>JAMLFY010000011.1:8585660-8790494 GCA_030441495.1 Dalbergia oliveri
AACTACTAAAAACTGATTGGACCCAAATATTTCTTTGGCCCAAAATTTATACTGTTAGAAGCCCACTCTTCAAAGAAGACACAACTTCTATCAAGTTGAATATTTATTGATAATCCTTACTTTTCATAATAAAAAATGTTATTCCAACATCCAAAGTGGGTGTCCAATTGGGACACCCACTCCATCACCTTACCATCACATCTAACGGTGATGAAGTGGGTGTTCCAATTGGACAACCACTTTGGTGTTAAAATAGCAATGCTCTTTCATAATGGAACCACTTGGTTTTCGTTTTCTTCCCAAATGATGTGGGACTAGCTTCCACTGCACTCATGTCCAACACCTGTGAGTCTAATGGGATTTCCAACATAAAAAACTTCCTTGACTATGCGCTTATGCGGTTCCCACTACTTCTCCTTCAAAGCTGGGATCGAAAACAAAGTTGGGAGCCGAATTAGTTTCAAAATGTGGATTAGGTTCTTAAATCTGCTGCCAGTATATCAGGTGCTATGAATCTAGCTAAGTGCCAAATTCTTCTAAATGTTAGCACATCAAGCTATAGAGTATCACTATGTTCTATCAAGAAATATTGGAAACTTTTGGTGGGCCTAGATATTGGCTTAGGAGTTAAAATAATTTTAGTTTCCAGGGAGCTTTTGGTGTTTATTTTTTTGCTCTTTGTTGCTTTTTGAAGGTGCGAACTTGTATCGTGCTCCCCCTCTTGTTTACAGGGTTCTTGAGCTTGTCTCTTAACAGATAGCGAAAAAGACAATGGCAACTCAACCTATATCTATATATATATATATATATATATATATATGATAATATTATTTATATTTTATATTATATGTAATGTTTATAAAAAAAAAAAAACTTAAGTATGTAATGGATTTTTGTTTTTAGATTATATAATTTTTATATTTATTTAATTATATTTGTTCAACTAATTCAACAGTGAACCACCAATTGAACCAGTGATCTAATGGTTCAACAGAGTCGATCACAAGCCAAGTTTGAAAACTATGATAATAATGGTGGTTTTCAGATGTGTGGTGTAGAAATTTCAAAAGAGGAAGGGTTAAGTGGCATAAAAAGCTGGGTATTAGCACTTACGGATCGTTCATAGGCATGAACATGACCAGCAAACACAACATCAACCTTGTACTGAACAAACCAGGGCTCATACATTACTCTCATTGATTCCCCTTCCATGTAGTGATAGTTGTAACTATTGTACCAAGGTGAATGCATGAGAACAATCAACCAAGGAGTCTCTGTCCTGTTAACTTTTGGTAGCTCCTGCTCAAGCCATTTGTATTGGGGTGTATATTTTCCTGCAAAAAAAAAGATTAGATTGTTACACCGAAAGAGATGCCACTTTGACAGCATCAAATTGCAGTTTCTGTATATGCATTAAATCCAAGCAGTAAGACTAAGAGAGTGACAGGAGAAAGTAATTTAACACAAAGACACAGAGGTATCTCTTCAGTTTTTCAAACATGAAAGTCACCTAAGGTAAGTGTTGTAGTCTAAGGCTTTATGATAAGATGATATATAAAGATCTCTATGGATAGTGGATGGAAAGAATTCAGAAGAATTTGATGCTTTATGAGTTAGAGGTAAGTTGATTGCTAGTGTGAAATGTATTAATATAAAATATTCCCCATATCTGCATGTATCATGCAAAATACGTATCTAGCATTACCATATGCTGAATATGAGGCCAAGACAATGATGTGTGCTGAGGCTCTCTTGATAGAATACCAAAAGGGTCTAGTGCTCTGTGATGCTTTATAAGGAACATGGTAACGATGGGAATAAGGCTTGAAAGGTACGGTTTCACCCTGCAACAAGTCAGGAACCTATGTCAAAAACTTATTTGGAAAATGCACCACATGAAGGTTGAAATTTAGTGTTGAAAAACAAAAGGAATGTAAAAGTTTCTCAACGAGTTAAAACCAATTAAATAAATCACTATGAGAAACTTACAATTTCTGGAGCAAAGTCAATTTCATGGTTCCCTGCAGTCCATATCCATGGTTGATAAGCAACACTCCTTTCTACAAACCTCCCCAAGTATCCCACCGAACATTATCATGATTAGGGTAGTTATCTGCATAAGAGAGGTCTCCAACAAACAGCACAGTTTGTCCTTTACTTGGGTTCATTTCATAGTGAGTAAGCGTTTTATTTGAATCAAAACTCTGACCAAGATCCCCTGCAGATAATGCCACATCAGTTAGTAACAAACATATAGGCCTATTAGGGACACAGACACATTGCATTGTTCCTGAATGCCTTTTCTTGGTCATTCCAATGTGCCAACATACCCATAGGATTTCAGAGTAGACCCTCATTTTAGTCTGCAAAATTGCAATCATAAATCAAACTAGTCCCCTGACTTTAGGAAATTTACTTGTAAGTCACTGACATTTTATTCTTACAAGTCAAATGAGTAGCTGATATTGCACTCTAATTATTCTAATTAGCCCCTGTTAGTGACCTAAAAGCTGGATTCTTAAATTTAGGGACTATTATAACCAACACTTACAATTTTAGAGATTGAAGTGAGGCTTTACTCCTCCGAAACCCCAATGCACGATGAAATTAGGAAACCACCAATTTTTCAGACAATTGATAAATTTAACACACTTTTTCATACGGAGCAACCCCAGAATAGTTTCATAGAATTCACTTACCTATGAGACCAAATGTGTATGGCACGTCAGGACCAACTGCAGGAGGAGTGATAAACCAAAACTGCCTTGTGGTGTTACCAATTCCAACCTCATAGTAATATTTGGTGTTGTACTGCCCAAAAGAAGAATCACATATATCAGTAATTGATTCATAAAGCGAATGCCCTTTTTCTTCTTTTCTTTCATGAGCTTCAAATTCAAAGAGAAATAACATAATTTGGAAGCAATGGAATAGAGCAATACCTCCAAATTTCTGATGGTGCAGTGGTGGATAAAACCAGACGTGTAATTGAAGAATCTATAAGTAACAAATTTTCCTTTAGCTAGCTTCTTTAGCTTGCTGTTCTCACTCCAGTAAAGCACTCTGCTGGACCCTGGTTCATCCACTGTCACCCATGACACGATCACTGCTTTCCCCTCATAATCACCTTGTGTTATATGAACCTTAATACACACCAACCATGCATCAAAACCGTGAGACTAATAGTAACAACAACAAAAATACTAATGATTTGCAATTCACTATAACTAATTCAAATCAATCAAAGGAAAAATTCCTAAATAATAGTAAAAAGCAAAAATGTCCTACTTAAAAAGGAAATTGGTTTGTGCACCAAACGAAAGGGAATTGGTTATTGAGAAGTAGTTAATCAAGTGATCCAACTTCAACTACTACATGCACATGACTTGATTCACCACTTATGACTCACCACTTCCCTTTCCACAAAAGTCTTACCTTGGCCTCACTATTGAGGAACCCCTCCATCAGACAAATAAAAGGCAACAACAATAAAATATGATCCCATGATTGTGCACCAAACGAAAAGGGAATTGGTTATTGAGAAGTAGTTAATCAAGTGATCCAACTTCAACTACTACATGCACATGACTTGATTCACCACTTATGACTCACCACTTCCCTTTCCACAAAAGTCTTACCTTGGCCTCACTATTGAGGAACCCCTCCATCAAACAAATAAAAGGCAACAACAATAAAATATGATCCCATGATCTTTTCAATTTGTTTTTTAATCCAATATCCATCAGAAGCATTGACTAATTTCACGGGCATGAGATAACAACGTAGGTTTTGTCTCTAACTCTCATATTCACCGCTAAGAATCAAATCTATAATTAAATGTTTAAGGAGCGCAGCTAACCAACTATGCTAGACTGTTTGATCTTTAGGAGCCGCCAAACTTCCAAGGAAGTTTCCATCTTAGGAATGATGTCACTCCACAACCAAAGAAGAAAAAGGAGTGGAGAGAAAGGTACCTGTTGGGGAGCATTATAGCCAGAAGGGACAGAAAAGACATCACTATCAAGGGGCATATCCACGGTCTTCTCCACTTTCCTCACGAAGCTACTGGTTAGGCCTCCATCACACAACACAGCAACATTCACAAACACACCCAAAACCAAAGCTAATGCTACAAAACAAGGGTGACCCTCGACACCCATTTTCTCAAACTCCAAAGACCCTTTGATGAATTGAGTTTTAACACCAAGGTTGTTGTTAAGGTGTGTGTATTTATGGCAATCACATGTCAGGAATTAAATGAGAGTTAAATGGCATATTAGGAGGAATATTCAGATAAGAGGTCAACGAAACAACGTTTTCGTGAAGGAGAGCCTTTCCGACACTATCCATCGTTTTCTTCGAAGACAAAACAAAACAGTTCAGACTCAGTTTTACAGAAAACTCGATCGAAGACTTTAATAAACGTTTGGCCGAAATATACGGGATACGGTGGTTTTCGGATTCAGTTGAGGGGAGCACAGTTGTAATAGTAGTAATAATATAGTACGTATACCAAGAAAAAAATGATAATAATGATAATTATATAGTTTAATTTTTATATATTCATAGTATAAAAAAATTTAATATTATTATTTAATTAAATTATTTTATTTACATAATTTAAAGTGTTAATATATAATTAAATAAAAATATAAAAAATTTTAAAGGCCACGTTGCATAATATTAAACTCATGATAATAAAGTAATACGTAGGAAGCAAGGCGGATTCTATGGTGGAGAAAAGTAAGTTTGGGTCTAGGTGGTCTAAAAATCTTGTCCACTAAGATATAAATCTAATGGTTGTAATGATGACAGACTAGATTTTTTTAATATTATAGAAGTCATCCATTAGAATATTCAAATAAAAATTAATGAATTGTATTTTGACCCACATTTGATTTTACACACTAATTGTTGGATTAGGGACTTGAAAAATTTTGGATTTATGTGTAATAACATTTTTGTAACACTGATTCTCTTTCCTCCAGCGACGCCCCTTTCCTCCGACGGCATCCATCTCCTTTGCAGCGGCACCGACGTAAGCCCACGCATGGTGGCATCAACAACATCGACGATGGGCTCACGACTTAATGAAACTCCACCACTAATGACATCGTAACGCCACAGCAAATGCGAATCGACGACCGATGACTACCATGGCAGAACAAGGATGGGATGGTGATGCTAGCTCTCCTTATCACTCACTTGCACAAGGTGAGACCAGCAGTGGCCAGATCTGCAGTTTGAATCGTGTCATCAAGATATTTTCGCCGCTTTGGGTGCCTAGCCGTAAGCAACCACCATCTAACCGTGAGCCATCAGCAGCGGCTGCTAAGATCCGTAAACCACGAGCCATCTCGTACCACCTCCGACCGCCGCATGCCTTCACAAGCACTCCTCTCCTTCCTCCCACTGGCGGGCTGTGCTATGCCGCCGCGTCAAACATCAACCTATCCCTGCACATCGACCGTTACCCTCTCCCCAACACTGACCTTCATTTTTGTGAGATCCGTTGCCGATGAACCAAGAGATGCTCCGCTGTAGTGGTGGTAGTGATGGCAATGGAAATGAACAGGAGACAACGACACTTCATTTTTGAGGCATATCGGTGTATTTTTTTTTTTCCTGTTTTGAGATAGTTTCGTATTTATAATTTCACCCTTTTATTGTCTATTATTTGCTGGGACCAAGTGGTCCCAAACTGACTTTTCTTCACCATAGAATCCGCCTAGGAAGCAATAGTGATGGCAAAAAGGTGAAGTAAACGGTAGGATGCAATAATGATAGCGAAAAAGTTGACTATGACCATTATGAATATATAATTCATGTAGTCTTTATAATTATTTAATTTCTTAAAAATTAAAATTAAATATGTGATCCCTTGATATTTTAATAATAAAAAAATTAATTCTTTTATATATATTTAATTCTTTAAATATTAATAGAATTATATATTGACCTTATATTATGTTTAGTAATATATATACCATTTGAAATGAAATAGAGTTAAAATTTCAATTTGGTGGTTGAAATTCACAAATGAGTTCATTTAAATCTTTATTATAAGTCATATAAATAATTTATTTTGTATAATTTTGAATATCAAAATTAGTGTATATGTTCCAAAATAACTTTATTTAGTTTGCTTTAATGTTTTAATAGGATCATTATTATATGTAATATGAAGCCCACCAATGAAGTAACAGGGACTAATATTTCAATTATTTTCAATCTCTAAAAATCATGAGATTAATTTATTCTTTTAAAAATAAAATAATCCAACAAAAAATCTTAAAGAACCAAATAGTGTTCACTCTTCTTTATACTTTTTTGTGTCGGCTTGCATTGGATCAGGAGATGTTAATGACATGTCATTCTAGAGAGCATAATCGATAAATTATTAATTTCTAGATTAGCGTTAAAGCATAAGTAATGGCCCGTTTAATATTTTTTTTCCTGTTTTTAATCTCTTATTTTTCTAATATTGTATTTTTTATCTTATTATTATTCTGTACTACTAAATACTGATATTCATAATTATCAAAGGAGGATGATAAAGATATTTACAAAGATAAAAATAAAATATTAATATATGTTCTAAGATACTTTTGGGATTCTAAATATAGAGTACAAGAACTAAAAATATAATATTACATAAAAGATGGACAAAAAGTCATAAATTTTTTGCAAAGAAATTACAATAACAATGAGTTATATTTTTTTTATTTTCTAGAATATTTATCATTGAATATAGTAATTAGTCTATTCATGAATTGTAAATCAATTTAAGAGGTAAATGATGATTATGGATTTAAAGGTTACTTAGGTGATGATGGAACTCTCAATAGTAAGTAAGAAATAAAATAGCCCTTACCATCTCAAAATAACTTATATTTTTCATAACCAAAAATATATTTAACCTTAATTCCAAATTACAGGGAATTAATGGTACTTGTATATTAAGATTGATAGAAATTCATGTGTTTTGCTTTTGGTTCTCTTGGAGTAAATTTTGCCTCCATAGTTTTGTCTAGATATATTAGTCCTCGACATATTTATTAATGACAATTCACAGCGTCTTTAACTAGAAATGCAAGGACTAAGTCTAGGAATTTTAAAAGAGGGAAATCAAATTTGTTAACGTATATAAAATGAAATAAATTTAATTGTCATATAGAAAGCATAAAATGAGTCAATAGTTTTTTTTATTTAAATTATTAGTAAATTAAAGTTTATTTCATCATTTATCCTCTATGATTAGCCAAACGATCTGCACACCCATTGGCCTCCCTGTAAACATGAGTGATACAAACTTCGTTGAATTGGTCCATGAGAGATCTGATGTGGTTCACCAGTGGGGCACAAGGGTGACTTAAATGCACCCTGTCGAGGATGAATTGAATAGCGATCTTGGAATCCATTCTAGTACTACCTACTCAGAATTACAGTTTAAACCCACCTTAAGACCAAAAGCATCTTCCCAACCTCGCACTAAAAGCTTGGATAAATCTTCCATCATGGTTCCGTAAGATACCTCCACAAGCCGCGGAACCAGAAGCCTGGTAAACAGACCCATCAACATTAATCTTAATCCATCCTGCGAGGGGAGGGTGCTAGGCCACTTGAACCACCTGCCAACTTCATATCCGAGCACGGGCTTCAGAAAAGGAAGCTAAAGCAGTAGAGTAGCTATGAGCAATCGCTAATACTCTAGTGAAAACTTCCGCTCTCGTAGGGGTCTTGTCTTCAAAGATGAATTCGTTGCGTGTACGCCATAAGGTGGGCATGTAGTGGTGAACAGAAGGGGCCACTCGACCCAAAGAAATGCAGACCCAGCTTTAATGTTTTCTGAAATCCAAGAATTTAGGGGAGTAGAGATGAATGAGTCAAAAGCTGGTCTAGTTAAGATGCTTTTCCACACCCCTCTGGCAACAAAGCAATCCCGAAGGGTATGGAGCACCGTTTCTTCCATAGAGTTACAGATCGGGCATAATGGGGAGGCAGACATATTCCTTTTCCACCGAGCATAGTTTGTGAGGAGAGCATTATTGAGAATTAACCACAGAAAGGATTTCAAGCGAGGGGGAAGCGCGAGATGCCATAAGTGGGAAAAAGTAGCGACATAGTCAAAATGGCTTGTATCATGAATAACTTCATATGCTGATTTTAACGAGAACCGCCCAAAAGGGTCTGGATGCCAAGCAATTGAATCCGTTCCCAGGTTCGGATTGGGCCGGGTCATGGGTTGGAAAAGAGCCACAAAATCGATGGGCAAGACAAGGTGTAGACGAGCCCAGTCCTACTCCCCACTTATATCAACAAATTCACTAACTCGAGCATTAGATTCTACCGGAGACAATTCTGAAAAGGGAGAAATCCTGGAGTTTGTGGATACCTAGCAGCCAATGATCTCTCCAGAAGTTGGTATTTTCTCCATTTCCCAAACGCTTAATGATATTGTTTAGAACCTTGGGCCACACCTTGACTATACCGCTCCAAGCATTCGAGGCCGAGGCACGATTATAAACATTTGGGATATCTTCATCTCCACATTTATATTTCCTACGAATAACCTGCACCCACAAGGCATCACAACGGTTAATCAAACTCTAGCCTAATTTCATTAGAAAGGCTTCATTCATGTTTCTAGCTTTCCTAAAACCCAAACCACCAAGCTTCTTCGGTTGACAGATTTTATCCCATCCAATAAGATGTACCTTCCTTCTATTATTAGTCTCTCCCAAATAAAGTTTCGACAAATGCTATCAATTTTAAAGCAAACCCCAATTGGAATTTTCACTGTTTGCATGATGTAGGAAGGAATTGTAGCTAAGGCTGATTGAGCCAGAGTAATTCGCCCAGCTAAGGACAAACTAGAGGCATTCCACCCATTTAACTTTGCAGTCATCCTGTCGAAAATAAACTGAAAGTCATTTTTGCTGCAATGATTATGAAATATGGGGACCCCAAGATATTTACCAAGATTGGCCATGAGTTGGAAACCAAAGGCATCACTGATTTCCTTCCTCAAAAGATGACCCACATTTTTGGAGAAGAAGATGCAAGATTTAGCCTTGTTAATTTTTTTGGCTAGAACTACCACAAAAAAGGTCTAAGACACCTTTAACAATATTCATTTGGGCCATGGAGGCTTTAGCGAATAATACCAAATCGTCAGCAAAGCAAAGGTGGGAAAGGGGTGGTCCAGTTCCAGAAGATGACTCATTTTTTCAAGAAGGACCATAATACAAAATATATATAATTATATAATAAAAGTGCAAAGTTTGGGGACAGTGACAACCCCCATTCCTTCCCTCTGCCTATGCAGAAATGCATAATACCAAATTACCTATACATAGATGTTTTTAGGCTACACAGATTGCTGCTCCTTTTCAATAGTCCTATAGTATTTAGAGTGTGTTTGGTTGAGAAATAAAAAATTGAATGAAAATTTTATGTGTAAAATTACATATAGAATACATACATAAAAAATTTCCACCTCTTTTTTTTTTAACACTGTAGCCAAGCATGCCCCTAATAATCATCTGATTTGCATCAAAATGAATGAGTTCATAATGCAGATTTATCATAGTACTTTGAAAAACTATTCATTGTGGTCGTTGAATTTGAGGAGCTATAATTTATCCCTTTCAGAATATTTATTCACTTTCAACAACTTTATATTTCAAAATATCCTTGAATTTCTACTTTAATAAAGCATTAATTTTGTTATTCTAATACTATCCCTAATTAATTTCACATTTTCAAAGTATTTAATCTAATATTACCTTTGAACATTGAACTGTATTAATTAATATATAGAAATATATTAGTCTATTCATTATATTTTACTTCATTATTAATATTATTTATTATTTTTTTAATATCTGTGCTTTGTCAAAATTAATAGATATTTTGAAAATGATGAAATATTTTTTTATGCGTTTATGCATTGCTGCCCAAAATAACTAGGAGGATAAAATATTGGAGAATTGAAGCAAGCAATTTGTATTTATGTGACAAGGTACATTAAGTACTGATAACCAATGCTGGTATTGGCATGCATAATGCAATCAATAACCGAATCTTGAATTTATTGACATCACATGGGGTCTTATTCTCAAAATACCAGCACATTCATGTGTTAATGAGAAACATGAGTTGTGGAATCATCCGTGCCAGTATCTGTTGAAAAACCACAGTGAATCAGCCTCCACAGCAAATCCATCTTGATTCCTGTGCCAGCTATAGTGAGCATGAGTTCTGTTCTTTATGTCGAAAATGGCATGTCCATAGCTGGCCTCTCGGTATGCAGAGTACTCTGGTTGTGGTTCTGTCATGCTGCAGACCAAATGATGTTTAAGTCAGACTTAGATGCATAATAAAAGTAACTATTACTGCAAGAAGACTCATTTTGTAACATAGATTAATTACTTGGTGTTCACGCCTTCATTGTTTCCTCCATCACCAATGGTTATATATACAGGAGCTGAATGATCTCTTACAGGAGTGCAACGACCATTTACAATATTGTAAGCAACATTAGAGACACGTTCCTGATACACATAAAAGGTAATCAATCATGCATGAACTCAACCAAGATTATTGCAATTGTGTTGTTTGTGCAATATTTTCTTGTAGTTTATTTCCCTTGTGATTTTTTTTTTTTATCACAAAATAGCTTGTTTATTTTATTTGGTCAACGTCACCATCAAAGTTAGCATAATATCCTGACTCATGGACCTATAACTAGATGCAGATCTAAGTAATTTTAAAGAAATAAAGTTGCACTTTTACTAATAGCTATTAGCCTAAAACTTTCAGTTTTATCTTTCCCATGTCAGCCATAAGATTCGATGGGCTAATCCTAAATAAATGACATTTACTTGCATAGACTTTCAAGTTTGAAGGCAAGCTTAATGATACATGATTGGTGCTGGTGTTTTCAAAAGAGGAATTCAAGGGTAAAGTAGCCTTACAAGCCAAATCTTAGCACTTACAGATCGTTCATAGGCATGAACGTGACCAGCAAACACAACATCAACCTTGTACTTCACAAACCAGGGCTCAAACACTACTCTCATTGTTTCCCCTTCCATATAGTGAACGGTGTAGGCAGTATACCAAGGACAATGCATGAGAACAATTAACCAGGGAGTCTCTGTCCTGTTAACTTTTGGTAGCTCCTGCTCAAGCCATTTGTATTAGGGTGTATATTTTCCTGAAAAGAAATGAAGATTACCACACCAAAAAGATACCAATTTAATAGAACCAAAGCAGTTCAAGTATGCATTTAATCCAAGTAGTAAGAAAGTGACAGAAGAAAGTAATTTAATAGTTATATCAGTAAAGTCACCTAAAGTAAGTGCTGTAGATCAAAGATTTAGGACATCTATATGATTCTGCCATAAAAAGAACCTTTTTTTTTTTCAATGTAAACAAAAAAAGTCCACTAAACTCCAACTTGTCTGATTTGAGTCACTATAAGATAAAATTCTCCCAACACTATATATTGTTTTTCTATCTACAAGATTTGAATTCAAGATCTTTATTTAAATGAAACAAGTCCCAAACACTTGATGCAATTAAGTGTTGGTTTCACAGAGTCCTGTTATATGAATGCAACGTACCGATGCAGTGTTACGACACACTTGCATTCACCCTTAAAATTCATCTGAGTTTATTTTTAATTTTTTTTAAAATACTTCACATCACATCATGCGGCTATCAAGTCAGGGTGTCCAACACAGATAGCTACAAATGATATTTCTCTATAACAAGACATTCTAGATAGAATATATAACTATATATAGAATCTCCATGGGTAGAGAATCGAAGGAACTTAGTAGAACTTGATTCTTTGTAAATCAAATGGTATTAATATAGAATTGCGTCCATCAGAAATCATATAGTGTCAGCCAAAATACTCTCCACATAGGTATGTTTCATGCAAAATAGTATATAGTGTTACCATATGCTGAATATGAAGACAAGACGATAATGTGTGCTGAGGCTCTCTTGATAGAATACCATAAGGGTTCACTACTCTGTGATGCTCTATAAGGAACATGGTAACGATTGGTATACGGCTTGAAAAGTACGGTTTCACCCTGTGGCAATTCACCCATCTTATGTCAAAAAGACTTACTTTAGAAAACGCATTACAGTTAAATAAATCATTATAATGAGAAGCTTACAATTTCTGGAGCAAAATCAATATCATGGTTCCCTGCAGTCCATATCCATGGCTGAAAAGCAGCACACCTTTCTAAAAACCTTCCCAAGTATCCCACCTAACGTTGTCATGATTAGTGTATGTATCCGCATAAGAGAGGTCTCCAACATACAGCACAGTTTGTCCCTTACTTGGGTTCATTTCATAGTGAGAAAGCGTTCTATTTGAATCAAAAGTCTGACCAATGTCACCTGTAGATAATGGCACATCAGTTAGTAACAATATATTTGTAGATAGTGATAATAGATATAGAGTGAGTTTATTTCAAATTTTTTTAAAAAAGATTGTAATATTTAAATTTTATATATAATTAAAAAGATTGAAATTGATTTTTTTAAGAAGTTCTTTAACTTTTGCAAAAAAAAGTTGAAATTTGATTCTTTTGATAAAAAAAAGTTACTTTCAACCAAGAAAGTCTCATCCAAATGGCCCATATATACTTTTTGTAATATATGGATATTTAACTTGTGTAAGTTATAAATTTATTGATAAGAAAATATGAAAAACTGTATATTAATAACTATGAGTTTCAGTTATATAATAATAAATTTTAATCTATCGAACTCTATAAAATTATTATCAAAAGTGCAGAATATATTTTACCTATGAGACCAAATGTGTATGGCACGTCAGGACCAATTTCGGGAGGAGTTGTAAACCAAAACTGCCGTGTGGTGTTCCCAATTCCAACCTCATAGTAATATTTGGTGTTGTACTGTCCATCAAAGAATCACATGCATATCAATATCCATAAACTGATTCATACATAAAGCAAATGACCCTTTTTCTTTTCTTTTATAAGCTTCAAAACTCTAAAGGGAACGGAACCGAGCAGTACCTCCAAATTTGCGATGGTGCAGTGATGAATAAAACCAGACGTGTAATTGAAGAATTTATAAGTAAAAACTTCTCCATTAGCCAGCTTCTTTTGCTTCTTGTTCTCACTCCAGTAGCGCACTTTGCTAGACCCTGCTTCATCCACTGTCACCCATGACACTATCACTGCTTTCCCCTCATAATCACCTTGTGTTATATGAACCTAGCTTAGTGTAAACCAACTCCACATTATTTAAGACTACCGTGACACCAATACTAAGAAACACTAATTGTTCACAATTCACTAGAATTGATTCAAAATCAAAACAAGGGAAACTTCCTAAAATGCAAATATGCCCAGCTTAAAAAAAATAAAATGGAATTGGTTAACGATAAGTAGCTAATCAAGTCATTCAACTTCAACTACTTCATGCAATCATCACTCACAACTTCCTTTCCTTCCAAAGATAGAGTTTTCATTTAATTAAGGAGTGATAGATGTACCTGTTGGGGAGCATTGTAGCCAGAAGGGACAGCAAAGACATCACTATCAAGTGGCATATCCACGGTCTTCTCCACTTTCCTTACGAAGCTGCTGGTTAGGCCTCCATCACACAGCACAGCAACATTCAGAAACACACCCAAAACCAAAGCTAATGCCACTCCAAGACCCATTTTCTCAAACTCCAAGACCCCCGTAATGAATTGAATCTCAATGTAACATTATGGTTTTATCTATAGCAATAACGTGTTATTAATGAAACGCTGCTACATGACATATTAGGAAGAATATTAAGAATTAACCACGTGTACATGGAGGAGAGGCGTCCAACATTATCCATATCTTGGTCTCGATCATTGGTCAACACGTGTGATCCTGATAAACCCTTCAACTCAAATCTTCTATTGCTTACATGCTTGGCAGGGTACTCTCTCTCTCCACGTGCTTTTTTAATGGTTTGTCCTTTCCTTGTTTTAAAGATACCGCGATATGGGAATTGGTTTTGGTGTATTAACTGGGGTTATGTTTATCCTGTAACTCATACGGAGAGGTCCATTTATAGATCTTATTGTAGACGAATGAACAATCATAATTATTTGAGAAATACAACAATTTTGCTCAATTGCATCAATGCATGTCTGAAAAATGGAGTAGATTCAACCAATTTTAATCTATTCTCGTCCATTACATTCCATTTCATGGACCATTTATTATCTAAATCTAAATATAGTAAAAATATTATTTGAACACCCTAAAAGTATGCATCCATTAGGATGATTTTTTTATAACTATTAAATGTGATAGTAGTCCTTACACACCCCAATTTATCAAAATTGATGATTATAAAGTGAGTATTTAGTTTTAGAGTGTTTAAATAACACTACTCTAAATATAATCTAATAAGTTCTAACCTTTTTTATCCAATATCTTTGACCTATATATATTCTGGTGGATCGAGATCTTGTGTCTCTAATTTCCTGTTCCTTTTTCTCTCCCCCACTCATGTGTGTATAAATGTACTATTATATAATATAATTTTTTAATTTTTTTAAAATAAACTCTTAATGAGTACTTATAACTCATACGTGTTGTTTTTTTTTTTGTTGCTGGACAGGAAATGTGACACCAAATTACAACAGGAATTTCTGTCCATATTCTTTTATCCGCTGGGTTATGCAATGTTTCTAGGCGGATACGACTTTTTCGGCACAATTAATTAATGGGTTCTAGCTATTAGGAAGTTACTCTTATTCTTATCTTATTGCCATGCATTTTACTTGGTCTCAATGTTAAAGAGATATTCTGCATCTTAAAAAAACTATAACTCCGGAGCACTCTAAACAAAACCATTATTTTCTTCTACGTACTCTCTTTTATGGTTCGGTTGAGTAATGTAAAAAAATTGAGTTCATCAAACGTATAGTTAATAAGAAGTTCTATGGTTAAGATTCCTGCAATGTAATGAAACGGAAAAAGGATTAGGATAAAATAATAGAACGAAGTTGATTAATTTGATGACTTTCATGCGATTCATGCAGCAGTCATATTATTTGACAAAGGACTTGAATTCTTGCATTTTAATTTAGTAAAAACGAGTGAATGTTGTTGGATTTCTCACCAATCGCTTCTACAGTTTGGTGCATAGTTTAGAAATCGCTACTATATTGGGGCGATTTCAGGATCAAACGTTTTAACTTTGTTCTAATTAAATTAGGCTATTCAACTAAGAAAACATGTTGTTTCCCTCTAGCTTCCGTAATTCAACAAAACAACGAGGACTTTTCTTGTGGCTGATATGTTACAGCAAAAGGAAAAACAGTTAGCAATTAGTTGCAGATAAAATAATAGCCAAAATGCAAATAAACTTTTAGTTAAATTATAGTTGTAGATGAAGTCATATATGATTGTTTCAATTGGTAAAAGTCAATATCAAGTTACATTGTTAAAATATGTCAATATATAAAGCCAAATGATAGATAAACAAAGAACATTCCCCTTTCATATTATTGTGAGTTTATAATTTCAAGTGCATATATACTCAGATCACATGCATGATTATAAGGGTTAGTAATAACACCATATTATATTGCTATATAAAGTGAGACAGATGATTTATCATCAATGGAGCAAAGCCATACGACTATATATACGTGTATGGTCATAATTAAAGATTATTTAATAATAGTCATATAATTACTTAAAAAATATATGATTTTATATTTTAATCTTAAATATTAATACAAGATTGAATAATCAAGATTTACTCATTTTATTTTCACAATCAATACATCCTCTCATTTTATCTTCTCCTCTATATATATACACGGATAAATGATTGTTGATACAATATATTAATTGTAACATCCTTTTTTCATAAAATAATTTGTGTAACAACAGTTTTAATTCATGTGCCAAAGTTAAATATTTAATTTGTCTTACTTAATAATTTTATATTAATATTATATTTATTTTAAAGGACAGATCAAAAAGTTAAAATATAAATATTAACCGTTTAAAGTAAGACATTAAATTAATAAGATTAAAATCAAAATATGTAATACCAAGTCAAGAATAATATTGGTTGGAAAAATAAGAGATATTATATTAAGTGTTAATAATTAGGTATATAAATTTATACTAACAGATAAAAAGAATAGATAGATTGAAAATGCACTGTCATTTACCACCCCATCATTTATTTGTATAATAATTTTTGTGTGTATAAATACGTGATAGGATGCGTAGTGTTTGTGCTTGGGATATTGAGTGTTATTGTAAGAAAAGAAAGAGAGAACTCGTGAACGTGGGTGCCGTGAAAAAGAGAGAGGGAGAAGAAAAAGTTGTGTACGTGAGTCGGAAAAGGAGAAAGAAGGGAAAAAATGGGGAGGATAGTGTACTTGTAGTTCAATATATATATATTATTTTTATCTATCTATGAAATTTAGAGGTGGAAAATGAATATATTTTGTACAAAATAAAATTGTGGCTATAATTATTATTATTATTATTCATTTTATATACTATTATTTTATATTAAAAATGCTAATGGTATTTATTATTGTCATTTTATTTTGTCATTCTTTTATATTTATGGATGATTATGAATTTGAATATTGATTAAAATAATCCTAACCACTTAATTAAAATGATTATCTTTTATCCTGATTCCCATTTGGTTAGCGCTTGGTTTCTTCTTTTTATTTTACCACTTAAAGATTCTCTCTCTCCTCATTGGTCCAATACGGCTACTACCGCTTCTTCTTTTTATTTTACCTTTTCTTCATATTTTTATGGTTCATTATTTAATTCAAGTTAGTTAAATGTTCCTTTTTATTTATGTTGTTATATGTTGCATATTATTTTAACATTCTTCTATTTTAGAATTTATCATATTATTTATATAATATTATATTACTTTGAGTTGTCAATATTTATAGTAATTTCTATAAGCGACCTAAATTAAAGGTAAAATATAATTAAAATCTAATACTAAAAATAAGTAGAGGTTTTTATTACATGAATTTAGAATATTAAATTAATTATGACTTTATGATAACAAAGACCAACTCATAGACCCTTGATGAAAAGTCAAAAGAAAATTTAATGAAGATTATCTTAGTTTTGGTCTCTTTAGAAATTAATATTTAAATTGACAACTCTATAGTTTGAGAAATTTTATTAAAATATTAGTTTATTTTATCAAGCTTATATTATTTCAATTATTATGCACTTTCTTAAGTTTAAGTTTATGCGTTAATTTACATTTTGTGCACTTTTTTCATTTTATTGCCTAATTTTATGTTTTACTATTTAGTTTGTTTATTATTATTGATTATTTTATGAAATTCTATTTGAGTTTTATTTATGGAACAATTTTATGCATTTTTTTATTGTGAATTTACGCACAATAACAATTAATTAATTTAAAAAGAAGTTATTCGATCAAAATTTGACTAACCATTGAGAAGGGAGCGATACATATAAAATCATTTTCTGTTACTTGCCTTGATTAGTATGATGTAAAAGTCTTGCTTTGTTGTTACAATGTTAAAGAATAACACCAAATAGTGAGAATTTCCTATAACAAGGTCTTTGACTATCTTAGAGACAAACAAAAATGAAAGTAAAAATTAAAGTAAAGAAATAATAATTCTTGTAAGATTTGCATGTCATATTCTATATGATTTCTATTATTTATGGTATGATAGTTTATCCTATGATAAAATTATAGCCCTGTGCATTTCCATGCAAAAACATGGCTGAAACTCAAATGTTTTAAAACCATTCGTTTTTTTTCAACTTTCATTTTTCTTTATTTTTATTTCTCGTGGTTTCAGATTAGTTAAGTAATGTCAAATGGAAGAAGTTGCTATGAAATTATGGACTTATATTTAATTAATGTGTGATTTTCTATTGTGAATTTTAAAAATATTCAGTTTGTAATTAATGAAATTAAGTACTTATGCCAGAACCCAATGCTTGTAATGTTAACCATTGTGCTTCATATATAAATTTATATTATTATCTTTTATATGAACGGGTATTACATTAATACTAAGACTATTTTTGGTTGAGAAGTAAAAATGAGAATAAAAATTATCTAGATGACTCTATGTATTATTTTACATATAAAACTCATCTAGATAAATTTTATCTTTATTTTTACTCCCCAATCAAACACATCCTAAAAAATTATATATATATATACACTATCGGTCTAAAATATTTTATACTATTACTCAATTAAATAACATAATTTATATGACTTTTAAGGTAGTTACTTCAATAGCTAAACATTTTTAATGACATAATAATACATGAATAAATATTTGTATGAAAAATTAGTGAAAAAGTCTTGGATACTTTCTCACAGAACATATAAATGAAAAAAAAAAAAGGGATTTACTTGAGTTTGGTGCCAAACGTCTAGATTGAGGCAGCTTTCCATTTGAAAACTTCACCAAAATTAACGGATTTCACCTCACGGGAAGAACTAGGAAAGAAATCCTTTTGTCTCATTTTGGTGTCTCATTTTCTATCCACCAATTAAAAAGTAACATGTGTAAATTAGGAGTAGTTATTAAAAGTTAATTTTGAAAAAACTTAAAAGTTATTTTTAATAATATGACACTTGTCAACATATTAGTAAGGGGGAGAGAAGGGAAATATTAGACAAAGGACCTAATCTAGAAGAACTAACATTAAACTTTTGAAAAATAAAAGTAGGGACCAAAATCAAAACGCTTATTATATTTACAAGGAACAAAAATATATTTAAAACTATACACGTGAGGATCAAGTGAGAAAAGTGATTATTTATGAGAGAAATATGAATAAATTTTGATTGTTAAATTTTATATTAGTGGTAAATATTAAAATATAAAATCATGTAAAGTTTTACAATAATGACCATTGAACCATTAATTAAATTTTAATATTAACTATTTATATATAGTTATATGGTCCCAATTTGTCCATCCTACTCTCATACAATAAATCATTTCTCTCTCTCTCTCTCTCTCTCTCACACACACACACACACATAGGGGAGGATCAAGTGCGATGAGTGATTTTATACGAGAGTGAGAAAAAATTGAATCGTCAAATATTGCATTAATGGTCATGATTAAAAATAACATCATGTGATTTTTTTAAGTGATCATGTGACATTGTAGTAACTTTTAATCATGACCTTTTATGTATGATTATACGGTCCATATTTAATTATTTTACTCTCATATAAAATCACTCATCTTACTAGATATATCTTCCTATGTATAACCGAAGCGTATCATATAGAGAAGGGTTTATTGTGAGAATGAGATGGATGAATCTTAATCATCTATGTATAGTTATATAGCCCAAATTTACTCCTCCTAGTCTCATAACTAGTGTCATAATAAATCACTCCTTTAATGTGAAACGTCTCCTATATATAAATTTCACAAATATTTTTATAAATAATAACTATCAATTCAACAAGCATATGCATGAAATATAAGAGGAAAGTCAAAAATCAAGATTCACGAGTTCCCCTTTCACACTGTTGGCCTACTCGGACAATACTTGTTGCATTCATACGAGAGTAATATGTTATGGGCATTATTATTTCAATACCTAAAAGTAAATATTTCTGAGTGTGTTAGAACATCATTTTTGATATGTTATTGGTCCAGTCAATGACAAAAATAAAATAAAATGGCTGATCCAAACGGAACACATGCTATGAAATCAATTCTCAAAAACTTAAGTTATTGGGTTATGGCACGCTAATTGTTTTATATTTAATAACACACAACTAATTATACAAGAGAGATATTCAAATTTGAGTCCGGTAGAAAATAATCCATATTAATAATGGCGATGTTATTTAATTTGTTAATTATTTTATAATTTACATATAAGAGAGATTTATATCTTAAGGTTTTCTGCCAATAAAATTCACTCACTTGATCGACTTTTTATTCTTATCCTGATATAATTTGAATTTGATTTCAGATTGTTTTTTGGCTGCCAGTCGTATATAAGTACTTCAATTGGCGTTTAATGACTTTGAAGGCATACATTAACCATGGATTGAGACGGATCTTTACATTAGAAAAAAAAAAAAAGAGTTGCAAGTTTTCCATACCTTTACATTTTTCCAAACAAGCATATATGAACAAGTTATGTAAAAATAACATTAAAAGTTAAAAGTAGGTGTAGTATAACAAGATTGAAAAAATAAGACATTGTGTGGATACATGCAAGTTGCATAATTCTTTCATATATTATAATCAAGCAAAACAATTTGCGCGAGTGTGTTGACTTGGTAAGACAAGGACTGTGCATGGAGGTTTGACATTATGAAAAGTTGAGAGCATTATCAACACTATAAATGCAGAGACACTCAGTGTCAAGGCACGAAACATATAGAGCATCATCTTCATTAGAAGTGCCCAAGATCAAGGGACGAAATTAAAGTAACTAGAACAAAAGATATATATATCTTACAAAATGGGTTCATGTTTTCTTTCACTCAACTTTAGCAACATGGCAAAGCGTCCCGTTTGGAATCGTAAGCCTCAACCTCAGCCTTTGCCCGAGGCTCAGGCCAAGAAATCTTCTCGTAAGTGGAAATTAACCCCTTTAATTTCTGCTTTCATTTTAATGAGATATTCATGTATGTTTTGCATTTGATTCGAGAAATTGGTGCTAAAGTGTCACAATTTTTATAAATAAACAAAAGCGTTAATAAAAAGAAGAAGGATCAATGAGAATGCCAATATATATTCTCAGTTTAATCCTAAATTGAAATATCTCTGTTTGTTGCCTGGTAGCTCCCACAATTCAAGTAAAAGACCTTCCACGGGGACACAATTTTAAATAGTGATGATATGCAGCACAGTCAACCATAATGACCACTACCTGTGGTTAGTTACTAGCTATATCTTCAGATGTGATGTGACATATATATATCTATGTGATCGTTTAGGTTATGGTTATGTAAGGTTTACTTTCCTTTTGCTGGTGTGTAGTTAAGTTACAGTTTGTGTTTGACCAAGAGTTAAAGTTGTATGCTGTTTTTCCTTTGTATTTTGGTGTTTACAAGTTGTAATAAAATTGTTAATGGCAATATAGTAGTAGATATCAATTGGGCTTGCTCTTCTTTCTCCATCAATCACAATGCGCAATTCTCTATGTGATTATGTGGCTCAAATTAAAAAAATTTGATTTTTAACCAAAAATTCGAATTGTTAGCCACAAACCCATTGCTTTGTAACTCAGATCATGAGAGGAACAAATGGAAATTTATTTTTCATTTAAAATTTAACACGATCCGTGTGGTCCCTAATTCATCCACAACCATTTAAGAATTTATATAGGGTTATAATGAGTTTTCAATGCACCAGTTTGTCTAAAATCTAAATAGACTTCCCTAACTTGTAAAGGTATCAGGTAGGCACGTGGGAAACCCTATCTACAATTTTTTTTTGGAGAAAAAATCACTGATAAATAATTTTTTATTTTTGTTAGGGTACCCGTAAAGGTTATGAGGCAAGTTAGAAAAGGTTTAAACGTCTTTGGAGAGTAGCCAAGTAGAATTTACCATAAAAATTAACAGCATGTATAAACAAATTAACAATATGTATAAGTAAATTAACAATATAGTTAGACGATAATTTTATAGAGATTAATTTATTTCATTTTTTAAAATTTGAGGAACTAATTTGGGCTTTTAGTCTACAATTAATTACAATAATTAATTATTAAAATTTTATTATAATATAAGTTTAACAAATTTATTAAATTTATATCAACAAATAGTTATTTAAAATAATTCAAAGATTAATTATAAAAAATTATTTAAAATACAATAATTAACATAATAAAATGTATAACTTTTTAAAAGTATTATAATCATAACAAGTGATTTATATATTAACTTAATAAATTCATTTTATATAATTGCAATTTCTTTTATAAAGTTATTTATTTTAAATTTTTAAATGAAGATCAAACAATAAAAGAAAAAGTATTTTATTTTCCTCTTATTCCTCTTTGCTCAATTTTCAAGTAAAATAACTATGAAAAAATTATTAATTCATCGCATATAACAACACATAATTAATCGTGTAATTTGTTATAAGAGAATATATGCTTCAATTTTTAAGTAAGGGACAAATGACTAAAAAAGAAAAACATTCTGTTTCCATTACCCTCACCATTATTTATTCTCCTAGTATTTTATTTTTTTGAAAAGAACACTATATAAAAACAAGTGTTCCCTTTACAAAGAATTATTTAAATCATAAAGTTATATGCTTTTACTTATCCTTATGATATATATATAGTGATTGCGGGTATTCATGGCTTTCTTAGCAAAGACTAGCAGTGCATATCCTGAAAAAATCAAATAGTTTTTCACGAACAGCATGCTTATTTTCTTGAGGATCGAAATCTAACCTCCCGCCATAGCCATTGAATTGTTTTGATCTGGTTTGCTTGTACTCAACCACACATTAGCACGGTAAGATAGTAATCTTCTTCTCGTACACACACCTTTGGTTAGCAGTGAGCACAACTACACACACGCACACACCTCCTTCTTTTAGTACAAAACTCACGATCAACAGCAACAAGAATGCAAGTGCACAAAACCTTGTAATCCAAATGTGTGTATTACTGATGGAATGGGTATTACTTTTCACACTTAGATTAGGGGCTCTGTGAGGGGTTTAAATAGAGAAACAGTTTCTGTCCATCAAATCAAAGAAACTGACTCCAGATTCTCAGGTTAGTGGATAGCTCCATATCCCTATTTAATTTTCACTCAACAGCTATTTGAGAGAGTTCCATTCTCTTCTCTGTGAGTCAGCAAAATCTGACTTGGTCAAGAAGTAGTTTAGGGAGATAAAATGTGGGACCACAACTTCAGATTAGATTTAAAATTTAATTAAGAAAATCTAACATATCTGTCATATTTATCGTGAGGCTAATCGAGCTGCAAATTGTTTAGCTAACCAAGGTCATTCTTTGGGTCATGGTATTTGCTACTATTTTTTCTCCCGTAGTTGTTTAGCTAATTTTCATGTTGTGGACTGCAATGGGGGTGGCTATGCCATGTGCTGTAATTTAGTTTGTTTGTTGCTGTTTGGGCCTTTGCCCCGTTCAATCAGACACACACACACACACAGAGATAGATATATATATATATATCATACAAAAGCAACTTTAACAAAGATTATACTTAACCATTTTGTGTAATATCCTTTGATTGAAAGGGTTATTTGTTTTATAAGAATATACATTTTAAAGTAAGGATTGAACATCTCAAAAAAAAAAAAAATCTTTCATTGCTTCAACCTCCTAATAAAATGTTCCTTGAAAAAAAAAAAGTCTAGAAAACCATCCCATGTAACAACTAAAAAAAGTGCTATTTCCACCGCCCTTGCCTTTATTTAGTCTCCTAGTAAAGTAATTAATTAAAAAAAATACATAAAGAAACATTCCCTGTAACAATGAATTATTGAATGTGTAAGGACACACAGATATACATAGATCGAGGGTCGACTGATTTGATAAATGTATTTTTTTATTCCTCTCCATTTTATCTAGTATCCTACAAAATTAACTTAAACAAAAATTATATTTAAATATTCCGTTTAGTAACTCCTCATTGAAAGTGTTATTTGTTTTACAAGAATACACATTCTTAAGTAAGAATCAAACATCTCCAAAAAAATCTTTCATTTCTATGGTTTCATAATAATAAATTAATATTTTAAAAGAATTCTATAAAACCATCTCATGTAATAACTCATTAAATATATATAATATTTTTTATTAAATTATAAACCTTATAAAATACGTCTTACTGTTGAGTTATTGCTAATGTTAAAGAAGTATATATTCCTATGAAGAATATGATTGCATCACATGCATCCATTGAATTATAAAAAGAAAAAAAGTATAAAATGTGACACTTCCGTAAAATAACAACTTATTGAGCATAATTTTATATAATTCTTAATTATTTTGTACCGTTTTTTAATATTACTATAAAATAACTGAATTTGATGGCATACTCAAAAATTAATTGTAAATTTTTATATCATAGAATGAACCAAAAAATAATAGCAATTCCATGCTTTCAAAAAGTTAGATCGATGGTGATAAAATTTGTAAAAATGAAAAACAATTATTATCATTACATTCTTATAAATCCATTTAATTGAAGTTGAAATTTCATGGAGTATTGAAAATATTTAAATTGATTGAAAATAAGTTTAACAAAAACGATGAAACAAATTATTATCTCCAAATATGTATTACAGAATGACAAAATATAATTTAAAAGCCGACAAGTCTTCTAATAAGAAATATTTTCTAAGCACTAGACATGTCACAATTAGTAACTAGTTGAGCTCCTTAAACATTTAGTTAGGGTTCAATCTAACTGTATATGAAGAAGGGTTTCAATGCGAATTTTTATCATCTTAGAAAAGTTTTCGCCTCAAAGGAATTTACCACTATTATCAATGGTGGATAACCTAATAAAAAATAGTTTTCTCTTGTCTATTTGTTATCCAGTCACAAAAATTAGATAGAAACAACTCGATGTGTTTGGGTTACAACAGCAAACCAATAACAAAAAATTCTTCCCACCAGAGAGGATTAATTGAATTGAATGATGCTATTAATATAGAATTATTCAACAAGAAGAAGTTGAATGTGTTTCGTTGGGATCTGTTATAGAAAAAGTTTTTCAACGATCAATTATAATATTAATTAATAATAATGGCACTAAAATTGCTTTTCCAAATAAGTTAACTTTTTATATAGGATATACAATCTATCATTGTAATCAGTTTATCCATGTATTCTAACATCTAATAATTTACTCAAAAGAGCTTTTACCCTTAAACAAATGACTGTCATATTGTATAAAATAAATAATTTCCAAACATGCACAATAAAAAGTCTCAAGCATTCTTTTTATATTTTTTTAAATAAATTATTTCCAAATATGCACAATAAACAATCTCAAGCCGAAATCTTTGAATGTGGCATAATCGCAATTTGTCATGTATGTACCATGAAAAAGAAAAAGGGAAGATTGCATAGTCAATACTAACATGAACGAATTATTTAATACAAGGCATAGTGTATCAGTTCACACTTAACATATCACACTTACTTACATAATAAACTAGTGAAATCCTGCTTCCATACATACAGTCAACTATTCAAAACTCAAGTGCTTGAAAAATCAAATGCCTCAAACAAAAACAGATGGATACCTCGTGAATATAAGGGAACAAAAGTCCTATTTAAATGAGCAGCAAATGGTAATAAGCACACAACTCTTCAATTCATTAAACAAATAAGGAAGTGAAGAAGCCTTTTTTCTGAACAAACAATGGCCAACCATAGATGTCACCATGTTATCTGCCTTGAAATTCAAGCTACTTTGGTGGTTTTGCTGGCTCTATGTCATGGCATGTCAGGGCTAATAACAGAAGCAGAGGCCTTGCTATGGTGGAAACAAAGTCTGCCTCCACAACCAATTTTGGATTCATGGGTGAACAACTCTAGTGCAACTCAAATTCCATGCTCATGGAGAGGGATCACTTGTGACTCACAAGGAAGTGTGACTATAATAAACTTGGCATACACCGGTCTTGCGGGTACCCTTAATAACTTGAACTTTTCTGCTTTTCCAAGCCTTCTACGCCTTGATCTCAAAACAAACAACCTCACTGGCACCATACCACAAAACATTGGGGTGCTCTCAAAACTTCAATTCCTTGACCTTTCCACTAACCATCTCAATGGCACAATACCTCTTTCTATATCCAACCTCACTCAAGTGTATGAGCTTGATATGTCAAGAAATGACATAACAGGAATATTAGACCCTCATTTGTTTCCTGATGGAACTGATAAGCCAAAAACTGGCCTAATCAGTATCAGGAATCTACTCTTCCAAGACATCCTCTTAGGTGGAAGAATTCCAAATGAAATAGGCAACATAAGGAACTTGACTCTGCTAGCTCTTGATGGGAACAATTTTTATGGGCCTATTCCTCCATCATTAGGCAATTGTACACATCTAAGCATTCTTACGATGTCTCAAAACCAGCTCTCAGGTCCAATACCCCCTAGTATTGGCAAGTTAACCAACCTAACCGATGTGCGGTTTTTCACCAACAACTTGAATGGTACGGTGCCACAAGAGCTTGGGAACTTGTCTTCTTTGGTTGTGCTGCATCTTGCTGAGAACAACTTCATTGGTGAATTGCCATCCCAAGTGTGCAAAGGTGGGAAGCTAGTGAATTTCAGTTCAGCCTACAATGGTTTCACTGGTCCCATACCAGTGAGCCTTAGAAACTGCCCAAGTTTGTACAGGGTTAGAATGGAATACAGCCAACTGACAGGTTATGTTGATGAGGACTTTGGAGTGTATCCTAACCTCACATATATTGATTTCAGCTATAACAGGATCCAAGGTGAGCTATCTTCAAATTGGGGTGCCTGCAAAAACTTGCAATCACTTAGAATGGCAGGGAATTCCATAAGTGGCAACATTCCAGGTGAAGTTTTTCAGTTGGACCAATTAGTAGAGCTTGTCCTATCCTCCAACCAAATATCAGGAGAGATTCCTCCACAGATAGGAAATTTATCCAGCTTGTATGAATTAAATTTGAGTGGCAACATACTTTCTGGTATGATACCCACAGAAATTGGAAAGCTTTCCAATCTTCAGTCTTTAGACCTATCAACGAACATGCTATTGGGACCTATCCCAAATCAGATAGGGGACTGCTCCAACCTGCAGAATCTAAATTTGAGCAATAATGGCTTGAATGGGACAATCCCCTACCAGATTGGCAATCTTGCAGCCTTGCAAGAATATTTGGACTTGAGCTACAATTCACTTTCAGGTCAAATTCCTGCTGATCTTGGCAAGCTTACAAATTTGATAAGCTTGAATATTTCTCACAACAATCTTTCAGGCCCTATCCCTGGGTCCCTCAGTGGAATGCTGAGCTTGTCAGCCATCAGCCTCTCCTACAATAATTTGGAGGGGCCTGTGCCTAACAGTGGCATATTCAACTCTTCGCATCTGGTAGATTTGAGCGACAACAAAGATTTGTGTGGTAATATCCACGGTTTGAGACCTTGTGATGTCTCACTCACTGAACCTAGTGGTGGAAGTAACAAAAACAAGGTTGTAGTATCCCTTGTTGCTTCTTTAGGGGGTGCTTTATTTCTTTCATTGGTGTTAGTTGGGATTTTTGTCATTCGCAATAAGAGGAAGTCAGTAGCTTCAAGACAAAACTCTCCAAACGAGAGACACAAAAATCCATTTCAATTTGGTACTTTAATGGAAGAATAATGTATGGAGACTTAATTGAAGCTACCAAGAACTTTGATAACCAGTACTGCATTGGGGAGGGAGCACTAGGAAAAGTTTATAAGGCAGTGATGCGAGGAGGCCAAGTATTTGCTGTAAAAAAGTTGAAATGTGATGCTGACAACTTAGACATTGAGAGTATAAAATCCTTCAAGAGTGAAGTAGAAGCCATGACGGAAATGCCACCGGAGCATTGTGAAGCTCTATGGATTTTGCTCTGAAGGGTTACACACATTCTTGATTTATGAGTATATGGATAGAGGGAACTTAGCTGATATGCTAAGAAATGATCACAAAGCTGTAGAGCTAGAGTGGCCTAAGAGGGTTGATATTATCAAAGGTGTAGCGAGCGCTTTGTCTTATATGCATCATGATTGTGCTCCACCTTTGATCCACAGAGACATATCAAGCAAGAACATTTTGTTGTCCTCCAATCTTGAAGCTCATGTCTCATTTTGGCACTGTGTTTCTTGAAGCTGATTCGCCATTTGGACATCATTTCAGGCACATATGGATATGCTGCTCCAGGTTAGCTTTACATATTCTGTATGATTTTGTTCAGTTTGAAATTTATTTGACACAATTTTTGTTCAAAAACTCATAAGCCCTTGAAAGATAGACGACTAAATGGTTAAAGTAACTATATCTTCAAAATTCAAATATTATGGTTTGGTACTTCTTGATAAGGAAATGATTTTTTAACATGACATGTGCAGACATAGTACAGAATATAGTGTATACATACTAGTAAGTGTAGATAAATATTGAGTTACACATGTATCAGAGATAAGATAATATACTGTATATATTTATAAATCGTATGAGAATGTCCTGGATTTTGGTGTCCTAATGTGATGTACAAAATGGAACTTTTCGTAACAAACACATGAATTTTGAGAATTTTCACTCTTTGAAATTGGTTAATATTCATTTTTCTACTGGATGCTACAGAGCTTGCTTACACAATGGCAGTGACTGAGAAATGTGATGTGTTTAGCTTTGGTGTTTTGGCTCTAGAGGTTCTCACTGGAAGGCACCCTGGTGATCTTGTTTCTATATACAAACTTCTGCTGATCAGAAGATAAACTTCAAAGAGATCTTCGATCCACGTCTCTCACCTCCTGCAAATAAGCATGTTTTGAAGGAATTGGCATTGATTGTGAACCTTAGTCTTTCATGTTTACAAACAAATCCTCGATCTCGACCAACCATGCGAAGCATTGCTCAGTTGCTTGAAATGGACACAACAGATAACTTGTGATTCAACTATTTTTCCACATGTAGTATTGCATTTTAGATAAATGTGAACTTCACTTATGTAAATGTCAGATAGACATATTGTCTTCAATGACAATGTAAATTTAATATTAGTTAATATTTCATTCAACACTTACATAATTGGAATTACACTATTATGCATCAATCATTCCGGAAGATGCTTTTTAACCAGAAAATATGCCAGAAATTAATTTCCAGAATTATGTGTCAACATATAATGAGTACATCTTTTATTTTCTAATCACCCATGATTTCACCAAACCACCCATGACTTGTCACATGTGTACCAACTAGATTTGACATTATTTCTGGATGAAAAATTTCGGGACATATAGCGTACTCATCACCATAACTTAAATATTTTCTTTTTGTTCTTTCATATATTTACTTGGAGACGATTAGAAATAAAACAAAATAAAAGAGACTAACAAATTAAGCAAGCAAGCTAACTAATCTTCTTGAAATAATTATTAACTTGGTTGACTACTGATTTTATTGGACTCTTGTGAAAATGGATGTTGCGAAAGTCGTGTACGTATCACATAGACATTAAATTATGACATTTCATTTTCAAACTCCGTTAAAAAGAAAACAACTTCAATTAAAAAAAATTAAACAACTTGAATATGGATTAGGACTAACCCACTCATACATAGTTTTTTAAGAATAATGTTTAATACGACAAAAATAGCAATTCTAAAGACAACGCGGGGCATGAAGGTGTATTCATACCAAGTCAACAAATAAAAGGGGAGAAAAATGAAGAAAAATATTTGTATAAAGGTTTTTTTAGCACTGGCTGACCACGAGGAGGATCTTGCTTGTCTATATGTATGCAACAATCAATGTAACTTTTGAAACATGCCACAATAACTAACTTCTTTTTTATGTGCAGAAAACCTAACTTTTAAACATGCTACTAACCAAACTTCGCAATCAAATAAGTTATAAATAGTTCTATAGCAACTTTGCTGACTAAATAAAAAAATGATTACTCGAAAAAAAATTATGGATTTTACACCAATTTCTAAGTGTGCAAATAGACTTTATAAAATTGAATTTTCCTTGTGATATGTAAACTGTATGTTATTAAATTGAAATGGTCACTATGCTTAACTCCAATTATGGCATCAATCTTTTGTCCTACTTTTGATATATGCATACATGTGGGTATATATATATATATATATACATTATCATGTAAGCAGAGATAGTTGATTATCACACCAATTACTTAAACATGTTATATAATTGGAAATATTTGATTAAATGATAGTCATCAATGCATCAAAATTAAATCTTTCTTTTTCTATTTTTCATGGTTTAAAATTTAATACGGCTTTGGAATCATTTAGCCCTTACAAATGTATTTATAGATGACCCACTAATTAATAGGAAAACCTGATATTCAAATCTATGCTATCATGAATCATCTTATCCTTTTACCTAAGTTATTGTGTAGAGGCACATAAATAGTTGTATATCTATTATGGATTTGGAACATAAACAATTTAAAAGAATATGGATCAATATATAAGGAACTGAACTATAAACCACTTGGTTGTAATCTCATACCATCTTAAGATTATGAATAGGTCTAGCTCCAACCAAAAGCTAGTTCATGGGAGGGTTGCCCAATCTATAATAAACACTACTATAGCCTTGTCCCTAAAGAAATGTGGGACTCATAGCATACCCCTCATGCCAGGGCAGACATCTTGGCAATGAAATTTTCAGGAGTGGATAAGTAAGTGGCTCAATAATAAGGTAAACTTTGATATTATATAATGAATTATCTTTCTAAAAAGTTTAAGCACTTAAATAAAGACATAAATGGTTTTATATTTAATATAAGTCATGATAAATTGATAATGTGTGAGTAAAAAGTTGATCAAGTAAGCCAAACCCTATTAGCAACTCTTTTTCATTCTTATACATAATTTCATACCATGATCCTTTATTTCAATCATATTTTTTTAAAAAAAAAACTAAAACTTGTTCAAAAAAGATTTGATTTCTCTAAACTAGGAGTTAGTAAAGTGTATGAGTGAGAGTTTAATCATTCTTAGATGATTAACTTTTATTATGTGTGGATTCCAATAAATAATCTAAGGGTAATTAACCTTTCAATTCTATATTTTACTAATCTTTTCATTTTAGAGGAGATAATCCATTTTTAAAAAAATTTCCAAGAAGTGTTTTGAATTTAATAAACAATATATCTATTGTACTATCCTTCATTAATTGATGTATGTGTATAGTTTTGTTAATCGTCAGATTAATCGGGTCGAACTTGACCTTTTCAATTAATGACGGAAGATTGAATAATGGGTTCGGTTGAAATGCATATCTCTCTCTAAAACCATACATTTTCATATCTTTCAACACGTAAACCATTATTACACAACACGCATGTAAGAATACACAGAAGACTATTAGTATTATATTATGCAATGCTTGTTAGTTGTCATACATAGCTTTCATGGAGAAGTTTTCTTTTAATGGTTTATATAAGAGTTTTGCTAATCAGTATTCTGAAAAATCAAAAGAGAAAACTCTTGTTTTAAGAAGATGAATTTTATGTTTTTAAAGTGTAGTATCTAGCAAAAAAATTTAAAATTTATTTTTTCTAGCATCATTAACCAATTGCCCTAATGACACAGTTAGAAAAATCCTTTATATAAATAGTACAATTTTGATGCATTGTTAGTATAAATCGAATCAAATATTTCATTTTGTATAATTTTTCAAGTAGGAGGATATAAAAGTTAAGCATATTTATTGATATGACATTATGTAATTGAATGATTATGTAAATTTTTTTTACACCTCATTATATTAAAATTAAACCCTTACATAAGCCCAATAGTATTATACATTTTTCTAAATAATCACTATAAATTTTAAAATATTCTCAGTTACTTCTTCAACTTTAACTTATGGCTCAAAAACTCGTCATACAAAAGATTTGTTATATAATTGATGGTAATAACAAATAGTAAGATATTGTTTTCTATTTATTAATATGGACTATTCATCAATTCATAATGTTATTCACAAAATTATATTATTAATTTTTTTGGCTTTAAATTTTATAAATTTTATCCATTGATTTAGCTATTTAAAATAAATATTTAAGATTGGAACAATAAAGAAATTAATCAATGGCATAAATTCAATGGAACACAAAAAATTAATGTGTTTTCATATAATATTACTATTATTGCATTAGCAAATTTTAAAATAAAGAAACTATTGAAATATTAGTTAAAATTTAGAAACTAATCGAGAATATTTTAAAATTTACGGTAATTGACAAAAAGATAAACACTAAAATGACTCCTTATCCTCCCCATTTTTTTAATATATTTGAGGTGTGTTTCGTTGGAGTAGAGAAAGATATGGATAAATTTCTTGTATAAATTTACACGTTAAACTTATCAATGCATTTTTTTTCTTCTATTTTTTTTATCTCTCTGACCAAACATACGTTATTGCGTAATTAGAACATATAGGGAATTAACACTAGATATATGTTTGACTCTTTCATTCATCGCACCCCTTGACTTGGTATACGAGGAAGCGTGTGCAAGGAGAAATGCAATACGCCATGAACCGACAAACAAGGAAATTACCATGTCAAATACATGCAGCGCCAAAATCAGACTAAATTAAATGCTTGAAAGTTCAAACTGAGTGAGGCAAGGACCACTCACTGACCTGTTATTAGTATAAATTAAAATGAGTTGAGCACATTATTGTGATATGTGCGCCAACTAAATTAAATGGCTTCACAGAGTAAGAGGTGGTCGTTTCTTGTTTGGGTGGTTCTCTCTTTCTATGTTGAGTTTCTCAGCCAAGGCAATAGCAAGGAACCTTGATGCTGCTTATGCAAGTAAGATTCCTCGCCTTCAATTCTTTTCTATATATCCATCTGTCTTTTTTATTAATGTGTGTTGTCATTTATATAGTTATGGTCTTATGGAGAAATGAAAATTAAATTAAGTGTACGTTCCTATATATGCATGCTGTTTTAATTTGTATTTATTTTATAGCTTTAGAGGAAAACGGTCTAAGAAGGAGACTCCTTGGCCAAGAACGACAGAACATGCGAGCTGATGATCCTCGTGGCCACAATTATCTGTGACATCATATGAGCATTTAAGTGTTGCAATTGTAAGAAAGAAGTAAAGAGTAATAAGATATGCATTATATATTAGAAGCCATAATGTTTATTGTTTTTTTCAAGTCCGTGAGAGGGGATATATTTGTAATTTCCTTAGGGCGGAAATAATTCGTGTGTAATTTATCGCGGACACAGATTGTTCGGAAGCGAGAATATTGAGCTCTTCTTGAATTATAATCACCCAAAAAAAAAAAAAGTTCAAAAGCTACAATTTTAGTGGGTTAGACATATTTTGAGATATATATGACTGAACCTCTATGTAAATTTCCTGGTGCGAGCAAAAGATAAAGGTATATATGATAGGATAGCGATTTGCTTTGCACATTTAAGAGGAAGAAGACATATTTAATTTTAATATAATGTTTAATATAAATTTTAATAAACAATCATTTAAATATGTATTATTATATCATTAAAAGTATTTAAAAAATAAATGAGCACTATTTTCACTAGAGTAATTTTCAATTTATTATTATTTTTTGTAATATTTCATTTCATAGCACCAATTCCAACCAGAAAAAACTTATAATTAATTTTTCATAATAATTTACATTATATATATATATATATATATATATATATATATAATATCAATATTTATTTTTTTAAAAAATCTTCTAAGTTTTCAACGTTGCTTGTATAATTTTTTAAAAAATCTGTTAATATTCCTTTTATGTCTATTTAAATTTATTGAAAAGAGAGATTCAAAATTGAAAAAAAAAATCTACATTTTAGTCTATAAAAGATTTTTATTTTAACATTGTATATCCCTTAAAAGATAAAGTATATACCCTTTAATCCTCAAAAGATTTTACATCAAATATATAATCACTGTAACAGAAAAATTGTACACCGTGAAGCATCGATCTTTAACATATTAGCCTCTGGAAAAAAGAACTGAGTCTTAATGTATTAATCTTTAGTAACTGAAAATTTTAACTTTTAATATATTAATCTTTGCGACTAAAATGTGTTTGGTATATGTTTGGTATAAAATCTTTTACGAACCAAACTTTTAATATATTAACTTTTTAAAGGATTAATATGTTTGGTATAAAATCTTTTACGAACCAAACTTTTGTTTGTGTGAATACTCATTTTAGTCTTGATTTTATGCTTGTGAATCATTTTACTTTCTAATTTTTAAAATTAAATCAAAATTAATCCTTAACATTATAAAATATGAGTCAAGTTAGTCTCTATTCTATTTTTATTCAATATTTTGTTAATTAAATGATACTTTGTAATATTAAGTGATACCTTGATATGCTATGTATTATTTGAAATATAATGAAGTTTAAAATAACTCGTTTTTATGTCTAAAAATGCAAAATAAATTATTTTAAACTTAATTCGATTTCAGATTATATAAAGTATATAAAAGTATCACTTAACGTTATACATAATCGATTATGTGATAAAATGTTAAAAAATTGGATTCATTTACTCATTTTAAAAGTTAGAAATTAAAATAACTTATAAATATAAAATCAGAAACTAAAATAAATATTAACTCTTCAGTGAATGATTGTGTTGCCAATTGTAAGAACGAAGTACAGAGAAAATAAAAAGGACTTGATGAGATGCCAATGTCTATTGGTTTAGTTCATGCAACTGGCATTGATTTTTTATAATTATTTGACGACCATAATAAACTCAGAGGGCTCAACGAACTTTTTTTCGGTCGTGAGGGCTCAACTAAATTCGACATAGTCAAGATACGTTTTTATTTCCTTGTTTTTTTTTAAACGGAAGGCATTTGTGGGTGACACCTTGTATAAGGCCTTGCCAAACGAGACAGTGAAACTTTTCCGGGCCTTCCAGGGTCCACACCCCAAACCAAGAGCAATATATACTTTGGACCATTTAATCAGTTTTTCATATGCCCTTGGATCATAACCTATATTTTGTTTGGTTATGGATCATAACCCAATTGAAACTGCACTTTCAAAAGTTCACTGGACCACTAGATTTTGGGCACGTCTATCCCTTTGCCTATTAACTCAATAGTCCAATTCGTGGTCCATTAGCCATTCCTTTTTATTTTTGCCAGTAAACCACTAGTAGTCCATGACAACTGCATTATCTCACCCAAAAACAAAAGTGAGCACCATGGTTCCTCAAGATTTTTTTATCAAACTATTTAGTCTTCTAAGAAATAAATTAAACACGTGATTCCTTAAGATTAAAAATAATTAACACATTAGTCTCTTCATTAGTAAATTTACACATGTGACATAATACAATAATGATGTGTCATTAAAATATTTAATGCAAGCAAAACGATGTTATTTTGATACATATTGCATTTATTTTGATGTATAAAATTATACAAAATGAGTAATTTTATAATTTATAACGGAGATTTAAATGATTTATTTAGTATAATTTTAGTCACCAAAATGAATTATTTTAAACTTCATTATATTTCACATGACAAATACATCGCTTAACGTCATTTTAACAGGTTACATGTGTAATTCCGTTAGGGTTTAAATGATCAAATATATGGTAAGACTAATGTGACCTATTATCAAAATCTCGAGGGACAATGAGTTTAGTTTTAATTTTTGGGAGACTAAATTATCTAATAAAATTCTCTTAGAGAACTACTACAGGAGGTATTTACTCCCAAAAAAAAAAGGGAAAAAATGACAACTGCATAATAAAATAGAATTTGGTCGTGATTGTCAACATTATTGTTTAGCATACCTGTCCCCTATATTTCTTCAGTTGTGTCCATCATTGTCCCAACTCGATTAGTGTAATTCTTGGCCCATAAACCCAGTTCAGCAGAATTGTTGCTTAGCACGAGCGGCACATTATTAACAAATAAGTAAATAGAAAAATACCAATGGCAGTTTATCAAATCAGTCACGAATATCTGAGCAGCAAGGAAAAAATCACTTATCACAAATAATAGTCATGATCACATGGATTCGTATCACATTTGAAGCTAAAAGTTTCTTACTCTTTAAAATCTCCGTTTTATTAGTACTGTCAATGTTTATTTGCATGCTGAAGCAGAGGCAACAAAAACATGCACGAAGTGCTATAAATATTAATTAGCTCCAAGCTATATCCACCTATAGGGAAACAAGGACCACAAAGACAACAACCCGTGCTGTTACGAGCTGTCAAATTATAGCATCTGGCTCAATGCTTCTACTAAGATCTCTCAAGTACCTGGTTTGCAGCATACTTCGAATACACTCATAATATCTCACAATATTTTTTTAGCGGTATATACTCTTAATACATAAACCTTTTTTCTGTGGTACCTAATGACTAAGAATGACATTGAGAGGCTTGGTGAATTGAAGCTTTGTGAGCACTGAACAAACCTTTGTACACACTTCAAGGCATCAAATGATGCCAAAATTAATCAATTGTTAGCATATATTGTATTCAATCACTTGTTTTCTAACTTGATGTCGTAAAACCAGACAATTTCATCTTCAATATTTACATGAATCCATCTAAATAATAACTTATAGATTATGTGATTGTGAGCTTTTGACCTTGAAAAATCTCAATTTCTTCAGTGGGTTTGGAAATTAAAATCATCACATCACAAAATTAATTAAAGAACTGACTATTTGCCTACAATTCTATGATAAGAGAAGCCAAATTCTTCCTTTTTAACAAAAAAATAAAAAATAAAATAAAGAAGCACTTAAATGACTTAATAAACACGTCACATTCATTTCAAATTTGGGTACACATTGCATTATCTAGGCAAAGAATACATATAGAATTCTAACAAAAGTTCATTCCGAACCATAACCATACTTCCATGCTGGTTTTTCTCCAGACCATAACCATACTTCCATGCTGCTTTTCTCATGGAGTTTATATGATAAACCCATGATCAGGGCAACTACCACCCCTCTTAACAAGCTGCCACATAGTACAAATGTAGCTATATGCAACTTTAATTTTCATGCATCTTAATTCAACTTGCCAAGCCTCCTTAGCAAGCTCTAATAATCAACTTCTCATGGATTGGGGTAATTGGGATTCACTTGCCATCAAAGTGCTTGCAAACTTTCCAACTAAACAACCAACAAAATTACTCAGTTTGATATTGCACATAGACAACCATCTATAGCATCATAGGGATGGATAAAGAGATGCAAAAGCCTCAAAATTAAAACCATACCTGTTGCATGTTTGAACTTTGAATTAGGTTATTAATTTGTTTCTGGGTTATTCATCACTATTATTTACCTCAAGACTCCAAAGAGAGTCATATTAAAAAGCGTTATACGGGGTAACATGAATCCTAAAAGTGGCAATAAAATTGGGGGTGATGACAACTTCAAACCAGCAACCACGTCCATGTGTTTTAACAAGTTTTTTTGACACATCAGTTTATTCCATCTGTCATCGAATTATAAACTAATTAATAGTTGTTCTTAGTTGTTAAAATAAGAAAAATTATACGAACAAACATTGTTGTAATTGGTTGATTCGGTAGGAATCAACAAAATCACGCACGAATCAATTTAAGAGACTAATTAAAAGTACAATTAAATTTAGAATCAACCAAGAGCAAAAAGGTTTCAGAAAAATCGGCCAGGCATGCATTCGGAAATGATGCTCAATATCAGCAGCGTATTTACATTATCAAGCAAATAAGAATGAGGAATTTACTAATGGATTTGACAAGCAAGGCATCTTCTTGTCATATATACACCCTAACAAAGGGAAAATATCTACTTCACATGGCATGAAATCATGAAAATGCCATGCTATATATTGTGACGGTGCACCGACTCAAGTACATCTATAACCTACTGTTTTAACATATATCAATTCCTTTGGATGATTATATTCTTTATTGCAAAAATGAGGGATCAATAGCTAACATTCTTTAAGTATTTAAAGGTTTTAATTTAGGAATGTATATGAAAAATATTTCATAATGAGAGGTTTATCCCTTAGAGGAGTCTCATATTTAGAAAAAATTAATCACTATTATTGACAATAGATATTTTAGAAAACTAAAAAAATTATGCACTTTATTGCAATTTGTATACTTCACAATCACAAATGAACTCAACCGATATTAAAATTTTCACTTTTCCTTTTGTAAAAGCTACTTAGATTTTAGATTTCCAATCCGCATATTTTTGGATTGTATATAGGAACCTTCACTCTTCAAATGAAAAATAAATGAATCAAGCTAATCAAAACACAGATCGAGTTCGCGTTTGTCTTGGGACGGTGACACTTGGCGTAGAGTTTTTGAGTCATCATCGCTCACAGCTCACACATCACAGCTCATGATGGCCGTCCACAAAGATTTTGCCACCAATTGAAGGTAACGGCATTTAAGTTACATTTATGGATGTACTTAAAGGTCCACGCTGGGGTTGACTGAGATAAGTCATTATTAAAATGGTTGACCAAGGATAAAATAAAATAAGAATTTGAAAAGAAAACTCGCAACTAAACTTGAGAGGTACTAGTGTATGCCCGCCCCTGTGATTCATTATACAACAAAATCTTTGGTCTCACATGACGTGATTTTATGATTCTAACACACCTATTGTGGCGGTGTATATACGTAATTTTAATTGCATGTCTTCAACATCAACATACCGCTGAATCTTGAACTCCTACTCATTTAACAGGGATATAGTTGGAAAAAAAATCTAATATTGTCTAGATAATTTATAAAATAGATAATTATTTATGAAAAAGTAAATTTTTTTAAATGAACGCTTATTTGAAAAATAACTATTCTTGGGAAATCAATGGACACTTACTCTCTTTCTCTACTTTTTCCTACTCCCTCCTTTAGTTGTCTACTTGTAAACGTAATTATACAAATATTATCTTTGAAAAAAAAATGTATAGAATGAGAGAGAAGGGAAAAAGATGAAGTTGGCTGATGTAGAAGAACGATAATTTCCCAGTTTTTTTATATATAATTAATTTGATGACACAAAGTTGATAATAACATTGCAACTATGAAACCCCACAAAACTTTGGAGTAGGGTCCAAAGAAATAAGGAACATAATGGACATAGGCAGCTTCAAACTATGTCGTTCGTGGTCTATGGTATGCTTAATTGAATACAAGGACGGTGATATAATTGATCGCTTGTATATATTAAGTATGATTTAATGGCAACTGGCAAGTGCCAGGCTAAAGGCAAGGAATTTTGAATTCAGAAAAATAATCAACAAAAAAAGTTTGTGCTTATTTTATTTATTTTAGTTAATGTTGTTTCTTAGCTTAGTTTGGGCCATTTTTAAGTGTATTTTCCTCATTACCCTAAAGTATAGGCTTCGACCCAAAGAATGTATATAATCTTTGTCAATAAAAAAAGCAAAGTATATAATCTTAATTTGATTAAAAAAAAGTATATAATATCTTCAAACTTTGTTTTGAAACATATATAAAACGGTTTATACAGCATAAAACAAATAATCATAAACGATGACTATATGACCCCCACTTTTTAATTTTGTAACCGCTATAGATTAGCCAATAAGAAATTTAAAATCTTAAATTCATAATATCCAAACATGATTGTTGGAAAAACACATATAATATGTAAACAAACTTAGAAATTACACATATTCAACTTCGTCCATATTATTATTAACAATTTATTCTATGATTTGCTTTTGAAAAATTAATTTTGTCAGGGCAAAGATTAATCTTTCAAAATACAATCAAGTGCTTAAGTGGGAATTTTTCCCAATACTATTATTTTTTCATAGATATATATTTTAGGATAGAATCTATAACCACATGTTTAATAGACTTTTTTCCTTTCACAGTTTCACTCACACCAACACTTTGTTTATTTTGAAAAATTATTAAATGGATAAAACTATAAACATATCTTATTAATTTTATAACTGCTGATTAACAAACATGCATGTAGTGCTGCTATATTAAATCTACAACAACAAATAAACTCAAATGAAACTAGTTCATGAACTTTGGACAAGTGTCATTGTTTGATTCATCTCTAATCCTGACTTCATAATTTGACAAACTGGATGTCTATCTTTCATTCAAGCATGTTTGAGATAGTGCTAAGCAACAGAAACATATTAAATCTTATATAAAGTCAACTTTAAGGAGATATATTAAAAAAAAGTTTGAACTACAAAACATAAATGAAATTAAATAAGTATTCTTTTTTTTTATGGGAGAAAATTGTATTGACGACTTCGCTGAGTGAATAAAATATTCGATGCTTTGACAATTTTGCATGTCAAAAAATAGTTTATTTCTTTAACATATTGGTTGCCCAATAAACCCATTAAAGAAAGTTCATTTTCATCCATCCACAAGCTTGAAACTGCAATTATAGAAAATATATAGAGGACTTCGGCCATTCGCAGGATAATCAAATGTTTGAAAGTTCCAGCTCACTGACCGACTTTAACATAAAAATAAAAGGAAAATGTTTTTTAAACAAAGAGTGAATATGTAATGTGAGAGATAGTATATTTATGTGACTATTGAAACAGGCCTACCTATATTCAGATAAGATAATATACTATATATATTTATGTAGAAAGTATTGCATTTTGATGTCTCATTATCATGTTCAAAGTAATATAACTCAAAAATAGAAACTGCACATAATCAGTATATGTTAATATTGGTTTGGTTTTCCCTCTCTAAGTATCGACACCCTTTTGTTTTCATGGTTGTGAATAGGCATTTGATTTTCTACATTTTAATAAATTAAATTAGTGAGGCACATGATACATTCTTAGTCACAAATAATTTAAAAGTGTCGTTTCTTGAATTTTATAAGGGATCTAAAACTTCTTTAATATTATTCACATGTATTTTTCATCAATAGATAGTTATTTTCGAGATATAATTGAATACTAATGTGGATATTTCAATCGAGATTTAAACGTAATTCACCGGTTATGGAATACTATCCCTTCTATTTGACTTAAATCCTATTGGTATATTTTAATAAGATAAAATAATATTTAGTCCCTCTAAAATTTCAAGTCAAACAAATTGGTTTCTATAAAAAAACTCTCAAATTGGTCTCTATAAAATTAAATTATCAGATAAATTGGTTCTTAAAAAATTGAATAATCGGTCAAATTAATCCCTCTAATAAGTTAGGCTAAGAGGACTAACTTGTTTAACAATTCAATTTTGCAGGAACTAATTTGGGATAATTTTTTTACAGTGACTAATTTAATCGATTATTTAATTTTGTAGGGATCAATTTAAAAGTTTTTTCTTACAAGACCAATTTGTTCGACTTGAAATTTTAGAGAGATTAAATTGAGGATTTTGTCTTTTAATAATGTTATTATACAGTGTGGTGGTATTGACTTCCTCTGAGGGATTGTTGCCTAGAGATACTTGCTTTTGGATGATGGATTGGGCCAATTTAATAAAATCCCAAGAGACAGGGAGGATCCCATCCTTTGATCTGCAATCCTCAATAATTGATTTTAAGTTTTAACTCTTCCACGTCTGCTATCTTTTCCACAATAAAAATATGCAGCATATTAATAAGACCTGATCATTAATCTGTGAGCTCATAGAAACCTCAAGTCTAAACTATATATTGACTTGTAGAATCTATTTATAGCCAAGTTAGAGACACATTAGCACTGTGGCAAAAAGCTAGAAAGTAGAAACACACAAACTTCACACAGAAAAAGAGACACAAAAATGAGGAGCAACCATGTGCGTTTGAACTGTGGCATTACACTGCCTCTCATTGGATTTGGCACTTATTCCTTCCAAAATGATAGGAAGACAACAGAACTTGCCGTCCACAATGCCCTTGAGGTACTAACAATATCCCCTCTTTTAGTACTCTGTCAGCTATGTTGTACAGATACAGATACGATATCTATACCTGATAAAGATATGGATACAGGGTATGAAAATGAAATAGAAAGAAGGAGGCAGGCTACATCTGATTCATGTAGCCGACCTTATTTAGTGCGACAAAACTTAATTGTTGTTGTATTGATGCACATGTTTTATGTATATATGCAGATTGGTTATAGGCATTTTGATACAGCAAAGATATATGGTTCGGAACCAGCAGTTGGCAAAGCCTTGAATGAGGCAATCTTCGAGGGAGAAGTAAATAGAGAAGACATTTTCTTGACATCCAAACTGTGGTCAAGTGATCACCACGATCCTGTTTCTGCATTGAAACGAACTCTAGAGTAAGCACATTATTCAATCCCTGAACTTCCCCATATAAATTAAGAAACCAGAAAGCGACAAGCTAGCTAGAGGGAAAAAGCTAAGCTTCAGATACACCCGTATCTTAGCCTTTGCCTTTTTCAAGATTTGTCTAAAGTAAATTGAAAGCAAATAGCTCAAAATGCATGTGGGTGTTATCATTACCAAAATCCAAATCTCATGGGATAACAAAAACAATGGAACAAGCTAGTGGTCCAAAATAAGAACATATATATCATGCCCCACATAAGTGGACATGAGAAACAAGTGTGTGACAGAATCTTTTTTAATATCATATCACAGCAGATTACTTAATACTGAAGAAGGGGAACAAAATTGGCGTTGGAAATCTAATATTGATTTTTGTTCTTTTGAATGAAAACAGGAGTTTGGGCATGGAATATCTGGATATGTACCTAGTGCACTGGCCTATCAAGTTAAAGCCATGGGTTAACTATCCTGTGCCTAATGGAGATGACTTTGAGAAGTTGGACTTGGAGGCCACATGGGCAGGGATGGAGAAATGCCTTGAAATGGGGTTGTGTAGGTGCATTGGGGTTAGCAATTTCTCCAGCAAGAAAATTGAATGGCTATTAGATTTTGCTTCTACACCTCCGATTGTTAATCAGGTATATATATACATATACTTGATCTTACAATAATGTTATTTGTATCACTAGAAAGTGAGTAAGTGACCTCACCATCATATCCAATTGTGATAGTGTCACTTTCAGTGGTACATAACATTATTGTTAATCTTAGGATCACTTGTACTATTAATTTCTAAACATTATTATGCAATAATTTAATTCACTCAATCTTGGTACATAGGTGGAGATGCATCCAATGTGGAGGCAAGGAAAGCTGAGAGAGACATGTGGGGACCACAAGATCCATGTAAGTGCCTATTCACCACTTGGTGCGCCAGGGAATGCATGGGGGTCGACAGCTGTGGTTGATCATCCAATCATCCAATCAATTGCCTTCAAACACAAGGCAACTCCTGCACAGGTTGAAAAAAAAAAAAAAAACTGAAGTCCAAAGCATTACATTACTCATGATGTAAAATAATGTACTACAATTGCTACTTAAAATATTTGAATTTTATTTTTAGTATAGAATGAAAAGTTGTGTGTATTTTAATGTACGTTTTCACTGTGGTTTCTGAAGGTTGCATTGCAATGGGGATTATCAAGGGGCTCAAGTATGATTGTGAAGAGCTTCAACCAAGAAAGAATGAAGGAAAATATGGGATCATTTGATGTGAAATTGGATGAGGACGATATCTTAGAGATCGAAGAATTGGAGGAAATGAAGCTTATGAGAGGGGAATTTCTTGTTAATGAAACCACTAGTCCTTACAAAACAATTGAAGACCTCTGGGATGATGAAATTTGAAAGCCATGGAGAATGTTGTAATTCATTTACCTCACATGAGAAAAAGAAGAAAATTGAAGAAATTTTGGTTTTAACTCAAATGTTTTATTTTCTGTGGCTGGATTCTGCATTGCTTAAAGTGTGAGAATCCCCTAATTGTTTGGATGGATATGAAAAGAGAAGCACTTATCTTGTACAACAACAAAAGTTACTTTTGAAAGTACTGTTACTGTATGTACATTTTACTTATATTATTGCTTATCAGTGATAAAAACAAGCAAAAAGCTACAACGGTTGTAAACATGCTTACTATTTGGTTTGTACAGCAGCCTTTTAGTTCAGATTTTTTTTTCCCCGGAAAAAAAGTTTAATTAATCTGAAAACCCTTATAGTTTTACTCAATTTTCAATTAAGTTCTATAATTTAAAATTTTATAATTAGGTCTCTATACTTTAATAAAATATTCAATCAAGTCCCTATAACTTAACAATTTATGATCAATTCAATATACTATACAAAAATTTTCAATTAAATCCTTATAATATAAAAATTGTGATCAAATTCTTATAATTTTGTGTATTATAGAGACTTGATTGAATATTTTTGTGTAATATAGAAACTTGATTGAAAACTTTTCTATAGTATTGAGACTTTGTTACAAATTTTTAAACTAGTGGTCTTATTGAAAATTTTTATAAAGTATAAGCACTTTATTATAAACTTTTAAGCTATAACCAGTTGATTAAAAATTGAGTGAAATTATAGGTACCTTTAGAGTAATTAAACCTGAAAAAAAGAGTTAACTTTCAAGAACTTGCACACTTTATTGAAAGAATAAATCAAACGGATCCACATGTGAATTATACAATGAAAACCAATAAACTGGAAAGAGTATGCTTCGTGGATAATTTAGATCTGACGAAACACCAATGATAGATCTCAAGAAGCTCTTTTGGTATTGAGAACTAAGCTGATTCTCTAACACACAGCACATTTGGAGCTGGGATGTAGCCAATTACAAAGGGGGTAATTTTTTTGTTTAGCATATGGGCTTAATTTAAGTGAATAGTATGGGATTTCTTGCTTTTTTGGGAGTGAATAGGGTAAAGTTTTCCAGTTGGGCCACTTCCAGGGCAAAGCTTTCTAGTTGGGCTACATCCAATTACTCGAGGCCCATGATTCACCAAAACGAAATCTTTAACATCCACACCCCAAAAAAAACGTACATCCTGCCCCCAAAAAAAAAATCCTATTACTATGTTGGATGTGTTGTACCTTGAACTTGACTGGGAGAACTACTATTTTAATTAAAAGGTCACGATCGAATATAATTTCTTATTTTATCAGCGATATAATCTTTCAGGGATTAAAATGGTGGTTCTCCCAATTTGATTTCATGATTCTTGGTGGAACTATTCCTCGATACTCACAATGCAATGGAAGCATTTGATTCCTGGTCAAAATGCATAGATATTGTACAATTACTTCAGCATCAACTGTTAACAGTACAATAACTAATGATGTAATAATCACAACTTTTAAGGGAACATGTTGCTTTCTTTCTCCAAGCGTCACGTGATGCGATATCATTATATGAAGCAAATAAGAATGTAATGACGCCAACGATCAGTTGAGCACATAGCATTTGGACAGAGAGAGACATGGCAGAGTCAGGAACTTGGTCCAGTCCAATGGAACTCAGCATCTTTCATGAACAACTAGTTTCCCCTTTGATTTTGGATAATTTATTATTTTCCTGCATCATCATCCACTTACAACCTGAAGTTAAATCCGGAAACCATCACTACATAAATCGGAAAATAACTTTCCAACATAGTTTAATTAAAATGAAAAATTCATAAGATACACTTTAATAACCTTTTGATGAAGAAGCCAACAGCGTATGAGATTGATACATGACTAAAAACCTGAACCATCAACACTTGGCCATTGACTTCCAAATTGCACCAGATATTTTAGAGTACTAGAACAAAAGTAAAGCTTAATGACAGTTGATTTCGTACCTGTCGACACCGGACCATTACAACGGCTATTCTGCAGCTTCTTGCGCAACATTTGGGTTTGACCCTAATGAAATACCTTGCTCGATGCACTGAAAGACGTCAAATTAAAAGTCATTACTCGAGAAAAAGGAATACAGGAGTAGTTTATGATGTCAAGGAAATGCTTTTAGAAGTTTACAAAACATCAGCAAGTAATTGGCGCAATATCCTATTTGAGGGAGAGACAATGACAAAATTAACTGAGTAAAGATAAAATTCTACATATTTTCAGTAGAACAAGAACAGTGAAATTCAGTTTTCAATTCGTACATGCTACTATCCCCAGCAAAGAATTTCTTCATGTTACATTCTTTCAGAACATGTCATTGAGATAGAAGTTAAGGGATTTCACTCTTTCAGAGGGTCTTATATTAGTAAATTTGATTGTTCTCATTTTGTAATTCTGCTATTTCTGTAATATTTGGGTTCAGGAGTATATCTTATCCTCGTTTTCTCTGCATTCCTTACTTCTCTCTTCTAATAAACTTCCTTTCATCAAGCATAGAACATTTTTTATCAAAATACAAATGTCATATAAACACACACACACACTAATATATGTACCTGAAGAAGGTAACCATGCAGCCAATCCAACGTTTGAGGAAATGTTGTTGCTGATACACTGACTACAGTTAAACCCTGAAACATAAAATCTGAGTTCGAACATTGAACACCAATGATAAAAAATCCAGAATCTTAAACTTGTAGAGGCTTTATACACTGCAGTGAGTGACTAAGATTTCCTATATTAACTAGTTTATAAATGGAAGCAATTCACTATGGATACATCATAAAAACTGCAGAACAAGTAGATTTAGAACAACTTGAATTGACAAAGTACACAGCAATTGTCATGGTTATCAATAAAATAAATGACATCCCAAATATTGGATTATCCACTTAAAACTCCAGTAATCAGTATAGAAGTATATTTTTGGGACATACCTGTGATGTGAACGAGCACAGATAATCTTGTATGGTTTTCAAGTTGGCTATAAGCTTATCTTTATCCTGTAAATTGAGCACCAAAATTCAGAAATGGTTTGTTGATCATGCTGGCCAGAAAAGTATTGTGGGTGTGTGTGTCAGGGTTCTTTTAGAAGTTTTTGTACCTGGTCTGGGCATTTTTCATTAAACGTGCGAGAGGAGATCCACTCCTCAAGTAATGCCTACAAAGAAGATAAGAGAAGTCTCACTACATTATATTACTAATACAACTAAATGATGGAATCTTATAACAAGACGTGCACTTAAATCGTTTCGAAGAATTCAACCTATCCTACTGAAATAAAACATCAGCAGCAACAATCAGGACAATATTGTGAACACAAGGCTAAAGTTTCTATTAATCTACCCATCAACCCTTTAACATTAGCATTTTTATTGAATGATAGCTCCCGATGCACCATCACAACATCATAGATATACACACAGGACCAGGTTGTACCCTCTGACTGTCAAATAAATTCCCAAAGTTAGACATGCTATTAGTGAAAACTAGAAATACTTGTGTGCATAACTGTTACTTTCATAAAAAGAATGGAATAAGACAAAACCTTATGATCAAATTCAGCCATCTTCAGAACAATGGGCACGATTATCGGATTTGGACCAGACTTCTTACTAGCAGTACTTCTGTCCGTCTCCATTTCCCTAAGAGAAGCAGTATCTGCATGACGAAGTCAGAGACAAATAATGTGCCACTAAAATCTTAAAAGTGAAATGCGATGCTTGTTCATGCATATTACGGCTTCCTCTATGCCTATGGACACACATCTTCTCTCTTAGAAACGAACTAAACAGCTTCAAAGTAAGACAAATAATAGAGACCAACCTTGATGTGCAGACATGCTTCCAGCTAGACCCATGGATGCCATAGAATTTGACACCGCATCAACTTGGTCAGCAGATATTCCCTCAGTCGAGCTTAGAGTCCTGGATCCGTCATTATTCTCATCACTACCTTCATTAATATTTGTTGTTTGTTCTGTAGCATTATCATCTGGTACCATAGATGCTGGATTTATCACTTTATTTTCTGCTTGTACACCAGAAGGTGATTTATGCCCATCATCTACTAAATAAATGCTAGGATCCAAATGAATTCCCTGTCAGTATTAAAACAAGAACAAAGAGAAACATTATTAGTAAACACTATTGATTCAAAATAAACTTGAAAAGCCATATGAATCAAATATACACTGAGAGGTATAAAAACATCAAGGATGTTACACAGCATAAAACCATAGATACCTCAATTATAATTGGCTTTCCATCTTTCATTGCCTTTTTCAAATCACCAGCCAAACCTGAAAAAACAAATGTCAATTTCAGAGATGAAAACAATAAACTATGAAGGAAAAAAGATATCCATAGCATTCTGTCAAAAAAATAAAAAAAGAAGAAGAAGAAGAAGATTAATTATAATGATGATTGCCAAATTCAATTTTAAAAATGATAGAGATCTCAAGCTAGAAAGAACTGAGAAAACCTTTACGAACAACTCTGCATTCTCTGCAAAATTCGGTTATTAACTCCTCTGGTGAACTGAAGTCTCGGGCCCATACAGGGGTTGACGCCAACGGTGCACTATATCAGATACGAGAAAATAATCATTAAGATATAATATATAAATATATGTAAGCAGCAATTACTCTCTAGTGATCAAAGACATAACAATCACCCAGAAAAACAATGAAAATGCTAACAGAAACTATAGATTTGTCAAAGGCCTTTGTGCCCTGTGATGTACGTTGACACGTACTAGGCAATAACATTTATAAGTTGAGGTAAAAATAGTGAAAAATAAAAGCTTGCTGCAAATTTGGATTTTTTTTTTTTGGTGCATGCAAATTTGGATTTTAAAATATGAAGTCAACTCATAAATGGCAATATGCATCAAAAGAACTACAGAAATAGAACACATACTGGCAGCTAGAGAGAAACACAAGATGTAAAAGCATCAATAATACAGAGTAAACCTAACAATGTAATTAAGAAGACCAGCATCAGCCATACCATATAAATTCAAGCATAATATTGCATTAACAAGCTTGGTTTTGCTAATGTAATGAGAACATTATATGAACTTTTTGGATGAAAACATGAGCTTGATATCACAAGCAAATACTATTATGCCAAAAGTAGCCTAGGCACCTGACAACATTTATGAATAAACACTTGTTTTAACTAATAGAACTTTCAATCCAAACAAAAACACTGGTCAACTTAACAATGCAACAAAGAAGTTCAGGACATACTCTGTGGATGTGCGCAACAATTCATAAACCATATCTGTCTATCAGAATCAAAAAACAAAAAATGTCAAAATCATTAGTATATAGTTTCACACAGTCAAGTAAAATATAGGGAAACTCCAATAAGGTGCCGGTTAACTGAAACTGTCGTTATTTTATATAATAGGGAGATTCAGTTACATTAGAGACATCCGGTGCCTACCTGCAAGACATTTGGCAAATTTAGCCTCTGCGCAAGCTGGGTGGCAATAGTAGACTTCCCAACACAAGCAGTTCCACAGACAAGGATTACTAATGGAACTCGTTGATGGTGAAACCTGGAAGAATGGTGAAAGCAAGAAAATGGAAAAAGAAGCTTCACTATCGCTTGAAAATATATCATCCTCAAGTAATTTATTTTTCTTTTCTGCATTTACTTTTCCATTAAACACTATCATTACAATTTTTCTCCAACACCCTATAACAGCTAGAAAGGCAGAAGGCAGGACAGCATAAATTTTCAGTATCATTCAACTTGGTCCAGGTTGAGACCTATAACTCAGCCAAAACAAAACTGCCCTTAATGTGTAGATGCACACACAGATTCAGACGAAGTTTTTTGATAGAAAAAGAGGATAAGATATTAACATAGCTAAACGTTGGAAAGTAGAAAAATTGTCTCCAACAGAAAGACTGCATACTAACCTTGTCATCATCTTGTAACGATTTATGTATTCTTCTCCATATCCCCGCCGCTCCATAAGCTGTACAAACAGAGCCCTATTAGAAACCTTTTATATATCAAATCACTATCATCATTTAGAAAAGTGAGGAACTCCAGCTATAGTCATTCCGTCCAAAATATAATGGAATTCAACTTCCTACTATTAAGAAACAAAATCCTAAAGAAATTTAGGCCCCATTTGATTCTAAAATTTAAAACCGCCCAATAATAATTTACATTAATATCTGGACAGATTTATCCACAGAATCAATCAACCATATTATTTTTATACACACTAATTTTCTGTATATAATACATCTTTAAGTATATGAATACCAAATTTTCTTGTTTCAGGATTATACCAATGGGAATATGCAACATATCTCTGGATAAATGTATACCATTTTGCTCCATGATTAGTACCTTCCCATATAGTTTTATTCTTGATCATGAATTCAAACAGAAAAAGCCAATGATGAAAGTTCATAAAAACTTTCCACAAATGTCTCTAATAAAGATAAGGATAAAGATGTATCAAAGAAAAGATAGGCATAGAGAGAGAGAGAGAGAGAGAGAGAGAACAGCACTGCCACCACCACAAAAGCCAAGAAAAATGGGATGGAGTGTGTGTTGGACAAATCAAACTAAAAATTTGCCATACCTTAAATAGGTTGGCTTCCAAATCAGACTGAGAGCTGCAGCACAGAATTGCAATGAAAGAAACATTTTAACTAGTTATAACAGAATTCAGCAGGAGAAGAAAGGGAGGGAGAAAAATAAAAACAGCATGAGGAAAACAAAAAGGGAGTACATGGGGAAATAACATACACATCTAGAAGGCTGTTGTCTATGAGCAGCTTCTTCAGTTCGAGAGCAATTTTAATAGCTACATGGTTTGGAATCTGAAATCAGCAAGCCAATAATGAATGATACTCACATTCTTACCAGCTTTCATTCACCAATTCAAATTCACATAGCAGGAGGAAATCAAGGTATAATCAAAATTAAAAAATATATATATAAAAACATATGAAAAAAATTGAAAGGAGAATAAGGCATAAAATGGCAAGCATTTGTCAGGCATAATTCCAACCCTTCGAAAATATCAAATCCTGGTCTTGCCCATCTTAAGTAACTCATAAGAAAAGAGACAAGAAGACAGACATAAATAACATACTACAAAATAGCAATTCTACAGTACCCTTGGTAGTTGCTACAGCAGCATGAACCATAGTTATGTTATACCTTGGTTACCGTTAGCATTCTACTGAGCAAAAATCTGGACAGAACATAGTAGTGATCCGCATTATCACCCAACCACACCTTCACCTACAAACACAAACACAAAACCCAGAGAAAGCATATTGAAACATACGAGAAAAGGCGAATCACAAAAGCAAGCAAAAGACACAAAACTGTTCTAAAAAACAAAAAGGACTTGAAATTGAAATTAATTGAAAATTGAACCAAACCCAGATTCCAAAAAACGATGGGCATGCATGAAATGGAGAAAAGATTCAATTTTTAATGATATTTAGTTTTGAAAATTGAGGTGTGTGATGGGGAGTAGCGTACCTTGACGAAATCGTATTTGGAGGAAGCGTTGCGGGAAGACAATCTGACGGAAGGGAAGGAAGAAGGGTGCTGCTTGTCGTCGCTGTCTTCGCCGCTGACGGGGCTCGACACCATTACTGCTTTGTCCTTCTTCATCGATTTTGGTTTTGCTTGGTTCTGTGAGTATGTGTGTTTGTGTGTGGATGGATATGTGATAAGAGAGCAAGAATGAATGAAGCGTTATTGTTATTGTTATGTTCCCAGTGAGCTCAGTTTGTTTGGCTTCGCGCTTTCCAATGAGCCTACAGAGAAGAAGAAGAAGAAGAGAATTGCTTCTCCCAAACGCCGGTCCAACTGCTCCTCACCTTATCCCCTTACAAAACCAATAGTAGAGAAATGTAATCAGAGGTACATGACACGTATTAACTCACATTTTATCTATTATTAAAGAAATTAACGTTACTTAAGATCACTTCTTATTTAACTATAAATGAAATATTAGTTTTACGTTTCATATATTATTGAGGACAAATAATATAATTATATAAGAAAACGTGCCTTTTTCATCTCTATTGTTCTTCCTGTCCCTCTGTCCTACACATTTTCCTTGAGGGGAAAAAGAAAAGTGTTTAATTCCCCTAGTCATCGCAATGTGTTCATTTGATCATACAGAGGGGAGATGTTGTATTGTTTATTGTATATTTGTATTAAAACTTTATTGATCCAAATAATTTTATACTTAATTATAATTGAATTTTGCTAATGAGTATCCTTATGACACTTATTATCAAATCAAAAAGGAAAGCTTAATATTGAAAATGAGATTTTATATTTTAAAGCATGAGGCCCATAAAAAAGATTTGAAATATATCTCTTTTAATAATATCCTTAAACAATGCCCTAAAGGTACTTATTAATAAAAATCCATTAAAATTTAATAAGCTCTAAATCTATTAAAATATCTATCTATTTCTTATATCAAGAAGCATTAAAATTTTTGTTTTCAATAATACCCCTAATATAATTAATTGTTTTTCTTTTCAATAATATTATAACCATGTAAATTTACATTTTAATAGTGATAATATTGTCCACTCATACATGTTTTTACTATTATTAATACATATTTATTATTTTCTTAATCAATTTATTTTTTTGTTTTTGGACAAATAGAATGAAAAGGGGGAGCATCATAGAATAATTGTATCAACATTTTATTAGTTTTGGTGATTTAGTGCTCGATTGGAATCCAGTAGTTTGAACAGAACAAATACTCAAATAGCAGATAGACGTAAAAGAAATACGTGTGAATAACAATTTTTGTAATAGAAAATCCTGCTATGCCATACATTCACAACAATATCTCTTTTTTTTTAAATATTTTGTGCTTCTTAAAAATTAAAACCACAAAGCACAAAGTGGATGACACAGCCTAACTCCTCACAAAGAGGATTCCATATGCATCTGCCAGAGCTACAAGCTAATATATATGTTACATGAGACCTTTTCTCTTCGTATGAACAAGGGAATGCTTAAGAAATGCTCTCAATTTTTACGATAACTGAGATTAACTGTTCTTTGATCAATGCACACGTCCAATATTAATCTAATTAGTTTAAAGCAAATTGGAGGAAAAGATTGGAGATAGAGATCAATTTAATGTCAAAACTCAAAATGTAATATCTAATGGCTATTTTACTATTTTTATTATTAGAAATTGATGACATATATTTTCCAAAAACTAGAATAAACGCGTGCTCTCAATTGTTTTTAATTATGCTGTTGATTGAATTAACTTGCCTCCTTTGTGATTGTGAAAGATGCATTGGCATTAATAAATAGTTCATCATGCATAGTTTTCATTCGAAAAATCGCAACATCTACATAGTTTTGCTTAAATATATGCAAGTAGCGTTACATGTTTCTCTGTTCAAACTTAAATTTAATAAAGTTAAGAGTTGCTTTATGATTTTGATGATTCTACTTGGACTGGCATGATTAATTGATTATACACACTGACTAATAAGAAAGAACAGACTTCCAAACTACAGCCATTAATTAAAACTGAATAGGATCGTCTGCAGTTGCAAGGATCTACACCCATAAAAAGAAAATGGTGAGAAATGAAACCGAAAATTCTGCAGTTATTTTTGAAACAGCAAGAGGATCCACATCCACACGAGTGCTGGCATGACAGCTACAAGTGATGTGAATAGTAAGCATAATTATCCAAGGATAGTATCTTAAAGTGCTCCTCAGGCCCACCAATAACGGCAGCATGGTTATCTGAACTAAGCTTTCATACAGTCAAAACAAAAAATGCAAGGGAGGGAACAAGGTACCCAATTTCTACATCGAGTGAAATGGGTTAGACTTATACATACTTACATTTCTAGGCCGTTTCCTTAGTCTGACGGAAGAAAAACAAGAACCATATTCCACCGTCAACATCTAAGTTAACCGTGACAAAGTGATTACACATTGGTACAATTTTCACTAATGTCAGTGAAAATAATAATATCTGTTACTATGACAATGGACCTAGATTTAGATAACTACATAGTAAACCCAGGTTTCAATATTGTCATGTCCGCTTGAAAAATTTACCACCTTTCTTTCCCATGCTAATCCCCACAAGACTTGATGGAAGAAGTGATTTGGTATCTGGTCTCCATTTCAACTCTATGAGAGTTGTAAATAAGGTGGCGAGCGCAGGAGAGATTTCACTGTCCTTTATGTTCTTACATGAGACTACTCTAAGGCTCTGAAGATCCTTCCAAGAATGAATTACAGACTCCAAACCTTCTGTTGTTAGCAATGAGCATCCTTCTAAGTAAAGCAATTTTACCCGCCTGAAATAACAAGAGGAGTAACAACTGTCAATGCATAATTTAAAAACAAGTTTAGCTATTTGGAAGCCGTTTCATAAAGTTTCACCTTAAAAAAATTGTAATATTAAATGCTACAATACAAGTAAATTCAATTCAATTAACTGTCAATTTGTTGCAGCCATCGGTTCTAAATATACAAGTTAATCCAGATTGAAAGAGGTAATAAGGAAAACTTCACAATAAGCTCATAGAACAGAACCACTCTCCAACACCTTGGACCACATTGAATCAAAAGTAATTTGCGCTTTATAAACTTTAGATTTCTTTATAGACCTGCGTGCTAAAATACAATTATTATTATTAGACATATATGACTACAAACATTTCAACACTGACAAATTAAAAATACTCATGAGAATTCAAATTTTTAGTGGGTTGCCATTTGTCCAACAGGACCATTCGGCTAAAAGTTTACAGTATGCTCGCAAAGTTAGGGGCAAGTTTCAATAGCAATTGTAAAAGGGGACATTACATTACCTGCAAATAACTGCAAAACTGAACATGCTATTATCCAATCCCCAGCAGTCCTGAATAATAATCTCCCTTGCAGCCCTGCACACAGAAAACATGGCTCCAATGCTCTTCTTATCCCGCAACTGGCATTTCTGCAAATGAAGCCGTTCAAGTGCCTCACAGGAACCCAAATGCTCCTCCAGCCCCGGATGCGAATCAATCCTTTTACAAGACTGGAACCTCAAGGTCTTCAAATTCTCGCAATACGCCGCCAACCACCCATCATCCATCCTATGATCACAGAATGTCAACTCCTCCAGCATTTGGCAACACTTTCCAATCGCTTTGATCCCATCGAAACTCCCCTCACAACCACTTAGCTCAAGCTTCACAAGCCTCTTACACCCCTGAGCCAAAATAGTCAACCCAATATCAGACACAAGTGAATTGTACAAACTATCAACATCTCCAACAAGTTTCAAGATCTGCAAGTTCCCACACGCGGCGATCCCGCGAAGCACATTGTCACTGCACCTCTGCAGCTCCAGCTCCTGCAATGTGGAGCACTCCTCAGCAACACTCAACAGACCCATCTCGCTGGCACCGATCACCGAAAGCCTCCGCAAATTGGGGCACCCACCGGCGAGTGCTACAAGGCCATTGTCAATGACCTCAACAGGGAGCATATTCTCCTCACAAAAACACCAACTTGGGGATGACCCGGAATCAATATGCATGGAAAGAACACGGTGGGTCAAACAAATTCCCGAATTTCTCGGAGAAATCAAAGACCCAGAAACCAATCGACGTGATTCAGATTCGGGAACCTGTGAATCAACCTACCAGACAAGAGGAAGTTCCAGTCCAAAACCCTAAGGGACCTCACGAGTCGACCCTGGAGGTTGAGCCACCGCTTGCAAACGAGGGAGTTGGAGTTCCTCTGAGAATCTGGAAGCTTCGAGAGGATCTTCAGAAGAAGCTCATCGGATAATAGAAGGGTACGGTCCATGATTGAGAAATTGTGAACCGATTTAGGGTTTTTTGGGAAGAAGAGAGAGAGTGAAGCTGCATAGCAAGGACCATGTGGTTGAGGGGCTTGGTGTTGGTGGTGGCCTTGAGCCAGATATCGGACCACCTTGGTCCTCTGTTCTTCGAATTCAATGGAGGAATGATGGGGCTGTTAGGGTTAGGGTTAGGGTTCTTGGTATTATGCTGTTTCTGGCTCTCGTTGTTGTTCTGTGATGGAAACGACATCGTTCAAGTGATTGTTGTGTTGTTGTTGTTCTGCAGCTTCGTCTTCTATGTAGTGCATCTATGATTCTATTCCTTTTACCAATGCAAAATGCAATATGTGTGTCAGTGTGTCTATTATTGTATTCAATTCTCTTCTTGACTTTTTGGGGGCCAACTCCAACGGAATTGTTTGTTGAGAAATGAGAATTGATCTCTCTCTCTCTCTCTCTCTCTCTCTTTGTTTCTGAGACTCAGATTTTGAATATTTTTGCAATCATTTTTATTTGGTAGTGTGCTGCCTTTTGTTTTCTTCTTGTGGCTGGCTGCTACTAACGGCATATCCCATTTCACAAACAGACAAAATAATTGGGACCTTTCTTTTTTTTTCTTATGTATTTATTTATTTATTTGTTGTTGATATAAAAGGCACATTGATAATGATATGCAGTTTTTGAGGCTTACGGAGATATATCGCTTTTTACTTTTTAGTCATATTTGACGCTCCCAATCCAGAAGCAAATGTAGTCATTAAGACTTAAGGCTTTGCATTAATCAGGGAACCATTAAAAGTTTCATCTTTTATTTATTAAAAAAAATTTTGTTGTGAAAGTTATACTAACTTTGTTATTAAGAATAGATTTAATCTTAGAATTTAACTTCTATGCATATCACGGAATAGATTTTTACCAAAAATAATAAATCATAGAAAATAATTGCACATTATCACAATCATTCTATCATAATTAGTCATTTTAGTGAAATTTTATCAACTAATAGTGTGTAAAAATTAAACTCTTAACTTTGATGTTGTTTTTGCGAAAAAATTATATTATTTTTATTCAGTTGTATGTGCATATGTTATTAATTGTATTTATATTTGATAATAATTCACACAAAAAACTTGGATAATAATTAATTCAAAAATACATAAATAATAATATATAACTTTATAATAATATATCGCAATTGAATTCGTTATAAATATAGTTTTATGAATGGCAAGAACAGTAGTAATATTAGACGAGCTACATTTATAAGCGATTGTTCAGTCTCTAAAATTGAATAAAATTCCCAGAGATTTTTTTATCAAAAAATTAGCCGGGTTTTGTGATTAATTCTTCGTATATACTTGGTAGAAGGGACTTATTCTTGGAAACGCTTACAAATAAATACAAGTCACAGGTTCATAGAGAAATATTAAAAAAACGATATTTATTTAACGTGGTTTAAGTTTGAATTTAACATAGGAAATCAAGAGTTATATATATTCGCTAAGAGAAGGGAAAGGTAACCCATTCTAAGCTCAAAACATGTTGCAAATATTAATTAAAGCTTATAATATTATTTAAAGATTGCTTACAAAAATAAATTGCTGGCAGCAAAATTCAAACATAAGATTGCTTACAAAATAAAATGCTAGCAGCAAAATTCAAACAACTCTTTCAAGCAAAGAACTTCAATACTAATCTGCTAAGATAAACAAGTAAAATCCACAATAACGCAGATATTAAAATAATCGCCATAATAATGTGTTTAAACATATATATAATGGACTATCCAATTTAATGGGTTTTCTTTTAGAACTAATATTATTTTACTAGAAAAGAACTTTGATAATTATTAGTGTTAACAGATCACTATATTTCCTTGTGTATATATTGCATCATATATGTTAAAACGAATAATAATATATTGTCCCGCAAATACTCTTATAAATCTTTCTACAAACAAAATAACAAAAAAAACGCAATCCATATCTCTAATTCTTAAAAATTAATCAACATTTACTTTTTTAAAGTATTTAAAAGAATTTAAAGGAAACTACCAAAAGAAGAATTTATAGGAAGATGTAGTAAGAGAACATATGGCTTTTCATGATAAAACTACACTTTGTCGAAGTGCGCTGCCTCTAAAAATCTTATGTTCTATTGATACTCTATAAACTATGCAGAGAATTCGCTGTCACTAGTGGTAGTTTGTTAACAAAAGAATTAACATTCAATAGAAATGAAGACAAAAGAGCGGGAGGGAACCCAAGACAATAAAACGTATCGATTTTTTTACTTGTAATTTTTCTTGTTTCAAAAAATAGTTGAATATTCTACCAAAAAAATTTTGTTAACTATATGATGGAGTCAAATAGTTTGATTCTACCCAATAGGAAACATCATATGAGAAAAATTGTTTATTGAGAGAGTAATATAAATAAACCTTTGATCCTTAGATCTTACATAAATAATGACTTTCTAAATAAACATATAAACATTAATTATCATTAATCAACTTTTAATCCTAATCATCCATATATAATTATCCATTTTTCAATTATTTACATTGCATTAATTAAAATCCCATTTAAAATATTTAAGGTGCATTCATCATGCGACCACAAGCACCAAACATCATAAATTTAAAACCAGCATTTCTCAAGTTTCGATCAGGATGAAACGCAGATAAGTTAGATAATTAGAATCAAAATATACATTTTGATATATAGCTTGCCACTTGTTGCCCCAGAAAGCAAATTTCGGACGGTCAAGAGCGTGGAGCTGGCATTTGCAGCTTCCTTACCTTGGGTCCCGGCTTCACCATGCTGCACGTTATCATAAAGAAGAAGAGAGTTAGACACAACAACACGGTCATGAGCGTTCATTTACTTAGCTAACATTCCAGACATTACCCACACGTCAAGAATAAAAATATATGATCCTAGTTTGCTACCATTAGATTGGAATTTCAGCGAACTAGGCTCCTCAAAGGCCAACAGTCATGAGACCTGTGTCTAAATTTGTTGAAATCACAATTGCAAACTGCAGGTTTAATGTGCATGAAAACCAAGGAGAATTCTTCAAAGAGATGTAGGACATGGAAGGAACAAGGGAATGATAACTGCTGAACAAGATCGCATAACAGTGAATCGTTAATTAGTATGAAATAGTCACAACATGTTCGCTTGGCTATAAGGAATTTCCCCTATAAACAAAGACTAAAATAATAGGGATCCCTAAATTGCAAATACAACAATAAGTTGAAGATGCATCAATAAAATTACTCAGATGACTACAACCACATCAGACTTGTGATGAAAAAAAAAGGAGGTTTACCAGCGAATAAATGATTCAGAATGACAAAGCTAGACACCATAATCAATTCATATGAGCTAGCACATAGGGGTAATCTCAGAAGTGATGTGAGAAAATTAGCAAACACAACAAATGTTTGCGATGCATTGACAGACAATCTAGGTTTTTGATGGCTTGAATTTGAATGAGGCAAATTGAAGAATCAAAGCATATAGAACAACAGACTTCCACATTTAACGAAACTCTGCAGTGAAATAGTGACGGAACAGATGACGGAGGATGATACCGCTCCAATGTCATGTTGAGATTATGGGATTTAGGAAGCAAAGGAGAAAAGGAGGTAACAAGGGTGCATTTGTTTCAGATTATTTTGACAGAAAAGTTATTTTTTCTGAAACAAACACAGTAAAGAATTAGATTTATAGGACAATATATTGATATTGATAGGTTGTGATATAAAAGACAGTACATTAATCCCTAATTCAAAACTTGATTCATAATCCAAATTACATAGAGGAACAAATCATGGATAACAAAAGTAATGCAAATAGAAACTAATCCTAAGCAAGGTTATCAAACTTGAGATCTTAGATAAAAACTCATTGTGTGGTAAGTTCGTCAACTTGTAAGAATTTGAGAGTTAACTGAGAGTTTAATAACCATATTGTCTTGCAAGGTTATCAAGCTCAAGAGTTTAGATAAACTCGTTTTTGTATGGTAAGATCGTAAATTCATAAAGTTTAAGAGTTAACTTAGAGTTATTTAAACCAAGATCCTAAGAGATAATCTAAGATAATTAACAATATTCTAAGATACAATTACCATGATATAAGATATAATATAGTCCTCATTATTACCAGGAGGTTAAAGTTTGGAGCGCATATTTGAGCATTTTGGGTCGCAGTGGCAGAGGGGACTTGAGCAGACTATGTCACAGTGGTACAACTAGTAGAAGCTCAACCTAATAACAGTTCTTTAGGCTACTAAATATTATAAGAATCCTACTTTTCTAACAGTCTTCACAACAATAATCATGTCTATTCTTGAAATCAGTACCTAGTATCATGAGGAGTGATGAATAACCATTGGGATCCCTGGGCGACAGCAAAATCAACCAGAGTGTCCAAGCTGATTTTTCGGCTTACTGCATCCTGAGGATAAAACCAAAATTCCAAACTCAATATATAAAACAAAGTGCAAAGTGTAAATAAATAAATGCAAGAATTTAAACAGGAGATACCAAGGGAAAATTCTGCAAGTCGGCCAAATATTATATTAAGACTAAAATGATAGAGGAAAACAGCCATACCATAAAGACATCAAATTCATCCATTGCTCTGAAAGGGGCTTCTGTCATTTCATGAAGAGCTAATGCAAAGCACAATGTTGAAAAAGAACGCTCCCCACCTAATTATTACCAAAATACTAAGCCAATACACATGTACACACACAAATAACATAAAATGATACATTCGGAAAAATGCATTGCTGCAAAGTTGAATAAAAAAGTACTCATTACAATTATCGAATTGGTAATTGTATACTTAGGTACCAAAGCAATGCACATGTAGATATAATTCAACCCTGAATAGAAGATATAAGACTCTAGGTACATATGTATGGATGAAATAAAATGCTCATTTTCCAATGCCCCTCTGCTTTGAAATTGGACAAGACAATGAACTGATATTTTCACCTTACAATGGTAGTATATTCATCATTATCCTACAAACTAACCTGAAAGCCCTCTGGTGTCTCGAACAGCTCTGTTTGATGCATCTTGAGGCATCTGTACCTATAAGCAAAAGAAACAAGAATTTAGGTCACAATCACCAGGTACAAACCAAAGGTGAACGTACAAAAAATGTAAAAGTAATATGCATGCACTCCCCAACCCCAACACCCAAAAAATAAAAAAACAAAAAATCGGGAGCCCATAAATAGAATAAATAAATAGTTCACACATATTAAAAGGAAGGCAAACACCAAAAGAAATGCATACAGCAAAAGATACACCAACTTTACCTCAATTGATAATGTTTTCTCCTCATAATTAACTTTTATAAGTCCACTGATCCCTTTCTTTCTCAAATGGCCATTAAATCTGATAATGAGGAAGAATTCAAGAAGTCAAGGTTAAAATAAAAGAAACGATGCCTTGCTACAATGGAGAATCTTAGCAACAAAGATGATATACGGGGAAAGAATTTGTACTTCCAGGACAGCTGGCGCTTCAGATAAGTTGCATTTCTCTTAAACTTGCTCCCTCGTGTCTCTAAGGCTCTCCGGCATGCCTGCAATGAAATACAAAAATTATTCCTCCCTAAAAGATGTTAAAGTACAAAGTCACCACAAACAAAAATGTCCAAAATAAGTGAAGAACAAAGATTGTAAAAATTTTATTCACACCTTAAAACTCATGCACAGGTACATTGAATCTCATTGCCAAGAGCAGATTTAGATCACGAAGCCGTAAATTTTAAGTTTGCATTTGTTTCAGATTTTAAAAAGAGTATGAAACTTAATTCTGAAAATAGATCTTTCTTCAGAAACTATTCTTTTTTACTTCTACAGAAAAAACTGAAAATAGATTTTTTTGAGAATCTGATTATTTTTAAAAAATTATCCAAATATACGAAAATAATTTTTTTGGACAAAAGTGATTTTTACCCAAAAAAATCTTATCCAAACGCAACTGAAGTCCAACACATGCAAATATTTCTCATTCCTAGTGTCTAAACACAACACTCAAACCCCAGTACCAGAGTCCAAGCAGAATACTTGCCCACAGAAGAAGCCTTTGCTTTGCAAAAACTGGCTGTAGACACTATCGAGTTTAAACCAGATATACAACTTCAAAAAAGAATAGTTTTGAGAACTAAGTTAATGGGTGAAAATATTAAATTGCATCAGCATTTGTTCAACTATGAATTAGTCAATACAACAGAACCCAGTATATAGAATCAAATTATCAAAGATATCTAGAATATTTGCATTAATGTTAAGAACAAAGCAAAGAACACATACATCCAATTTCTGACAAAGAGCTTTGTATACTTGCTGCCTTTTTATAATCTTTCGTTCTTTTTTCTTATAAAGCATCCTAAGATCCTCAATTGATTCAGTGTGCCTACAGAGTGAACAAGAAAAATCATAAAATAAAGGTTTTAACAGAAGCTTCTGCTTGGCAGTAGCAACATGATAACATAAAGCAGAATGATAACAACATGCCTTTGGCTCTCATGCTGAACTGTCTTATTTAGTTTTTCTAACTGGGCACTGATTTGTGCTGGGGCTTTCCCATCACAACCTCCTAATGAATTCAGTTCAGTCTCACAGCAAATTATGGAAGCCTTCTTAGCATTTTCCTGCAGTTTCAACCGGTCAGTATCAGTAGCATGTAGGTGTTAAAATATTGTTTTCTGACATACAATGCTTATGGAGCAATCCCAGTGCATAAGGACCCACAGCACCTAATATAGCAGATTTCTTCACTCACACACAACAACACAGATTCATAAGAGTATTAAGCAAGACGAGCTTTAATTCAGAACATGCTCTTGCTTCACAAGTACTAATGGATTTCAAGTTACCAAGGAGAGGGGAAATACAAGCAAAACGTGAAGTAGATCAGAATGATATTTGTGATAAACAAGCCCTAGGACAGTTTGGAGTACAGGGATGGATATGAAAGATGGGTAAATTTTCTCTATCCACTATAAATGTTTTATAAGGACAATAAGAGTCTGTTTGGAAATTGGGATTGGAATGTATTAGTGTCAATTTCAATTCCAATTCTTTTAGAGTGTTTACAATGGGAAAAATTAGGAATTGATTTGATTTGTGTTTAGATGTTAAGAAATGATTTCATATGTCAAATCAATGAGATTTAATTCCTTTGTTTTTAAAATCTTGTCAAATTCGAGAGGATATATGATGGGAAATTGATTTGATTTTAAAACTTAAATACAAATCAAATCATATTTTAATAATTTCAAACACCAGCTAATTATGTATTGTAGGGAGAAGAATTGATTTCTAAATCAATTCAAATCCTATTTTATATAATCATTCCAATCAGAAGATTTAACTTCTAAATCAAATCATTTCAAACAAAAGCAATATACCTAGCTATTTTGGGAAAATGTATACTTACATACTATCCTGGCAATATAGTGGATATATATTATATGTTAAACAGGTTCATTGTTTTTTTAGGAAAGGATCAATTTTTCAGGGAAACTCTGACAATTTCTCTGTTTGAGATCATGGAAGGCTTGCTAGGGAATTGTATTCCTTATGCGCTAGTCATGGTTCAGGTCGGACGTGACAAGTAAGGTCATTTATACTTCATGACAAATGAAAAGTACTTGGAATTTGAATAATTTTAGGAAAGTCAAGCTAAAGTCTTGTTAATGGTCAACCTCATTGACCACGTCCTTAGGCACATGGATAAAATGAAAGAGATATGCATCACAATGCACCTCACGCATTTTTGCAAGCTCCCGATACTCTTCCTCTGCCTTATTAACAAGTACAATCTGTTTTTTCATGAGTTCATTGTAATGATCCTTCCCCTGTAAATTGAAAAAAAAAATGCAATTTCAAAAATTTGAAAAAAAATATAAAAAAAAACCAAAGGAATAGGGGATATTATCAGACGTTTAAGCACCGATGAAGAACAAGAGTAAGAAAAGTAAACCTTTACTGCTGATTTTAATTCTTCTTCAATCTTCATCAGTTCAGTCTCAGCTGTGTTACAGGCAGCAATATCCCCATTTGTCGACTCTACATTTTGACCATGTTTAATAGATTCTCACCACATAACATTTCTACACTTGAATCAGTGTAGCTGCAGAAGATCACACTCAAAAGAAATAATTAGTAGCATATCATACCACACAGCTTGTTAAATTCTATTTTCAGACCATCTGCTTCAACGGAAGCTTCATCCCTCCTTTGCTCAAGGCCTTCCAACAATACTTGCTCCTCTTCTAATTTCTTCTGAAGTTCCTAGTGTTCAATTAGAATCAAAACATTGTTTAAATTTAGAAACAAAAAGATCAAATTACACATTAAGGAATTGCTTTGCTTTTAATTTTTTTTCTGGACTTCCTCCTAGTGTTCAAGTAGGAACAATGTTTACACATACAAACAAACAGATCAAACAGTGCATTAAGGACCAGTGTACCACATTTTAAAAAGTGCTAGGCACAAATACAAATCTTGGGGAAGCAAGCTGCACATTTCACAATACTAGAAATCTAGTTAGTATATCTAATTGTTTGGTTTTGATGTCTTGCCATATTTACCAGCTTTATGAGTTGACTTCATCACTATTTTTAGTAATTTATTCCAATATCCATCATAATTCTCAATCTCAAATATCAAATGGTTCAACAATTTCAGTTGAATTCAAAGACATGCACAAATTTTCTCAACAACTCATTAGTTTGCTTATTTGATTGATAGAGTTGTTTCTTCTCATATATAACATTAGCTATTTAATAATATTGTCACAGGCCATAGTGTGCAGTTATCTCGGATTTTATTCTCACATCTATTTCTCTCTTGTTGCTTCCTATTAGCAGATGTAGAGGGCAAAAGGCTTGCTTGAGCCTCACCACTGAACACTTTCCAGTGATTATTTTGCCTTGAACTGTTAACGACACTACTTAGAACAAGTAGAATTTCTTGTTAAAGAATGAAAAATGGGGAACAAACTGAAATTTCTTCATTAAGCTCCTCAACAGATGATGAATGTATTGAGCTATTTTCAGCAGCATGTTGTTGCACTGCCTCCTCCAAAGCTAACTTCCTAGAACTACAACTTCTTCCAGCTGTTTCACAAAGCCTCTGAAAGAAAAACAATACACAACAAAAAGTAACAGATGAAGCATGGTTCAGTAAAGACTGGATATATTGAAAGGAAACAAATAAAAGTTGATGATTTTTTCTTCAAGCAGTGAAAACACATTTATGGCTTAAATATGTTTAAGATCCCTAAAAAATAAGATTTTTGGTTGTGGTCCTAGAAAAAATTTGTTTGGTTTCGATCTGAATATTTCTAAAACAATTTGGTTTTAGTCCCTGCTACACCGACTAACAAAGAATCAGGTCATTCAATCCTACCTAACAACCAGCAATGTGTGTTAGGGATTAAATCCAAACAATTTTAGAAATGCTTGGACAATTTTTTTTTTTCAAGAACCAAAACCAAAATTAGCTTCTTTTTTTTCAAGGACCAAAAATATATTTAAGTTTACTTTTATCATATCCATTTTAACATATATGTTTAGTATCATTTACATTTTATAGGATTTAGATAAGAAATAGTTTAATGTCCTCACAAGAAGTGTTGTCAGTGGGCTTGCACCAATCATGGTTATAGCTTATTTGTAAGAGTTATTAATCAGGGATTTCTTCTCTCATATACTATTCACTAATGAGATTAAGTTGTGCTCTTGAGGTGTAAACACAAGGTTACTTCAAGGGGAGCTTTTCTTGTATCAATTTGCAAAGGGATTTAAGTGCATTACGGAATTATGTATTATGTAATAAGAGTACAATTTAATGATGGAAAAACAAAGAGAGAAGTGAGTCAGAGGATAAGATATCCTCCAGAAAAGAACCAAAATAAAGGAACAAACAGGGAGGGGTTGGTACACATCAAGTAAATTATACTTCGAGGAAAATATATATAGTAAACAAGAATGGATGCAGCAAATGGGAACCAAGTTATTAACTTAAGCTTGTTTTAGAAGAATTTCTTGCGCTGCATCCATCCTCTTATTTTGCTTAATGAATTCTACTTTCATCAAATGAAATTCTATTAAAAAAAAACTACAAGAAAAAAATGTATAGTCGTATGTTAACCCAATAGTTTCTACGCATTGTGGTCACTGCTGCTTCAAGATAATTAATTCTTTAAGACTAGCAGGGTTCAACCAAAAAAAACATATATATATCAATCAACAAGGTAGTATCCATCCAGTTCTAATTTCCCCCCTTTCTTAGAAATTATTTATAGCAATTAGGCCGATTTGCCTCTTTATTTCTGATCTGCCTTTGTATTTTGAACCACTAATATTAGGAATCTATGGGAACACAATTAACCAAGTTTATGTCAGGTCGGTCCACTATAAGAGAAAAACTCTCCCAACACTAGTTTTCTCCATTCACAAGACTCGAGCACCTTATTTAAGGAGTACAAGTGCTGAATTGCATGAACCAAGAGTTGGTTGTAAAAATGTACTTTCAATATTGTCCATATCATAGTTGTCAAATGGCGGCCACGGCAGTGCCATGGCTTGCGGATTTTGGCCTCTCCGCCATGGAAGGATTTGTTCATTATGGCAGCCATGGTGGTGCCATGGTCTTAAATAGCAGATTTTTGGTCCACCACCATGAGCCACTATCTGCCATTGAATCATTGACAACTATGGTCTATATGGAAATGTTACATTTATACCTAATAGTTGGTAATAATGGGCATAGTCAGATATGACAGAACAAAACCACCAAGCTCCACAAAGCTAAATTGCTATAGAAATATACAACAACAACTAAGTCTTGTCCCAGTAAGTGAGATCTGCAAACTACTTTAGAAATATGTTTTGAAAAAAAAAACATAACAATAGTTCAAAATCTGAGCAATGTCTTACCTTTACAGATTTCAGACTCCTATGAAGATCCTCAAGTTTGATCTCTGCCTCTCTTTTACTCCTTTTAAATTCATCTGCTGCCTTTTGTTCATCAGATGCTTCACTTTGAAATTTCTTAATCTGATCTTCATAAGAACTACATAGACGACTTCTTGTCCTCCTATTTGGTGGAAGAACAGTCTGCACTGGACCTCGAGAAAACCTAGAAATAACTTAGATTAGAAAACATGGTTCCTAACTTATCAATTCAAGAAATGAGCATACAGCAGAAATTTCCAGCAGCTTGATACTATTCCATGCTAAAAATCACTGCAGCAAATCAACCAAATGGGCTTGACATCGGATGCATTATGATGCGATTGGAATTGAAATGAACATGGTAGATATGCTGAGTCAAATATTGCATTTCAATGCAGAATCATAATATCAAGAACCAGCTCTCCTAAAAGCTTAAGTTGTTAAGTGAAGGTTTAAAAATGGTTCTATACTTTTGAGCAAGTCACTTCACCTAACTTCCATTTGGGCTTGAAATGCACATGGCCCTTACGTACTTTAACTAGTGTTGAAACTTTTCAATTAGGAAGAATGGATGTAGTAAGCATTGAGCTGCTGTCATACTTGATGTTTGAGGATCTAACACGATGTCAATGTTCACAAATGTAGCAAGGAAGACAACAATTACATGACAACCAAGGAAAACTACAAATGTAGGAACCTTATTTATCTCAGCATAAAATATGAGGAGGAGGAGGAGGAGAATGTACAAAAGGAAACTCAAGACTCACAGGAGAACTACTCTAATGAGGACCATCGTAGGAAACTTGCAGAAAATCTCTTGCTAAGGAATAAACACATAAACCTACGCTAAGCCAGCAGAAATTGGAACTTAAGCACTGTCTCACTTAGTGAAATAGGATCTCTGTCATCTTTAAATTCTTTTGATCTTTTGCATATGTTTACATCAGCATGTAACTCACCCAAAGGTATGGCATTCTACATGGATCTCTAATAATAACAAATTATCTATTTGCAGTTGCAAAAACATGATGTGCACATGCAGCACGGTGATGACAATATCAATCAGAACTGGCTTACATTTTATGTCCTTCTGCAGTGTAGATCTCCTTCAGATTTCGGATCCTTTGTTCAAAGGCAACCACTTTCCCAGTATCATAATCCTTTACAAGCACTTGCCTCTCAACATTTCCCTAGAAATGCAATGAACATATTAGAAAAGACCAGGAACTGACATATTTATTTGTGATTTTGCTTCTTCTACAGAGAGTGATAAAAGCAACCCTTAAAATAGGGGAAAAGAAAAAGCTTATGAGCTTGTTAAAAGAAGAAAATAAGACAGAGATGACTATAACAAAGATTTAGGGCGATAAGAATTCTCCTTATGAAATAAACACAGGACAAACAACATGAAGCAAAATCAATGAAGAAAAGTAACACGACCTCCCAACATTTCTGCAAAAGAAACCCTTATAAAAACACCATTGGCTTTACAACCACTAGAAACTAAACAGCAATAGTTATCCAAAGGATCTGCTCATCCACAGAAATGTACTTAAAGATGCGAGAATTATGCTCCAACCAAATAAGTCAGATAGTGGCATAGAATTGCAACAAGAGTTAGGTATCTTTCCAGTAAAGCTAGTCAATGGACACAGGTCCATGAACCAAGGGTAAACCCAGCACTGATAAAAAATGTCAAACACAGAATTTCATAAAGAAACAGCTACAAAACAACTTGAGAACAAATGGGCTAACTGAAAATAAATAATATGCTAGAATAATTACAATTGACAGTTATTGATGAATAGCTAGAAGAAAAAATGGTAAAACTTCAAGTTTAGCTAAATAAAAGATTTTAATAACAGAAGAGGTTTACAGAACAGGGAGAAGATATTCTCCAAGAACAGTATTTAGAAAGGAATTAATAAAAAAGAGGAAAACATGATCTCAAAAAGAATTTTCAATCCCTTCAGTGAAGCAATAAAAACTGTTGAATATATTAACTAACATAAAGCAACGATTTTGTCAATTACCAGATCCACTAAGACATTAGTCACAGTGTGGTTGTCAGACTGTAAGATGGAAAGGATTGATGGATATTCTGTATCAGGAACCATGTGCTGTGGTATTGTCAACCTACAACAAAAAGGTAAAGGAACATGATCACAATTAGAGACAAGATCGAATCAGAAACCAGGCTGACATAACAAACACAAAAAAGCATGGGGCAGCAGACAGACATGAAGCAAATGAGCTACCTTGGTGTTGAAAAATCATAAATAATAATTTGAAGGTGGCCATAGTTTGCATCCTTGGCAAATTGTTTCAGAAGACGAAAATCCTTATGATCGGTCACTATAAAGGAATTGAGCATTCTCCCAATGGCATGTTCAACAGCAATCGCCCATTTATCACCATTAAGCAACTTCTGTTAAACCAAAAAGATCAATCCCACATAATAAATAGCTTAGTACCGATTGTATGGCAGTTGCGTAATAAAAATAATCTGTTGAACAGAGCTCACTGATGCCTCTGTATATCTAACAAATAAACCCCAAAAAGAAGTTAAACTATCTTATCACAAATAAGATTCACCGTAGAAAACAGCATATCAATGAAACAGATGTTATCTGATTTTATAAGCATATTTATTTATTTCATCCTTTAAGGAGATGGCAATGTCTATTCACTCTAGTTGATTTAACTCCTCAACCAGCAGAATGCACAGCAGCACAAGTGTACAAATACACCAAGAAGGTAATGTGTAAGATCTGACAAGAAAGCATCACAAACTATATTACCAAATGAGCACCAATTGGACCAATCGGTGGCATCTTAAACCTTTGATGATATCTCTCAATTATACGCAACAGATTCATCACTTTTCTCCTCCAAATGCTGAAATCTGCTTCCCAAAACATAAGAATGTCAGTCATGAAATTTTCATATAAATTGCTTTTAATATGTTAGATCTATCATGAGAATAAACAAAATGCAAAAACATGAAATGAAAAGCTTCATTTTTGGCCACATCAAACACTGCAAGATGTGTCATACCTTATTGATTTGGTTTTGTTCAAGAACACGGATACTCTTGGAGATATCACGATACTTGTTTTCATGATCTTGCATCTGGGAAAGCACGCATGTTATAATATAAAAGTTGAATGTTGCCAAGAAAAAATTGCATAAGCATAACATCAGAAAATTTGCACAAGCATAGCATCAGAAATATCTTGAACATCTTCAAGGATTAGTCATCAAAGTTGAAAATTTGAATGTCAGGCACACCTCAGCCACAGCTGGCAACAAAAAAAATGCATTAAGCTCATGTTCCTTATGTGTATTTCTTCAACTCCAAACAATAGACCATGAAATGCCTGCTAAAGTTTTTATAAAAGCAATTACTCAAATTATACTGGTGGACTTTACTGAGTTTACAGCTGCAAACAACTCCAGCAACCTCTGTAAAACTCTAATCTGCTGCAGGTTTGAAGACCACACAGAGCTTCTCTGATTCTGAAAGTCATAGACTGAATAGTGTTGGTATAAGACTGAATGCTGCATTCATCCATAGGGTTGGGAGCAATTCATTGTGCAGTTTCAGATATTTAAGAAAGAAAGAGACAATGTATAATGTGATTTGGTTCTTATGTATGCGGACGACTGCCAGAATTCAAAGACAAGTGGCATTCAATCCTATACAGCTACTCCTAAGGAAATGTGTTCTAAACTCCAGAGACCATTGCGATTATCCTATACCACAACAAATTCAAAGGTATTCCCCAATAATATTCAGAAACTAGCTCTGACCAAAGACTCCAAATGATGGCCTTTCTAGTATAAAGCTTTCCCCTACTCAATCATGCAAACGGCCACTAAAGCAACTTACACATTCTGATAGTGCACTCAAGTTTCACCAAAAATAATCCTATTCAAATTTAGCTGTTTGCTGATTGTTGAATTTCATGGTTGGATCAGAGAAAAAGAGGATAGAGGAGTACTAACAGAGTTTGACAGAACTGTTTAGATCTTACTTACTATAGGATAGATACCAATCAGCACCATATATAGTGCAATAGGAACTAAATAAATACATGTTACATTTTCAAGAAACAATAATAAAGACTTAAACTATTTCCTATGACTTCTATTATTCCAATGCCTTGACTTCTATCCTTTCCACTGTACTACTAATCACATGACTCAATACATTTAGTCACAAATTTTATTTTAACAATGATAATGCAAAATAAATGCACAAATCAGCCAACCACACATATCAGGAGACAGCACTTTTTGCGAGGTTTGTGATCCTGCAACATTAATCATATTCATCACTATTGTCCACACCATAAGTTTGAATTCTATGGACATTTAAAATCCCCATAAGGACATCTAAAGAGAAATCTAACCATTTCAACAATGAGTAAGATAGCAAAGAAAGGAATAGTAAGCATATCAGAGGAATCGAAAGTCTTAACTATCTTATTTAAGTATTTTCACTTATTTAGAAAGATCAAGGATACAAAATCATAACTAATTATCAGATAGTATGATTTGGCCATTGGCCTCTATAAAGTGTATGTATGCAGTTCATTGGTCTATCTAGTTGGAATGCATGCAATCATTTTCACGGCTATTCCTTTAACCTATTGTATGTTAAGGGAGATAGAGTTGCATTTATGGCCTTAATACTGATTTCGTGCATAGCTATTTTAACAGAAACGTTGTTTAATATGCAAAGAGAATCAGAAAGGTTTGTTGCATATTTTATTAACGTGTCATTTTATCAAGTTTGTCTGCCATGTAGAATACCTTATCCTCCTACATCACTGAGTTTTGCCTCTAGTTTTTAAAACAGTTGCTCCATTATTTCAACAGAAGAAAAGTAGATATTCAACAGAAAAAAAAAAGTATATATATATAATACACACACATACATAAGTGGTTCCTAGGTGGACAACATAAAGAACACCAGTGCAAGCAGTTGGGTTATATGTGTCAATCTGAAAGTCATTACAAATGCTAAGATCAATCTTCCTAAGATGGCTTTCTAACCATGCAATAATCATGAAGAAAGAATCTTGCAGCTTATTATATTACATGTAGTATATGTACGAGTTTGTTGATAACGATTCCTAAAATTCAAAATTCAGATTCACTCTACAATGGTTTGCAGAAGAAAGCTTAGCCCTTAGTTCACAAGACAACCAAGGGGAGAATAGGATTGTTGGAACAATTAATCTAGCATAAAGTTCAATAAAACTAGAACACAAACACCCATCACCACACCTTATTACCAATCGTTTTGATTTCATCTTCTTGCCTATGTATGCTGTTCCTTAACATAGCCTCTTCTTCCTTCAACCTGGATTGATAAGGAACTATAAGTAGAAATTCTTCAAATCCAAATAAAACACTATCACAAGTATGTAACCTTTCCCAATCTTGCTCAGCAGCATGCACCTCTGCTTGGAGCCCTTCAGTTTCTCCTCCAGGTCAGATTTTTCAGCCTGTGTTATTATGATAAACAATAGCATTAGTGTTTACAAGAAAAGAAGTTAACATCACTGTTATCTACTATTAGCCATTTCAAATTGATGACCCAGCAGATCCAAAACCAGGATATATGAAAATATGGAGATGGAGTACATAAAGATTATAGACAATGGCAGCGAAAAGAAGCAGAAGCAAATGAAATCGTAACTAAAAGGTAGTTTGAGTTGAAAACAGCATATATTATTATATTATACTTTTAGTCATATCAAGATTCCTTCAACAATGTATCAACCAGAAAAACAAAATAGTTTTTCCTCCAATTTAACCAACTGACCAGAAGATCACTTTTTACAAACAGACTGTTCATTCTAGGGACTACCATATCCAAAATTTAGTTACACACAGTTAAGATGAATTCCAAAAATCAGTAAACGAAAAACTGTTTTACTAAATAAACAGAATAACTGTCCCTATTTTTTGACAACTTGAGACCATAAAATTGAAAAACTATGCAAGACCAGCTCGAAGAAGAAAAAGTAAGAGCAGAAGAACCACAAACTATGTACCCCCAAAAAACAAGCAAAGAACCATAAACTGAAAATGCTATCCATATCCAGGGACTTCAAGAACCTGAGTATGTTTCACATGCTGCTCACGAATATCCTGGACTTGTTGTTCAAGCATTTTAAGTTGTTGAAACGTCTTCTCTATGTTGCTAGCCTTGCATTTGCAGTCTTGCGCTAGTTTGAGCACTTCTTTTGTAGCCTTAAAGGGGAAAATGCATTAGCAGCAGATAAAACAACTATTATGAGTAATGAAATTGAATGATAATGATTACAATATAAAAAAGGCATACTCAGAAAGAAAGTATCCCCAACCCAATACTCCAATTAAAATGCCAAGCACAGAGTAGCGTAAAAGGCTTTAAAAAGCATAGATCGGATATGGTAAAGCAAATAAAGCAAAAGATTTGCCTTGATGCAGGATGAAATTTCGTCCACATATTGTTTGAAAGTGTTTGACCAAAGGAAACGTAGGAGTAAGACCACCCACTTCCAACATACCAAGGACATAGACTGCTTTAAATCTTCCCTCATTTTCTTAAGTTGTGATGTCTTTTCCAACATACTTGCAATTTCATCTTTCTTCTTGGAGCAGCTTTCGCTCAATCTTTCAACCTCATGCTGCAAAAGAAATTAGAATCCAGTTTAATTCTAAGTGAAAAAAAACTTCACGAAAAAGGAGCAAAACTAGTAACATAATGTCAATAAATTCTCCAAATCATAGAGCAAGCCTTTGCAGAAATGAACAAATACATCTTCCAATCAGACATACAAGAAAAGTATACGCAGGAACCTCGCCAGCACTATAATTTGGTAGCATAGAATAATAACATAGAATAATATAACAAATTGGTTGAAAGACCAAGAGCAAGGAGATTGGGTGTGGTATTCTTCCATCCATAAACCTAGTGGGAATAGAAAGCTGTTGCATCATAAAGAGATATTGACTGCCTTTATAGAAAGAGAAATTTTATGAGAAGGGTTCAAGTGCAATTTAGCCAATAACACTTAATGGGACAAGGCTTAGTCGTTATTTGTCTAGGGTTTAGGGTTCAAGTGCAACTAGAAGATGTCAAGGTGAATAAAGAATCGTCCAAAACAAGAAAGTCAATAAACAACGGAAGAGGACCAGATCTTTTAGGTTAACCATCACAAATTGCTAAAAAGTAAAGGGGCACACCCAATGTTCATCAAACACATCTCATGCAATGCTTTATCTGTTATTGATACCTTTATCATGATTGTGACATATGCTAGAGCTAATTTAAATCATATTCACGAAATACATTTTGCTGGAAATGCTTGGTTACGCTACTGTGACTGATCACAAATTTAGCAAGACCAAAACATTATTTTGAATTTATCCCCCATGATCAATCCAGAGTTTAGATTCTATTGTGGAGGGCACTAGCAGTTTTGACCAAGCCAGGCATTATAAACAACCACCCAATGAAATCCCTAACTTTCAATGTCTACCATGCACAAGTCATTGCTTCATGCTAAGAATACAATACAGAATTGGAATATGTCAATATGATATTCTCAAAACACAAAGACAACTTCACTTTGTATTGATTGACATATGAAAGGTTCACTAGGAGATGGGCATGAAGGCTTATATACCAGACACTGATCAATCTTAGCTTGGCAGGCAGGCACCCGGGGTTTTAGCTTATCAATATTTATACTTTGCGCCTGAAGTTTCTTATCCATGTCATAAACCCATGACCATGCAAGTTTCTTCTTTAACTGCTGGACCTCAACAGACATTTGTTGAACTTCTTCCATATCTTTAATTTTAACTTCCAGCTCACTAAGTTCCTTCTCAATGGGCCTTATTGCACCTGCTAAACCTTCAACTATGTCATGTGCCCGTCCTATTTCAAAGGAAATGCTTTCCAGAAGATCATTGACTTGCTGTAGAAGTGTGGCCTTGTAAAAAAACTATCCAATAAAGTGTCAGCAGAGCTTCTGAATAAGCTTATTAAAAAGAATAACATCAACATGAAGTGATAACCTTAAATTTATCTTTGTTATTCCCAGAATGCAAAAATTCTCTGCTTTTGTCTTGACTCATAATTACACACGGATTCTCCACATCAATCTGCAAAAGGAGAAGATTAAGAAAACTTCAAACTTGAAAGAAAACCAAACCGCTACAAAATGTTAAGCATAGTTGAAGAAACTTTAACTATTAGGTCAACAAAGCACAGGAAACCTTACATTTTAATAATACATACACAACAAAGGCATTTGGGCAATGAACTCAATTAATGAAAGTCCCAATAAAATATATTATTAACAATGACCAAAGTCACAAGTACTGTTTTTCTTCCAGCCATCCACCTTCATAAACCAGATTTACCAGTATTGATACTTTCATGAATTTATGATGTTAAATTGGTTAGAATGCAGCAGCAAAAATGAGAGGAAGTTTTCTCTACGGAAATACTGGGATCTAGGATTCCTCCCAGCAAAATAAGAAGATAGTACTTAAAATGCTGTGTCTAGGAGAAAAGTCTCACATTAAAATGTTCAATGATTTCTTGAAGATCTGCTTTCCGATTGACTACTTTCTTTCCTGTCAAAAAACCAAGATATAGAATATAATAGTTAACTAAATGTCCTTGACAATCATTTGTAGAAATTCTTCTCCAAAGGGTTGTTACATTACTGCAACATTTAACTCACAACAACAAAACCATGTTGAATATATCAACATAGTCATATTGAGTAAGTGACAACCCCAAAAATGTAGAAATCATGATAAAAAAAGAACAATAGAAAAGTTCAATCAAAAAATTCAAACAGAAGAGTTAAAAGAAAATTGAAAAAAGAAGCAAGACATAGGGAGCAGACCAATAAATCAGTTAAATTTCTTTAAATCTCCTCACAGCAGATTGAAATAATTAACTTAAGATGGAATATGCTTGCATGGCAGCCCAACTACCAGTGTTAAATTCAGCAAGTTAAAATGCAATAACAAGAATTTGCTAAAAATCACTTTGGAAGCCCTTTAAAACCTGCTCGATTGTGTATTCACCATAAAAACCCGTTCAACAAGCATAAGATCATAGCAAAGATAAGTGGTAAAATCTAAGGCTGTGTTTGGTTTTTGTCCCGATGTAGAAAAGTCAAAGACAATGAAACAGTGGAGACGAAGACGATACGGGAGATGGAGATGAACTGTATTTGATAGTGGTGTCCAGGACATAGTGACTGATAAAAAAATGAAGAAAACTAAGTTATAATTTGATAAAGAATTGAAAATTGAGAAGGACAAAAATGAAATATAAAATGTTTAAAGGGATATTCTTGGAAAAAAAATTTCAATTTGTGTCCTAGAGACATGTCCTAGTGTCCCTCCTTTTGGAGGTAAGGAAATTGGGGACGGAGACAATTTTGGAGTATTTTGTCTCCGTCCCTTCTCCAAACACGTTTCTATCCTCAATGTCTCCGTATTTTCTATCTCGATACATTTACCAAATGCTATCGAAAGGACTTATATAGACACCCTTCCGCTATTTCAATAGTTCAACTAATCAAGTATATCTCATGAAAATTATTCTGCGGCCAACAAATAAATATAGGTGCTGTAAACAACTACGTGCCAACAACAACTAAAAACACAAGGAAACACACCTTGGTGGTCTTTCAATGTAGTGGAGCTAGTGGATTCAGATATCCTACGTTCAATAATGATAACATCACCATATGTTTCAGGCTTGAAAGCATCTTCTCCCTCATTTTGAATTTCAACCCGGATGACAGCATTACTGCAGAGAGACAACAGAATAAAGAACCAGAACCGCATAAACAAATTATGTTAACAACTTACATTAAAAATTCTATCAGAATTTGAATCAACTTGTATTGTTGATAGGTTCTTTTCTTTGAGTCAAAGAACAAAGTGATAAAAAAGTATTGGCAAAGGGCATGGGAAGAAACAAGATATCCTAAGTTGCCCATAACATAAGTTACTTTGAAAAAATTATATTTGATTGCCCAACAACTGCAAATCTAACTATAAAAGCAGAAAATGCTGATGCTCACTAGACTCAAACCCGTTTTCTGAAGCTAGTTCCATTAATTTATCTTCTGCTTTATGTGTACTCTTCTCCCACCCATTCTATGTGTAAGGAGGAATTCCTTCTTTAAAACCGCTCGAAAGCTCCCTCTAAGCGGAAATTCTTCATTTGAACACCAGTATTCGTTTGAAGAACACACCACCCCCCCAAAAAAAAAAAGGCGCCCAAATGAGCGATGACTAGACACATAATTTGCAAGGGAGCTCCGTTGAACACCACCATGCAAGTAAAAGAGAAAGAATGGCACATTTACCTGCAACCACTTTTGATGAAATCCTTCAAAGTGGATCCCCTTTGAGTCCCTTTTGCTCGACAACCAAACGCAACACATAATGCAGTCAGAATCGCACTCTTCCCACCTGTAGCAGCTCAGTATTACACAACAAGTTTAAGAATTAACTATTTCCCCCTTTTGACATCACAAAACCCCCAAGACACATAATAAACTTCACAAAAACATAGTTCACCAATAAAATATCACGAAACCAGCACAAGCATTAACAAATCATAATCTCAGCGAGCAGAAAGCAAATTTTAAAAAATTATTATTATTATTGTTATTTAAAATTCAAATAAAGAGAATAGAAGTAACATTAACGAGAAATAAATAAGCAAAAGCGAGATGAAAATAGGAATAGAGAGAGAGACTGACTTCCGTTTTGACCGAGGACGAAATTGACGGAATCGCCAACTCCATCTCGAAATTGGAATGGCACATGAAGTTCTCCAGTCGGATCCTCTTTACGATACCTGCGGTGTGCTGCTGCTGCTGCTCATAATGAGAAGGAGAAACCCTAGAACTGCTCTCCCCTCCTCCATGCCTGCTTCTTCCATTCTAGAATCTTCTCCAATCGAGCGAGCCCTAACCCTAGCAAGAAAGAGAGCAGAGAGAGAACAGAGAAGAGAGTGATGTGATGGGTGAAGAAGAAGTGGATGGAAAATCAGAAATCAGAAACTGAACATGAAACGGTGTCTAATGCGCGGGAAAAGGTATTTACGAGCGTGCCACTGTAATGTTAGCGAAACCACTCTGTCTCAGCTGGTTGCACAGCTCAGTACTCACGTGCGACTGAGATTGTGATGTCATGTCACACGAGTCAAAACAATAAATAAATAAATAAATAATGACCACGACAATAATAATAAGGGGCATTCCCACATTGAGTTATTGGTCTATGCCCACGCTGCAATTGGCAGAGCTGGCCAAATAGGAAATAGAGGGCGTATGGGCCATGGACCAATGTGTTAATGAAGCACGTAGACAAGGTTAATTGTAAGGGAAATAGACAGACAAATGGAAGATATAATTGTTGGGCAAATTTAATGTGAAATGTTAAAGAGAAAGGGAAACCAAATAAAACGCAATGAGGAAATAGGAAAGGTCACCGACAACGATGACCAATGGCAACGATGAGGAGATGTGGAGGGAAACGATGATTGGAGTCATTGAAATGAAGAGCGTAAGCCTGAATACATTTAGTCGCAAATTTTTTGGGAAGGGTCCGTGAGTGTAGTTGCTTCGTGGGGCTTGTTTGCTTGTGGTTTCGACCTATTGGACCAGGGGAAGTGAAATTTCTTTCCTGGTGGTCGTGAAGGCCTTGAACAAGGAAATTTCTTTATTGAAAAAAAAATACGTTGCCAACAAGGAATTCGAACAACTGAATTCATAATAAAAAATAATATAAATTAATTAATTACAAAATATTTATACAACAAATAAAATAAAAAGCATTTTACACTACATACAATTTGAAAAGAAAAATAAAAAACACTTACATTACATGCAATTCAACAAACTAGATTGAAAAAAAAATACTGTTGCTAACAAGAAATTGGACAAACCTAATTCATAATAAAAAAATAATATAAATTAATTAATTACAAAATATTTATACAACAAATAAAATAAAAAAGCATTTTACACTACATACAATTCGGACAAACCAAATTTTTTACAAATAACAAATCAAAAATTAAAAAATTAAGTATTAAAAATAATGACATTTAAAAGTAAAAAATTTTACAACATAAATATTAAAATCAATTAAAATTTAATAAAATCAAATAAATATGAAATGAAAAAAAAACGTTGTACATTAAAAAAACAATGTTACCTAAGATGAATTGGACCAACCAAATTCATTATAAAAAATAATATAAACTAATTTATTTGTTTTTAAGTGATCTTTTTCAACTGACTTGTAAAAAAAATATAAAATAATAAGTGCTAAGATAATGACTAATTTACCCTCTAGTATTCTTAACCTGGTTACTAATCTCATCCAGTTAAATGCCACATGTCGTTCTCTCCTGCATGCACATGGCAACTCCATTGGAGGCATTGACCATCACCTTCATGGTAGTAGGCACCTAATAATAATAATAATAAATTAACCGTAAGACCTAGCACAATTGATAGTTAGTTTAGTTGTTTAAGTATCTAATTAAGGGATTTAATTCTTGATAGTATACATAAAGAGGAGGAGAAAAGACCTAGGATTTCACGATAAGAGAAAAGACCAACATATGTGAGCTCTACGCTTTAAGGGAATTAATTATTGGTTCTAACGGTAGATACCCTTGATTATTAAATTTATTGCTGATTAAAAATAGAGATAAGTATTTAAGGCGCCTAAGGAATATAGCAACTTTAAAACATATGGCCAGTGTCTACCTTTTAAATGAGCCTATAATATGCCAGTATGCAAAAGGATTAAGCATTGCATCTCACTGGATACCCTAAAACCAAAAAAGACCTAAATATTTATAGAAATTAAAACTAAATTTTTCAGTAGTTGTAAACATTAAATGTTTAATGTTAAATATTTATAGGACCAAATGTAAAATTACAAGATTCAAAACCAATTTCTAACAAAAATAATTTTTTAAAAAGATTGAAATTAAAATTTACTGTATTTTAAAAACCAAAAACATATTTAAACCTATATTTTACTATATTATCGATAATTATCTCTTCTTTTTATAATTTCATAACAAATAATGGTTAGAATAAATATTTTCAATAAAATTTGTGTTGAGAAGCATACAAAATTAACTTTTATATATGTGTGTGTGATGAATAAAAATTAAGATGACTGATATTTATAACATTTAAAACAAGTTAATATTTTTGTGGCTTTTTACTTTTAAAAGAGCTACTGAATTTTTAAAATTGAATTTAAGGCCTGCTCTAAATAAAAAAAAATATTGTGCTTCGTTTTTTTCCTTCAAATCATTTAGGCTCAGGGATATGAATATATGATTTCTTATTCAGTTATATTATCACAATTTTCAAAGTATTCTTTAATAATTATATCATAAACAATTACATCCATTTTCTAATAAGAAAATAACAATATAACGAATCAATTAGAAAATGGATTTTTGTACCAAAGGAAATTACAAGATGAATTTTACAATGTATAACATTGTTGCTTTGATCATAAAATATGCAATGGTTTATCAAAAAATAAAATATGTAATGGCAAATGCCATAGGCCCGCCAGAGCAGGCATAATGGACTGGCCATGTCCGATATATCGGGCCATATCGAGTAGAATAGATTTTTATTAGAAAAATATTAATCCAGCTAAATTCCATGCGGGTCACAAAAAGATCCTGAGCCTAATCTCTCTCTCTCTATCTTGGTTTACTTATTCAATTCAATTTCTTTTAGCTGTATGGTTCATGCAAAAATCCAACGTACAAAGTTATTAGGTCATGGGACAAGTGAGTCCACACTATATAATGGTAGATTTTTACATATTTCAATGAGTTATGAGAGACTGTAAATTTGACTCTCATTCCTAATCTCAATTCTTTATTATTTTAGTTGAATGGTGATTTCATCATTGTTTTATGTGCCAAAAAAGAAATGAAATTTTACTGCTTTTTTTTCGACAATTGAACTTGATACAAACGTAAATTGATAGTTTTTGTTTTCTGTGAACATTTATTTTTATTTTAAACATTTTTTCCGATGAAAAAGCAGGTTAAACCACCCAAAATCAAATAAGTACTCGAGTAAAATTTTATTTTTAGGATATATTTGCTTAAGGAGTAAAAATAAGGATATACATAAAACTCATCCATAAAAATTTATATCCTATTTTTACCCCTAACCAAATGTACCCTTACTCAATTTTTTGTTTTAACTCAATCCACATTTTCTTGTATTGTTCAGTCTAACCCATCACTTGGCCCAATTTATCAACTCTACTCCAACCCCATTTGTAGGTCCTGTCATGGCTAATGAATTGTGTTTATTTTTTTTTTGGGTAAATTATACTTATTTATTCTAGAGATTTATAAAAATGTAACTCACACTCTCTAATTATTCAGTTTATACTCACATTTTCTCTTTATGAAAAAGGAGTGTGACTATAAGATTTTATGTTGAAGGGTATTTTTATAATTTTATTAATTAAGAACAGTTAATATTATAAAAATATCATTCTGTTAAGTTTCCTAATAGTATTCTGTTAATAAGAAGTATGACTGTAATATAAAATACTTAAAATTTAATAAGTAAAAGGGGTGTAAATATAAGTTGAATAACTAAATGGAATATAAGTTATATTTTTTTATATTTCAGAGGAGGTGAGTGAAATTTTTCTTTGTTTTTTCTTTTTTGGTTGATATGTTGTGTTTATTTTTTCTTTAGCCTGCACAACATTGTCTCCGAATTGCTGGCAGAGTGGTAAAAAGTGTTGTCTTGTAATACCACATCAAGGTACTTCAGGGTACAATATTTGCAGTGGGGTGAATGCATTCCCTTCCCGACACCAAAGTCCAAAAAGTCAAAAACTTCTCTCCTAATTATTAAAAATTAAGTATTGCCAACAATTGCTCTTTATAAGATTTAAACGTTTGCTATCCTTATGACTTGCTTCAAATCTTGGTTGGATAGCTAATTTATATTCTACGAAGAATATATAAACTTCCTAAATTTTTATCCTTTTGTTCATTGCTACTATAAATTATTAAAAAAAATTAATCAGTCCTTAAATTAAGTAATAATCAATTGGAGAAACTCTACTAAAATAATAATAAAATTAGAACATTAATCTAGATTGCTAATTGATTTATGATTTTAGCCTCTAAATGATATATGACTAGCATTTCTATTACAACGTATTTTTATTTTTTATAAGTAAAAAAATTAATTTGTTCATCTATCTACTTAAAAATGCTACAAAAATAAAATTTACCAAATAGATTGATCAACAATGTAAACTCAATAAAATATACACATGAGATACTTTCATGTATATTATCGTTAATAAGTCAAGAAAATTAAAATGAAAATATCTATTAAGTTACTTGTTATAATTTAGAAACAGATTGAATGTTAAAATCTGTTATGGTAATTTGAATAAAAATAAAAAATTTAACTCCATAATATTTTTCTCATACCTTAATACAAGTAGTTTTTTTTTTCCACGGTACCAGAATTATTGTTCTAAACATTGAAGTTTAAATTATTTAAATATTTTGAAAAATAACAATAAGGGTATAAACAACTAATTTAATTTTGACACATTTACCGTCATCCAACCAATTATTTCTATTTGCATTACTTTTTGACTAGTGAAAATAGAAATTAACCAAATTTTTTCAAGTAATAATATCTAATTAGATTGCCTATAACTATCGTGACCTAACCAGGAACATGACCACGTAAGGAATCTCGTTCACGTAACTTAATAACCTCTAGTCTCTCTATATGCATAAAGTAATATACTTTTATTCTGAAATCATGGTTTCATCTAAATCTCTATTTAAACTTTATATGTGAAATTATATAACTGAAATATTTGATATATGAAGCTCTGATAGCATATTAATTATACTCTGAAAATCAATTTAGCTTATGAACTGAATCATAATTTCATCTCTAGCTTACACGTATCTTTAATCAAACTCTACAATTTAAATTTCATACTTGTAAATTGAAAACATATACATGATTGTTCAAATCCTGAAATTAAATACATAATCTGAAAATCTATGCATGTTTCAAATCCTACCTCATATCTCCTGGAGTACTTTATTCAACAAGACTTAAACTAAGTCTTACTCCAAAGTAAGACTCACCACAAAGAACAACTACGTCTGGCAAAAAGGTGAACATCTACCCAACTATGAGGAGGAATGGAGAGGGGTGAGTCGACGGATTTAGTGAGTGAGTTCTCACCCATCACCCACATGGGACAACTAAGGATAATATATATATATATATCTATATATATATATAGCGCACTATATATGCAGCAGTCATAAATAATTTGATATTCGTATGCATAATTATATAGAAAATATATCTCTACATTTATAAGTTCATAGAAAAGCATCTTAGATTTTTACTCCAATGGGAAAATTATTTTTCATACACATAATGACTCTTAAATCAAATATTATCTTAAAACATAAATATCCTCAGAAAACATAACTATTCTCTAAAACATAGATAAAGTGCTCTAATAGAGAACAGAGATCTCTGGTTATGCATGTCAACCATGACATAACAATTTCTCTAATCTTGGATCCCTAGGATCCAAATTGGACACCTAACTAGGTTCCATTCTCTACTCTAAGAGATTGTCCTCTTAGGACAACTTGGTACCAAGGTTAACAATCGTTTCCCAGCTATTAACTCAATGTTTGTTTCTCTTTAACTCCTGTATAGTCTCTATATCATAAATTAATTATTTATCCAAAACTCTACTCTAGGCTCTTTTATAGGTTTAAAACTCTATCATATAGTTACTCTATTATTGAAATCATAAGATTTTTAATATACATAAAATCATTTAAATCTAAAACTTTTGAAACTCTGAAAGCTCTGACTCATATAACTCTAACAATCTAACTTTAGCAATCACCGTGACTATGAAATCATGCCCAATGGATCACCGCTCGTAGGCATTCGATTAAACTCACAAAATATGTATCTGAAGTTACAGAATCATCCTGAATTTCATACTTCTGAGTATGATAAAAACTGAATTTCTAAATTCTCTTTTCTCAGTCAACATCTTTTCATACTCAATAACTCTAATATCATACTTTAAAACATAAAAGTTCAAAATCATAAAATCTCTAATATCATAATAACATCTCTGTTTGACTTTCTTTCCAAAATATCTTAACTAATACTCTATAATCATAATTTGAAATCTCAAATCTTGAAGCATGAAGATATCATAAACTCTTGAAATATGTTCAATAAAATGACAACTTGTTAAATCATTTATTCTTACAATAATTCTATTAGAGGTGCACATAAAATATTTTCATAACATGCAGTCCATCAATTATGGTCCCATGGTTTTCTAATATACGTTTTTCATGCTATTGCCAAAATCATTCTCTTTGTCTAGCTTGTCATACTTGCAAAAACATATATATAATCATACTTCCATCTCTAATTTCATATTCAACAATAATCATGCAAGAAACATATTTATAATGATGAAATTGAGGCTATGGGGTCAAACCCACTCAGTGAAGCTAGGAGTATGTGGGCACCACCAACTTGATGTGGAGAGCTTGGAATGGCACCAATAACTACCATAGAGCAACCATACCTCTAGATTAAACTCTAATACTCTCTAGATAACTCTAATCTAACTCTAACAACATTGGGGAAGCACACCCACTTGACAATAATAAGAGAAAAACCAAACCCAAACTAGAGATCATGAAAGAACGGAGAGAATGAAGACATAATCTAGCTCACCTTGAAGCTTGGGGATGATGGATTGGAAAAAGAAGAAGGAAAAAGGGAGAAAAGAGTGAAGGGTTCAGTTTCTACTTCAAATGGGGGAGGGAGCCCAATTTGGGGTTTAAAAATGGGCCAAAAATGAAACGCGTTGTTTTTGACACTGTTCATGCTCCTAGACCGCTATATGTAACCCAAATTTTTCCTGCATTAGAATTACCCTAAGTAATTCTTACATAAAATTAAACCGAACAATCCTTAAATAAGGAATATAACATTAGAAAAGAGGTTATGGGCGATTTGTGCAAGAGTTGCAAACCCCAATTTTTTGTACGTGTAAAATGACCAAAATGCCCCTAAGATTATTTTACTAGAAAATGAGGATCGTGGGCCCTACCCATCCTCAAGGGAATGTTTTGATGATAATAAGGGATTGTTTGTGTTATGTGTGTTAATAGAGGAGAAGAATCCTAATTTTGAGCTTCGACGCGAAATGACCAAAATACTTTTAACTTCAATTTGTCTGAGCCCGAACCTCACTAAAATGTTTTAAAACATGTTTTTAAGTTATGATTGTCCATTGGTTAAGCTCGGGTGGCTCTCAATTTTTAGCGAAATGACCATTTTGCCCTTGTCTTTGTGCAATTTTAATTTTGAGATTTTCGATTTGTCTAATGAAACCTAAGCAATATTAGGCTCAAATTAAAGCTTATTAAATTCTAATTATTAATTTAGAGTCAAAATTATTTATTTAGATTATTAGAACCAAAAATTGCTTAAAAATACTCAAATTGCTTACTAATTCACCTAAGCCCTTAATCGTAAATTCTCTAAATTGCAAGAATACCTTACCTACACCTAAATAATACATGGAACACACAAATTTCCTCTTCCATGGGCTGTAATGGACGAAATTATTGGTCCATAATGCATCAGAAAATTTGTCAAAGAATGCACAAAAACCAAGGTATGAAAACAAGGAACCATGAAAACATGGTTCCATGTTTTAAGCCACCAAACAAGATGGTTTTTCTTCCTTGTTTCCTCCTCAAATTTGGTCAAAAATTTCTCCTTTTCTTGTCCATTTATAAGCTTCAAAATCTTCTATAAATAGGCATACTTGAGGAGTGTTAGAAGGCTTAAATCATAGTTACACATTTCTAGTTTTTCCAAAGCTCAAAAGCTCTCATTCTTTCCTCCCTTGGCCGAAACCTTAGCATCAATTTTTCAAGGAGATTTTCTTTCATTTCATTCAAAGAAACCAAGTTCTCTTCCTTTCTTTCAAAACAAATTAGGTAGGGAGTTGTCTTTAAGCTTATTTCTATGCTTTGCTAAGTGTTGTTCTTGGTTCAAAATGATGATTTCATGGACTTTCTCTAGCTTTTCCATTCGGTTTTCTTCTTTTTTCCTTTAAACATTTCGGCCATAAGGCCTATATGGGAATATGATGATAGCTTGATGATGAGGACCTTGAGTGTGGTTGTAAATCCATCACAAGTTAGGCCTCTAAAGCTTGAAAATTCCACTTGATGCAAAACTTTAAAGAATGATGTTTTTATGATGTAAAAATAAAGATCTTGAGTTTAGAACTTGAAAGATGTATTTTTCACTTTGTCTTATTAAGATATATTGGGTTGAATTTATATTTTCTAAATTCTTGGAGGAGCTCTAGTAAAGAAATAAAATGAACTTGCATCCATGTTTAAGTTTATGCCTTGCATAACCATGTTTACTTTCTATGTCATCACTAAATTCTCAAGAATGAATAAATGAACTTGCATTCTCATGTTTAAATTTCCAAGCTTGCATTTCATGTTTATGTTTCAAGTTGTCACTTAATCTTCAAAGATAATAAAGAGGATGCATCTCATATTTGTTTTATGCTCTCACTTTATTTTATAATGGCTAAAAGAATCAATGCATGACATGTTTATTTTATGTCATCACTTAAAGATCCTAGAGCTCAAAGACTTGCCCAAGTATCACAAGCAAAGTTGGAACCATAGTAATAAAAACTCTAAAGCTTTCTTGAGATTATTGGAGTCAAAGAATTCATTCTTTAAGAAGTCTTGAGTTTGGAGCTTAATATGATGTAATAAGAATTCTCTTCTCCCTTCAGGTCCAATGTGGACTACCAGTTTCTTAAGATTCTCTTATCCCTCCACTGGGAACTACCGCCGCTCCAGTTTCTTGCATCATGTTTATATTTCAATCTCTTGCATCATGTTTAATTTTCAAGTCATCACCTTGAATCTTAAAGATAAAGAAATGGATTTGCATATCATGTTTATAATTCCTAGTTATCACCTTATAATGACAAGATTAAAATGAGGTTACATAGCATGTTTATGATTCTAAGATATCACATAAATCTCTTAAGCTCAAGACTTGCTCCTTTTATCTTAAGTGAAAATTCTAATCATGAATATTCTTTCAATATATAAATCGGCCTCATGATTAAGGTAGGCCTAAAGTGATTCTAAATAGCTAAGATTTAGTTCTATAATTCCTTTCAAGATTAACAAAAAGCATTAGTTTCTAAAAGAGTTTTGAGGTTTTGCAAGGATTTTAAACCAATATCTTACGTACACTTAAAATGTGATTTGATGCAATTATGTGAGGTTCATGATTCAATAACTGATCTGAGTTTACTACTACTGTATGATAATGATTTAATATGTTTGAAGTTGTTATTATTATGTTTAATGATGAGGGCACAATTCTTTGCATGTTAGAAGAAAAACTAGCTACATAAATAAATCGTAAAACTAGGTTAATACTAGTCTTTGATCTTTAAGTTAATCCACTACAAAATATGTTTTAGTATGTTATAATTCTGCCTAAGATTGGTTAGTCATGAAAAATCTGGTAACAATTAGTATAGGATTGGCCCTGAACACTAAAAATGAAACTAGCAACTAAAAGTAAAAGCAAGATTTCTAGAACTTTAAGAATGAAATTTATGCATTCTGTCAGAACCTTTAGTGGCCTTAAGAACCATATTTTATTATGTTTAGATAAGGCACAATGATTCATAATTGATTTAGTAATTAATTTTAGCATCATAGGGAAAGCGATAACGAGGAAGGGTTAAAATGTAACTTCTAGCACAAAACCTTAAGAACAACTTACTATCTATGCTACCCATATAGTCTAATAATGTTCTTAAGGCTTATAATTGATGGTAATAAATCCCTTAGATGCATAAGTAATTAGTTTGATAATTAAGGTTACCCAATTTTAGAGTTCGGTTATTTAAGGGAGCTTTTAAGAATTTTAGATGACATCTTTTGATGCTTTGGAATGTCAGTTTATATAATGATGTAATGTCTATTGAAACTGATATTATTGAATGATTTCATGGCTTGCATGTTATAGTTGCTGTTGCAAACAATGAGAATGTTCATGCATCCTGATGATTATGATATAACATGCTAAGACTTAATGGTGACTTAAACTTATGAGGAAATGATCCTTTGGACCCATCAGACTATAGGTGGTGAAAAGGTGATCCTGAGAAATGATCCTTTGACCCATCAGACTATAAGTGGTGAAAAGGTGATTTTTGCCCCTAGCCCGTTCTCTCAAAAGGGTAGAGTAGATTTTAACTTATCAAAAGGGATAAGTATATGCTAGTAATGACTAGTAAGGTATGAGCTCATAACCTAGATTACTCCCAAAAGGGTGGAGTATAGGGTGGCCCAAGGAAAATAATGATGATGATGACAAGATTTTAAGTCACCTAGGACACTAAAGAAATAAAATATATGCACTATGTCTTGTGCATAGCTATTATGGTATGATGTTCTTCTTGCATAGCATTTATGAGATGATGATGAGAAATATGATGTTCTACTATGCATATTATTATGATATGATGATGAGGAATATGATGTGTTGATGAAAGGAAAAGTTCATTATAAACATGACATGCTAAGTTTATGATGCATTATAAGACGCATGATTAAAATCAATGAACATCGGTAAAGTATTTTCCGAACTTAATAAATGAATCTTAGCATGCTCACTATTTTATAATAACCCGAGGTTCCTGGGAATGATGATGATGACAATGCATCATGAGGTGAGTACCTACTGAAATTCTTTTTATAAGTTTCTCACTCCCTCTATTTTTTTTCTTTCCATCTCGTCTTCAGAAATAGAAGGAAGTATTCGTGAATCACGTTAAGGCTTTTACTGGTAGTTAAACTTGATTCTAATTTCGCTCGTATATTCAGATATCTATTTCCCCTCTGGAGTGTTATTAGTAGGTGTCATTGATGGATGTTTTTCCATCCATATACTATTTATGTATTGTTCGATTAACTAGACCTAGCTCAACTCTATTGGTGGGCATAATATCTATTTTGTTGTGTATTTTGATATCTGATGTGGAACGAATACTGTTTATGTAATAATTATATGTGATGATGTGATTATTCATGTTATTGTTGTGTAAACAGGTGATTAATTTTTATTTCATGCAAGAAGGACGATGGGTTTACTTAGTATGCGTGGTTCATGTTTTATTTTCAAAGTTAAAAAAAAAATTTATCCGTATTTTCATTAAAGTATTTTTAAGAGTTTAGATCAAAGAACGAAAGCAAAAAGTAAAGTCTAGTAATTAATCGATACCTAGGTGTATTGGGTTAATTATTAGGATGTTACACTATATACCCCTATTGGATTTATTAATTTTAAAATAGCTTATGGGTCATCTTACTTATTTATATTTCTTAGCTTTGGATCATCTCACTTATTTACATTTCTTAATTTTATCTTTAAAATATAAATGTAAAAAGAAAATATCCTCCATTTGGATTCAAATAAATATAAAAAAAAATTAAAATCTCAATCATTCAAAATCTAAATTTTGGGTTTTAGTTCAAATCTGGAAGTTTTCAAGATTTTCTAAACTTGTGGGCTAAAGCGAAACGTTAAAGGTTTCATAAAATTCATTAAAAATCACTCTTCAACTTATTTTCTCTCTAGGAACAATTACTGGGACTTTTGATCACAAGAATGTGACTTTAACATATACCCCTTTAAGGAAGTGTAGGTTCAACTTAGTAAAGTTTAGGACCGATAGTGGGTCCTGAGGACCTAAGGTTGTACAAAACTTATTTGCCGATACATGTATACCGGGTATTATAGCAATAATATTTTACACATCAAAATTAAATCCATGTACAACGTAGTGTGTTTAGTCATTAGTAAAGGTTAGTAAGGGAAAAAGACATTATTTACACAAATACACACAAAATAAAATGTCAGATTGTCTAATATATTATTAGTATTACTTATTTTTTGAGGGTATAATTTAATGTGAAAATAAATGTTTCACCACTAAAAATGATTTCATATTACTTATTTTTTACTTGTAAAAGTGACAATAAATTAAAAAATATCAAATATTAAGATTTAAGAATATGTTTGTGAGTTGGGATTTTGGAGAAGAGGGAAAGAGAAGTTTATAGTGTAAAGTTTTACTGTAAATTCTTCCTTCCCATCCCATTTCCTTTAAAATTCCAACTCACAAATATACCCTTAGAGATCGCTTAATACATTGAACAATCTGACATTTAATGCCAACTTATTTAGATTATAAAATATTAATACGCTTCCCCTTATTTTATTATGATAGTACTTTTCTTTTCTTATTGCATCATTTATTTGTCAAATTCAAATAATTTCATTTATCACACATTGAGAACTTAGGTGATGTTGGATAAGGTGTCAATGGGAGGGCCTTGTTTAAAGTCCGGCCTAGTTTGGCCTACAAAATAAATGGGCCTAATCGGGCTAGCCCATTTATCCATGGACCAAAACTTCCTAGTCTGGTCCATATAATTGTGGTTTGCAAGTTGGCCTAACCATCTTTTTTTTTTTACAATTTGGGCATACTCTTTACTTATTCCTTATATACCTATAACAACTGAATAAAATAAATCAAATAAATTTTCTAATTAAACAAAGCACTCAATTCAGGTAATTATATTACAATGCCATAAATATTGTATTTTTTCTATATGGACAAATCCAAATAAATTTCACACAACAAATTTCACAATCTAAATATATATGGACAAACAAATTTAATCCAAATAACCATGTTCACACAATAACAAATGTCACAATTTAAATGCAAATCCAAGTTAAGAGGTTAAAAATGTAAAGTTGGAATCCAATTACAAAGTTTTGGGTTGGTTTAGGCCTCCAAATGGGCTAATAGTTTTCACCTTATAACTTCACTAAATTAGAAGCTGTTAAAAAAAGTGGGTAAATGAGTTGTCCATTTACCAGAGCCGACTGGCCCATTTACTCGAGTGGACTTGCGTTTCCTGAGTGGAGGCATAAGGGTTTTTACTAAACGAATTAAATTTTTTTTTGGGCCCAACTCACCTATTTTTGCTAGAAACGTTTGCCGTTTTGACGACCCTAGCATTGTACACATAACCTAACAAAATTACTAATAATACAGATTATTACTCAAAAAACCTATCATCTTTTGAATTCCTGGAAATGCGACAATAATGTATTCTATGCTCATGTAATATAGATGGCAATTCCCATTACTCTATTTGGTATATCAAAAGATTACTGGGTAATATATATTTGTATTAATATAGTAATAATATTAATAGTAATAATAATTAATGCTAGTAATAATGAATTATTCTTTATTAATATTATACTAATTATTATTAATCAATATAAGAATATATTAATGATAATAATATTAATTATTATATTAACAATACTAAATTATTATTAATAATTATTATTAAAACAATTATAGTTAATATTATATAATAATTAATAACAATAAGTTACAACCATTATTAATATTATGTATAATTATAATTGATTGTTAATTATTATGAAAATAATTATCATTGATAAATAATCGTTATAATTTTTGAATTCGTCAAGTACCTATATTATATAATATTTGCAAATGACTCGCCAAAAGCAAAACTCAAGAATAATCTAAATCATAAACATAACTAAATAGTCTTCCAAGTACATCCCTTTACACTAGCTTCAACCAGTGAAACGTAACTCATATGCATCTCTATTATTATTTACATGGGATTCTGGTTATGTTATATATAGTAGAGATTCAATCCTCTCAAATATAGTGTCCCTATTCCCATTCCCCATAAGTTCAATGGAAAAGGTTTTAGCATCAATTCTCATTACAAAGATTTTCAGTGTCATCAAGCAAATCATTTATACAATGTTCAAGACTTCAAGACAAGTATAGAATTGTTTTGTCTCAAATAATGTAGCAATTCAAATTAGTACTCATTAGTAATTTTAGATAAAAGAAAAAAAATACAATATCTCAACACCTTATAATAAAGTTATATACAAAAAATTAATTTTAATACATAAGAATTTTTTAAAATATTAACTAAGCAATACTACTATGTATATATCTTAGTTGCCTTGACAATATTAAAAAACTCTTACACTAATAATGTGACAAAACATAAAACGCATAATTTGCATAGACATTTTTTCTCTTCAACTATTGTTTATAAAGTGACTATATATAGTAACTAATGACCCTAAGGCTCGAGTGACAATCGTACAAACTCCCAAACTATTTACACAAACAAAACATCAGGAACAATTTGAATGAAAGTTAAGATGGAAAAATCTTGAACCTTTTCTTTTCAATCTGTGAATTTTATTATTTTTCAGTTTAGATACCAAAAGAAATAGCCAATAACCAACTCTTACAAAGATGATAGATTTGATGCAATATAATAGACTAAAGATGAGGGCCAAACAAATATACAAATGAATCATGTTTGATATTCTCACATTGGCACTTAATTGCTCAAAATCTCCATTGTAGCTAGCTTAATGCATATTTTTGTTCATTACTCAACACTAGTTCTTACTATAAAAGTTTCCTTTAACTAAATCCTCAAAATAATCCTGTTAAATCACTACAATCACTCAAATCTATTGCCACACAATTCTCTTCAAATAAGTAACACGAAAATAACAAGCATATTGTTCAATTGTCACAATTTATCCAGCAAAGTAAATCAAAAGCAAAAACATTCAAAATGAATTTGGCTCTAAAGTACGAGGTACACTTTAAAAGATAAAGTATATGATCTCAATGAGCAATGCAAAACTAACGACATAAAAATCACATATATATGATCTATTATAATAGTGATTATATCTTACAAACTCTTAAACCGTTGATTTTCTCATTTAAAAGTTGAGATTGTGCATTTTACTATTTAAAGTACACCTTGTACTTTAGAGAAAATAAATCCATCAAATATAAAAACAAAAATGCAACCATGGAGACAGGATTAGCAACAAAGAGAATGAATACAATACAAAATGCAAAACAAAATAAAACAAAAACAAATATTTTTGCATGAATATAATTGGAGGGCCAATATAATCAAGAAGATTTTCATCAAGTAAATTTACCAAAACTTTCCTTGTCTTAGGAATGTTTACTGTGGAAATCAATGATAAAAGTTCAATATAATTAAATCATGTAAGAAACAAAATAAAATGCAATGACAAATTTCTGCTTCACTATCCAAATCATGTTTCTCTTTCATTTTGATGTTGCAAACGAAAATTATAATCTAGTAAACTACTGTATAGTGTATATGCCTACAACTCAACACAAATTAAAGTGGTGTATGATTATAAATAGGTAGACATTAAAAGGCCAACATTTTATTCAAACCACTAATTCATATTTGTTACTATTTCTTTCTTAACCTGCCAAAAACCAATCAAAAGATTTTTCTATTTGTTATCTGATTCTCCATATTTTATGTATTATACCTTTTGGAGAAAATAAAATGAAATGCAAATGCAAAATCTAAATCTTAAATAATTTAAATATAATTTTCCACATATAACCTCATTAAAAGGTACTAGTTAAATGTTTGAGAGTAAAGAAAATAAACTCAAATGCAGAATAAGGTGATAGCACGCAAGAAATTCCAACATTTACTATGCCTTTTTTATAATTTTGTTCCTTTTGCATACGTACGCTTGCCACCTATTCCTCTTTAAGTTTCTGAATCCAACATGCACTCATCCAGAAGAATAGAGAGAGAAAATATACAGATTTGAAGGTTTTTCGCGACTATGGAGAAAAGCAAGAATAAAGTCTAAAATCTCAATAAGTGCTTCTTTAGTGGAAAAGCCATGGGAGGCCACATGAGATCACACTTGGCCAAATTGCCAATTTCTCCTAAGCCAGAAACAAAGAATCAAGCACTAAACAACTTTGCCGAGTTAACCCACAATCCAACTCAATCTCCTTCCTCACTAAATTTCCATTCCAAAAAGAAGCCAATTGAAAATTTTCGATCTTTACAAGCTTCTTTGCCTTTTTGCCAAACTCAGACAAAGGAATTGGATTTCTTCCTTACCCTAAAAACCCGACCCGCAAAAGATCTAAATGTCGTCGCAAATTTATTGCAGCGAGAAAAAGCTGAACCAAGATACATGAGTTGGATATCTGAACCTTTTCCCGTTGAAGCTGCTAGGTCTTAATGATGCTTTCCAATGACAAATGGGCAGATAGCATGGAGATCAAGACACAAAAAATTGAGGAAACCAACAAAATGGAAGCAAAAGATAATGGAACTGGTAGTGGTGCCTCACTCATTCAAGCTCACACTCGAGTTAAGTTCAAGTGCGAGATATGTCCGAAAATGTTTCAATCTTATCAAGCTCTTGGGGACACAAAGCAAAGCATAGGAAAATTCAGAATCTATGCCAAGAAGGTGGTAGCATTGAAGATGGTGGAAGCAACAACATTACTGATGTTGTAGATCAAAAAGCGGTCGAGTGCCCATCCTGCTTCAAGTTGTTCAAGTCTACTCAAGCACTTGGAGGGCACAAGAAGGTACACCTTAACAATCCTATGGTTGCGAATGCTAACACCACTACTGGTAGTTTTGATGACAAGTCCCTAAATCTTAATTTTCCAGCTCTTAGAGAAGATGAAGAGGTAAGCCAAATTGAATTTTCAACTATGTCTAGCAAAGAATAAGTATTTAATTTTACTAAGCAATTAGAAAGGTAAAAGTTTACATACTTGATCTATAATTTTATACACAATTCTATCCTGTGTGTTTGGTTCTGAACATTCAAAATCATGTATGTTTTAAATCATTTTTAAGTTTTTAACAATCTAACATTGTTAGTTTATGAATGTAAGAGACAAATTTGTTTTGATTACCATTTAAGTATTGTTGCTAGTATTTTTTATCTTCTTTGTTTGTGAGCTCTTATTGTTTGGCCCATTATTTCTCCTTACTTCCATAAAGACCAAAATATATGTGTTTTCTTTTGTTTGCACATGTGGGATTTAGTTCAAACTTTGTCGGCTCCCACTTTGTATTTTTGCATAGTTGGTGAAAATGTAGAAAGCTTAGGATGGCTAACTTTTCTAGAGTACATAACGGTAGGAAATGGGAGATTAGAACTCTCAATTTATTCTAAAGCTTGTACAATGCAAATGTTACTCCCAAGCATTAACTTAGTGATGTTTTATGGAACAATGTACAACACATATCATATATAACTTACTCAACAACAATTATAAAGAAAACTTCTTTGAAAAAACTTTTTGTTATCTTATATTCACAGAAGTTTTGATAAAAATACGTGTTCAAATTTCCTTGAGTCTAAGAATAAAGTTTTTAACTGAGTTGAACTATGTGAAGAAAGGCACAATGCCAATGTTGTTATGTTGATAAGTAAATTTGGATTCTTTATGGCTAATTCAAAAGGAAATTTAGCCTTGGTGAATTAATCCCCTGCTCAAAATTTATAGCTCCTGTGAGTTCTGATAAGTTGTTTGAAATTGAATCCATTCCTAGCAAAAAGGCTAAATCTAACACAAACACCTTTCAAAACATAGATTTTGAATAAAAAGATATATCAGATTTATCACCATAGTTGAGATATGCCATTATAATTTCAGAGATAACAAAGATAAAATTATGGCTATGAAGTGTGGTAATCTTTGTGTGGCCATGTAACTTGAAAAGAAGAAGACAAAATTGTACATAAGTCATCTAATTTGAATAACCATAAAAGAGAAAACAGAAAAACACAAGGGGAAAAGGAAGTTGAAAGGTATAAATATGCATTACTCATGGTTTCTTAGACATACTATACAAATTTATTAATATATACATGAATTTTTCATTTATACCCTTGTTTTCTTCAAAATCTTTTAAATAGCATCAATATTTTAGGAACTAAAATGGATGTAAACAACTTAAATTCACTCACTAAAACAATTAAGATACACGTTAAGCAAAAACATTTGAAACAAAGGGACCCCTTCCCCGCCCTCCTAAGTACCAAGTATACACAAATTAGCATGCTTCCCAAAGCTATAATTATTAAACATTTAGAATAAATGCAACTATTGTCTATTGTAGAAAACTTAATCCAGGCACCAAAAAGCCTAGCTGAAGACAAACCAAAACACTAATAACACAATTCCAAATCAAAATATTTGCCTACACTTACTTTCATAGAACAAGAAATCAAGGCAATAATTCTCCTATATCCTAACAAAATAGTGAAAATAAACCCAAATTGAGTAGGGAAAATAAGGCCAAATAGATCTCAGGGCAATGGAAGACAAATAGGATCAAATGGTCTTGTAGCAATAGCACATGCAAGACTAAAGCAAGCACTTGTTATAACAAATTTTCCTATTATACCCAGAACTCCTAATGCTTCATATATCGAATATTGAATTTGGAAATTTGTCAAGAAACAAAGGAGTGAAACCTACCTTTTCATACAACATCCTTTTTACTAAACTCGTCTAATTCCTAATAATATATGTAACTTACCCATATTAAAAAAATGGATTAAATCAAACCAAAGATGAAGCAACATTCATAAATGGGTCCTAAAAGAGAGGAATTTGATAATAAAAACCTGAATGTGTTATAATCAACTCATTTGTAGGACATGTCATTAACTTTAGGTATCAGAGACAATAAAGTTATACTCACTCACAAATTCACAATGCAAGAAAAATGAGGGTTATATTGGTTGTTTATACATTCAAGCACAAAAAGGAACACCAAAAACATTATAAAAAAAACCCAAAGAAATTGGGAACCATAACAAAGAAAGTGAAATCATAACAATACAAATTAGGGGAAAAAAAGAACGTAGAAGAAAGTAAATTATAACTATTACCTCAATGTTGGGGTTGCATCAATGCACCAAGGATGTGAAACTGATTGAGTGAAGAAACTGATTATCATAATAATGATAGTGAAATTAAAAACATAATATATATTATAAGTTATTTTCAAAACGGAAAGGGAAGATTGCAAACAATTTTACAGAATAATTTATATTTACTTGCGGCATTCAAAGCAAGCTAGAAGTGACAACTAAGAGAGAACCAACAATAGTGGTGGCTCCTAGTTCATTAATAAAGGGTGTCCATTCTCTCCACCTCCATAACTAAGATGGGCTTGGCTGGGCCACAGATCCCTTTACTTTATAGTAATTTGGGAAATCCAAGCTCAATTCTAGCGACATTATAAGAAACAACTCCTTGGCTTCAATTTAATAAACCCAATGGACCGCATTCTTATGCTTGATATACTAGTTTTGCTATTACAAAAATGCCAATTGACCTAAAAATGTTTGACAAAAAAAAAATACCCATAAAAGGGTCTTGGTCTTCCATATTCTCATTTGAGAAAAATGGTAAAACATACAAAACCAAGCTCACAGTATGTTTTGTAAATGAGTTGCTTATAGCACAAATTGATTTTTCTTTTTGATAAAGTAAAAGAAAAATGTTAGAAAACCAGAATTTTGCCAAAAATATATGTCCAAATGAAATATCTTGCTTATTTAATTTTCTTTATGATAAAGAACAAATTTTTCCTTTTGATAAAGTACAAAAAGGTTATACAACTAGAATTTTTGCCAGAAAATAAATGTCAAAATGAAATATCTTGCTTATATTATTCGGCCATGTAATACTACTCGGTAAAGTATAAGAAGTGTTGTGTAATATGAAAAACATGGTATACATATAACTCATAAATGATTAACTAATTGACCTTTCAAATTAAATTTTGATTCTTTTGTTGAGGAGAAAAAAATCCACATACATCATTAATAATTTAAAAACAAAAAATAATAATAATAATAATAGCAACTACTTTAGCTTTATTAATAGAAGTAGAGTAACTTACACTAGGAGAAACATTGAAAGCTCCAATGACAAGTTCATCAAAGATTGATTGTTATATATATATATATATATATATGCCATGAGGAGCATGAGAGTTTGAAGAACCTCTGACAATGTGAATAATGGTGGTGTTGTAGCTTGGAAGATGGCGAAGGTTGGAGGGGTCAAGGGTTTGAGAGATAAAAATGGGAAGAAGAAGAAGAAGAAATTGGTCATGATGAATTCAAATTTGATGGAGGTGATCCCAATAGAGAGCACAAAGAAAACCTCATTATTCCAACATTAGAAACAATCAAATCACCACAGAGCACCTAATAAACTCACAAACCAAAAAGGCAGCAACATCTATTCTAAATCAAAAATAGAAATAATCCTAATTTTCAAAACAAAAATCCAAAACAAATTTAGAACCCCAAAACCAAAATCAAATAACAACGCCCAAACACATCCATGACGCACAATGCTTTTTTTAGTATTGTTTCGCTCGCTACAATAACATTATTGACACTCATTTCTTCTCCTATTTCGTTATCAAGTGCCCTTGCCTCATTTTTGTGTTTAAAAGAGTTTGTTGTTCCATTTTTTTTTTGGGTTTATTATTAGTTTGTTTATTTTCATTTTATTATTTTTAGTTGAAATAATTATATGTGTATGGGCTTGGATAGTGTCATTGCTTAACTTTCATTTTGTAGAGTGTTTGCATTTTACCTAGTCATGCTTAGTTTTGCAACACTAGGCTTCAGTGGGCTGAGAATTTTTAACTTTTTGGAATCTTGTTTTGTCTAATTTTTTTTTTACTTCTTGATGGCTGCCTATAAAAGCGTGTATAAACACTACAAGTGTGCAAGGGTTGCTCAAGCAATATAGTAATGAGTAAAAAAGTATCGTATCTACAAGGATTGTATAGAAATATGCTAGCGATCAACTAAAATATTATGTTCAGGCTTAAGCAATGTCTATTTAATGAGAAATATGAGAAATTAAGTAAATGAGCAACTAACTAAGGAAGGACTAACACAAACTAACGATGAGAGGCAACCAGGCTCAAAGGCCTAGGGGATCTTTTTTACCTTTTACTTTACTTGGATATGAAAATTACTTAAATAAACATCAATAAGTTGGTTTTGTTAGTATGCCAATTATAGTTAAAAGCATATGTTTAAGTCAATTAACCGTGATTGCTTCACCTAAAATATTAATGTTCTTGTGAATTAGTATGAACTCAACCCATTGAGAACTAACATCGAGCATCTACTATGCAAGGCTAATGGCTATGTTTCTATCTCATTGATTAATTCTCACACCTAAGCCAATTAAGTGCAAGAGAACAAGCATCATCTATAACCAGGGTCCAATGTCTCTTTTTCTATGTCTAGTTCAAGGAAATCCCCCAAATCAACTTAAATGGTAACCAAACATATAGCAATATTAAGATAAGAAATGAGTAACTAAAACCAACATCATTAATATTTAAGGAAGAGATGAACAAATAGTGCTTCAATCCTTGCCCAAGCTAGCCTTTAGTCTTCAATCTCCAATATGAATCTCTCTCTAGTGTTAGCTCTCTCAAAATTTATGCTTTCTATTTAAAAAATGCTCCCAAAAGTCTTAGAACCAAACGCCTTTTGTTGGCTCTAAATCTGGTTTAAAACATTATTAAAGTGGGCTTGGATCATAATGGGTTGTGACTTGGAAAAAAATTAGGTTGTAGCTCGACTCTTAAAAATTACCAAAAAACTTGTGCGCCTAGTAGGCTACAGAGTACATGTTAACTCATCACTCATCATTTTTTTTTATTCTTTGTTTCCATATTTCTTAATTTCCAATAAATATGCTTCTCAAGCTCCAAATCTACCAATATCAACGTCAAAATTCACCAAATGAGATTCTCATTAATAATATGCATATTCATCTCAATTAAATCATGAATTATTACCTTTAGTTTTCAACAAAAGCTCCAAAGGGGCAGAGCATGCAATTTTAGTCAAATTAGAACTAAATAACCCTATAAAATGAGGTTATCACTTCTTGAATTTTTTTAAAATAAGTACACCACCAACTTCGCTTTTTTGCCACAATATAAATATGCAATTTGGTCTTGGGAAATAATATCCAATCTACATAATTTGTCATTTATATTCAGTTTACCACCAGCACAAACCAAGCCATGATCTAAACTCTAGGTGGAACAAGGGCTTTCCATAATCCTTTAGTAAAACTATAGCTACTAGCCCCTTGGAGGTGTTATTCCCCTTGTAATAGAACATGTGAGTATGATTTTATAGAGAAAGGCTTTGTTTTTATCAAAACTCCTTGAAAGTTGATCCACAAAATTATTGTTAACTTGATATCACCCAAAATATAGTGAAGTTCTTGAAGCATGTTAGTTCCCATTAAAATAAAGATATTCTCCATTGAAAGATCCAAATTCACATCATGTCATACCAAAACCAACACTCCTTCATTTTACTTCTTTCTAGGTTGAGATTGTGTACAAAAGCGAAAAGAACTCTTTTAGTCTTCCCACACACATCTAGCCCAGGTCACCATAAATTCTAGTTTTACTTTCGTCACAATAGTCGTTTGAATTCCATTCATAACTCCACCTTGACAACATCATTCTCAAAGCTGAGATTATATGTGTTAGATCACAAACGACCAGAAATTCTTTACACATCATGTTGGTTAAGAGGCCTTTTCAGGTCAAGGTCATTGCAAGAGAACATAACTTTTTTTCATAAATGACAATCTTCCTTAAAGAACTTCTACCATGATTTCAAAAGTAATGTATTTTCTACAATAATATTCCCTACACCTTAACCTCATAATTTTTGAGGCATTTGTATTATGCTCCTTTTCACATGCGGCATGCCACCCTTACCATCTTTCTTGCTCTAAAAGAATTTACTCTATAATAAGATAATTCTTCTAGCGACCTCTTTTGACATCTTAAACAAACCAAGATAGTATGTAGGAAGTGTGTTAAAACTGACTTAATGAGTACAAGCCTACCCACTTTTGAAAGAATCTAAGTTTCCACATGCTCAACTTCTTCTTTATTCTCCTGATTATTAGCCTCTAAGTGTCAACTCTCTTAGGATTTCCCCACTAAATTCCAAGGTATTTTAATGGAAATATTGCTAAACTTGAGATCAAGGTTATTAAATTTGAGATTTCACTAAAAACACATTCGAGATTATGTACAAGCAAAGAGTAGAAGTACATATGTTATATATTCTAAAGAATGTTATTTTAAAATAATGCACGTACTTATTTTTCTTGATATGTATTTGAAGTGATATTAATTAATACAATTACATTTACAAGTAATAGAAAAAGAAGACACTTTTAAATCAATGTGATGGAGTTCCTTTCTTTTTAGCATCGTATATGATGCAACCAAGCCTACAAATACACTCTATAAATATGTGATGCAAGATGAAGCCTTTTAGACAATAGCAACATATCGATAGATACCTAATAGAGAATCTAATGAGAAAGTTGTCAATAGACGTTATTCAAATGAATTTGACACTAGATAGATCCAAGAGATGCATCTCACTTGTTTTGTGAGAAAACATAATATTTTAAATAAAAGGGTAAAATTTTGAACTAAGAAGGGTGTTGGTTACCCTTTGTCATTTAGGGTTCTAATTTCGTTAAATCTAACCCTACACGCCCTTGGAGGGCTATATATTAGAGCTATTTTCTTGGGACCAAAAGTCCTGGTAATTATCCCTAGAGAAAAATGAGTTGAATAGGGATTTTTAATGAATTTTATGAAACCCTCAAGTGCTTTATTTTTAGCCTCCAAGTTATAAAATCGTAAAATTTTCCGAATTTGAACTAAAACCCAAAAATGATATTTTGATTAGTTAGGAATTTGATTTTTCTAATATTTTATTTGAATCCAAATAGGGGGTATTTTCCTATTTATATTTATGTTTTAAAGTTAATGGAAAGAAAACAAATGATTAACTTTAAATTAAGAAATGTAAATAAGTGAGTAGTGGGATAGTCCGTCCAATACATACTCATTGGAGCATCTGGAGCTTTGGAGAGAGAGAGTGAAGTGAGTGTAGCCTCTAGGGCGGTCATGTGACCGCCAGGCGGTAAATAGAGAGTAAGGCGGTGCGCAGTGGTGAGGACAGGGCGGTGAACGCGAACATAAAAATCCTATTTCGGGTCCAGACCATTCAGACATAACCATCCCCCAAACTTCTCTCAACTTCGAACAAACACCTCTCCAACCTATTTTTCACTCATAAAACTCCATTTTCTTCCAACTCTTTCAAGTTTAACTTAGAATCTTCAATCCTCCAAGCTTAAAGATATGTTATTTTGCTAGTTTTGCTTCATTTCCTTCAAGTTTTCCTAGCTTAGAGTGGTCCTCCATGTCTTCTAAGGAAGAGAGGTTCTTTATCTTGTTAGAGATGGAATTTGAGTATTTAGAGGTTTTTAAAGGTTGATTTAGAGTCCTATTGCTTCCATGAGATATTGCTGTCATTTCTCCAGGAGTTCTATTGGTGTGATTCCTTCTCTTCAACCCTCCAGGTGAGTGGGTTCGCATCTGTAGCCTCTATATTGTTCATTATACTTATTTTCATGAAAACTATAATCCACTACTTGGCTTTAGAGATTCCTGTATAAGGATTTGAATTTATATTAGATTATGTAGTTTGAATGGCAGTTTTAGAGCATGAAAGATATATTTGATAAAACTCAGGGGCCATAGTTGTTATCCTGATATTATGCTGATTTGATGATACATGTGATTGATAGAGGTTTTTATGCTTATTTCAATGGATTCTATAATTGGTCTATGTATATGTATTAGATTTATAACCAAATATGAAGTTTAGAGAAGAAAATAGAATTTTGATGCAAACTTGCTATTTGAAGCATGATATAGAGTTTTGGAGTTTATGACAAGTTGGATGGATTGAAAGGTGTTTTAGATATTGAACCAAATGGTTTTAGAGCCTGATTCTTCATGAGGTTAAACAAATTGACGGCTACATGTTCTGTGGAGATATGAAATCATAATGGCTACAGAGGGTGATCCCTGGGCATGATTTCTCACGTTATGCTAACGTTAGGTTAAAACCAGATAGATTAGCAAGTGAACTAAAAGGTTTTTAAGGATTTTCAGATTGATTTATAATAGCTATAAGAAACCATGTTAAGGTAATATGTTAACCTTGGTACCAAGTATGCCTAGGCCAAAGATAACAGAAACACATGTTCTTCCCTTTGTTGGGGGAAGGAATGAAGTCTAGAGGGTGGAGCTCGTGTTGGCACCCTTAGACTCAGACTAGATATCACTTTCTCTAGGAGCTACTACATTATGATTTTATGTGAGTGTAGATAGGAAAGTAAATTGAAGAAATTCCTTTTATTGAGTTATGAAATGATAATTTGATATATATATATATATATATATATATATATATATATATATATATATATATAGGTACATGTGATTATGTGAGACTTTGAATATGATTAATGTTATTATGACTCCTTTCATGCATTGTTCCTTTGGTAGCCCATGAAAGGGGGTTTAGGTGAGGGCTCACACTGAGTTTTGGTATCAAAACTCACCCCTCTCATTTCTCTTGTCTTTACAGGATAGAACCTTGAGTCCTAGCCACAGGAGAATTAGACGGTAAGCTTCACCGGGTGAGGCATGTATTCCAAGTTGTTTAGAGTGCTCCGTATATTGAGGATCCCATGGTTTAAGTTTTGCATGTATAGGTTGTGTTAAATTGTATTATAAAATTTTGTTACTTATAGAGATTTGAATATGAAATAGACTTTGAAAACAAGATATGAGACTGAAATTTGGAAAATGATGACTATATGTTTTAAAGACAGATGATTTGTATGTAGAAAAGATTTTATGACTTAACCAGTTTTAAATATTACGGTGTATATAGAGGAATCCAGGTCACGAGGCTTACGTGGAACCAAATTTCTCACGTGCGATCACGTGTCCAGGTAAGGTCGTGACAAAACAAACCATGCCCACCAAACATAGCATCCGAAAGAACCAATACCTAGCCATCCAAGATGTTTGTGATACGACAAGTATGCTTCAAAAGGGGGGTTTTGGGGAAAATAACACAACAAAAACAATCATCAACAAATCTGTTAGAAAACTTTCAAGGTTTTGAGGTAAAATCGTTGTTCCACCTTATCAACAACATTTGGGATTTAATTTAGAGATTGCAAAACAAAAGCTCGTCAAAGACACCATTATCTACAATTTTAGAGTTTATTGTTTATTTGATCATTGCATCTTTCATCAACTCACCATCGTCCATCGGCATATGAACGCCTAAACCTTTGAATTCCACCATCAATGAATGTGTTAGCCCCTTACATGTGAATCAGAAAGGACTAATCATAAAAATTATGGGTTGTTTGGAATTATTTTTATTTTTGTGTTTTTAAAAACTATTTTGAAAACTATTTTGGGTAATAATTAATGAAACTAATTAATTACAATTGTGTCATCGCATTCTTTCTTGTTTTAAAAAATAGAATTCCAAAAATATCTTTAAGCTATTTTCTAGTTTTTGCTTTTAAAACACAAAATTCATTTTTTGTTTGTTTTTAAAATGAATCTGAAAAGAATAACTAATCAAACAAGTTTTTTTCATTTTTTGTTTTTAAAAACTGAAAATCGTTTTGCAAGATACTCTCCAAACTGCCTCTAAAGAGTTTTGGTGCTATTCTTTAATTTTAAGACAAAATAAAGCGGATACAATATTAACCATCTGATTCAAATTAAACTTGATCTAATGGTGAAAAAGATATGACTATCAAATTTTCCAAAAGACATCCCTAACAAACATATCCTTCACCATAGATCATATATATCTTATTTATGTGAGGGGTATGAGGTAGTGGAATTGATGATATGCCAATCCCACATGCATTTGTTTTCCTCCCTTCTTTCCATTTTCATTCATTCAATCATATTCATTCTTTTTATTCAACTTGAACCATTCTATTTGCCTTCATATCTACCAATGAGATTACTGTTATTTAGTGAACAAATTATATTTAACTATTTTTAATATATTGATAAATAATTTTTTAAAATTTGATAATAAACTAAACATGATTAAATTTTTAATTAATATTAATTAGTTTTTCAAACTTATATTACTAAATATATGTTGCACGGGTGATGCAAACAATAAATTGCACTTAAATTATCATTCCATCATTATTGAAATTTATTTTTCAATTATTATCTTTTGTATTATCAAACTTATTATTTTTCTTTGATATCATTAAAAATTCAATTTTTATTTTTAATTATATATATCATTCACGTGAATTGCATGGGTTACTCTACTAGTTTACTATAAACATATAATAGACTCATTGCTTGTGACTCATCAGTTGACACATTCTATGAATTCAAATTTCACACAAATTTGCAATCTTCAGAAAGTATACGCAAGATTTTATTTAAAATAATGTTTTTGTCTCATGTCGTTATTGGTTTAATTTTTCTCTTTACCATCTAACACTCCTTTCTCAATAGTGCCCCCACAAAAACTATTCTGTGTCTTCAAACATTCATTTCTCGTTACTCTATCTCCTTTTTCACCCTTCATTTTTTTTTTTCATTTTGTGGTAGGACTAAATATTCTCTGTTAGAAAACCCCGTCACCAACAACTCAAAGTTTTGATTTTTCACATACATACTTGCTGCTTGTGGGTTACTAGTCCAAGCCAACCAAACCATTTGAGCCGCACACTTTCTAATATATATAGGCATTAACAAACAAGAGTCATGACAATATATATAACACGGGAAAAACTACGACAAGTAACACTTGAAATTCCATTGAAAGTAAAAATAGAAAATCACTTTATCCTATACCAATCCCCCCACAATAAGAAAAAAAAAATCCCGAAAAAAAGAAAAGAAAAAAACATTAAAATCATATAAACACAATTTAGCTTTCGGCCGTTGGCTTTTGTGCCAAAGGAATGTCACCACCACCAACCACCACATTGTCACCACCACATCGACCTACAACAACACTATCAAGCAACTTCCTCTTTGGCTTGGCCTCTTGCAGCATCAACACAACATCTCTCATTGAAGGCCTATCCGCAGGGTTCCTGCTTGTGCAAAGCAATGCAATCCTAAGCATTTGTACCATCTCCTCCCTCACCGAGGAGCACCCTGCCCCTGCATTCTTGTCCAGTATATCATCCATGCCATCTTTACTCTTGATCTTGGACCTAACCCAATCCACAATGCTATTCCCATCTCCGAATTCTGCATCCACCGAACGTTTCCCACTTAAAATCTCCATTAATACAACTCCGTAGCTGTAAATATCACTCTTCTCATCAACTTGAAGTGTGTAGGCATACTCTGCGGAAAGGGACAAACAAGGGGGAGGGTTAGTAATCAAGTACAATTGTTGTGATAATAGGACAACACATTATGTCAGCATTAAAATTATTCCAACCCCTTTTACTTTAATGGGATCACTAACTAAGACCAAAGTCAACATCCTCATGATTCAAAGGAGTTATGAGAATTGACAATATTCTCAGTGGTCCCCTTAAATATTTGAAGATCTTTGAGAAAAAGCAACCAGTGAAAGTGAGACCAAAGGAAAAAAAAAGCCTCTCCATGCGCAATAGTGCACCGAAATTGGTCAGGAAAAGTCCTCAGCGCCTCCTTCTTAAAAACAGTCCCAACCACATTGCACCACCTTAACATGGCAATTGCACTCAGCCTCCAAAGCTGCGTTCACATCGCGCACACCATAACTATTTGCTTTGTGTCATCACAAGCTCTCCGAGTCCCCTATATGCGCGTGTTTGGTCTATAGTGTGCTTCAACAGAAAGCAATTCTTATTTTACTTCTATTCAGATTACATAATTAGAGACTCAAAATTACATTGAGATACAACCTAGCTAACATAATTTTACTGAACATATTAAAAGTTAAAACTTATGGTTTTTATACTCTTTAAATCATGATTTGAAAATGTGCAAACTCAAATCTAAACACGCTATCTCTTTATCCACGATCCTTACTTCTTCACAAATTAATGAAAACACACACAAGTATCGGTATCCTACTAGAGTTAGAAAAGGCTCCCAACCTCTTCAAAAATATTTTGGGAATAATTATATATATCGCCCTCTCACATCCATCTGTGAATTTGAACTCGTGCCCTTGTGGGGTCCAAGCCAAATCTCAATATGGAAAATTACATACTATTAGAATTAAAATTAAGCTAGCAAAGCTTATTACCAACGCATTATATATTATATGGTCTATACCATTCTTTTGTCCAAATTAACAGAATGCACTAAATTTAAGAAGATCAAACAAAAAAATTAAAGATATTATTCATCAATGAATGCAGAAACTATAAACAGAAATGCGAATTACTACCACTTAATAGTAAATTATCACTACTATTATGAAATAATAATGAAGACGAACTAGTAGTCAGGTAGCACACCTGGAGCAATGTAGCCATAGGATCCAGCAATGACAGACATGGACTCGTCGGTCTGGATGAGCTTGGCCACACCGAAATCAGCCACCCTGGCCTCCATCTCACCGTCCAATAATATGTTACTAGGTTTCAGATCCCGATGCACGATCACGGGATCACAATCGTGGTGGAGGTAGCAGATCCCCTGCGCCACACCCAGCGCAATCTTGTACCTCGTGAACCAATCAGCCACCAGATTATCCCCCTTGTTCTTCCCATGCAACAAGTCATCCAAGTTCCCATTCGGCATGTACTCGTAAAGCAGCATCGTGCACTCCCTGTTGCTGCAGCACCCTAACAGCCTCACTATGTTCCTGTGCCTCACGTTCCCCAACACCTCCACCTCAGCAAGAACCCCTCTCCGCCGTCGGATACTCTCCTTCTGTTTCCCCCATAGCTTCTTCACCGCTATGATCTCGCCACTTGGCATCTCAGCCCTGTAAACTGTCCCGGTGGACCCCATCCCCAATATCTTATCAGACATCGACAAACACTCCAGAACATCCTCCGCCGTGAAATTCAGCCGTTGAAACGCCGTTAACTTCCACGGCCCGATCTCCTGCCCGTCGTTACCGAACCGACGGCCGTAATTGGCGTGGAAGCACCGCGTCCCGGCGACCAGAACGAAAACTCCGATCCCGAACGCCGCCGCGACGATCCACACGATCGCGCCGGCGGTTTTCTTCGGCTGCGGCCGGCGACCGTCGATTTGGTTGTCCGCGGCGGCGAGCGCGTCCGCCGCGCACGGCTTCGTGAGGACGCCGCCGCAGAGTCCCTGGTTGCCGGAGTACGACGACGGATGCAGGCTAGCGAAGATCCCCGACGAAGGAATCGGACCGGAGAGCGAGTTGAAGCTTACGTCGAAGTTCTCGAGGGTGGTGCAGTTGTTGAAGTTCGAAGGAATTGTTCCGGTGAGCGAGTTGTGCGAGAGGTCCACGTCGGTGATCGAAGGCAGCGCCGAGATCTCCCAAGGAATAATCCCGGTGAGCGAGTTTCTACTCAGATTCAACTGAATCAGCTTCTCGCAGTGCCCGATTTTCCACGGAATGCTTCCATTCAACAAATTCCCCTGCAACTCTATCCTGTAGATGGTTCCGCACCCTACGAAATCGGGAATCTCGCCGGTGACGTTCGATTCCGCGGCGGAGAAAATCTGGAGGCTGGTGGCGTTCCAGATGTTGCTCGGCAGCGCGCTCCCGAACGCGTTGCCGGAGACGTTGAGATACTGAAGCCTAACGGCATTGCCGAAATCCTCGGGGATTCGACCGTTGAAGCGGTTATTGCTGATGTCAAGAAACGTGAGGTTTGGCAGTTGGCCGAATCCCAACGGAATCTGACCGTTGAGGCGGTTATTCTGTATCCGAACCCTGGTCAGCGAGGTGCAGTTGGCAAATGGCTCCGGCAGCGAGCCGTTAAATTCGTTATCAAAGAGAATGAGCTTCACAAGCCTGTTTCCGTTGCAGAGGTTCGGAGGAACCGGACCCTCCAGCGAGTTAGTTGAAACATCAACTCTCACTAACAAACCGTTAAACCCAAGTTGTTGTGGGAGGATGCCAGTGAGTGAGTTGTTGAAGAGGAGGAGAGTGTCCAGGTTCGGAAGGTCACCAATTCTTTCTGGAACCGTCCCTATTAACTTGTTATCCATTAGGCTCAACATCGTTAGCTCCTTCAGCATTGAGAGTTCGTTTGGAATCGAGCCAGTGAGTTGGTTATCTGACAAATCAAGAGCTTGAAGTGATTTCAGGTTCCCTAAGCTTGATGGGATTTCACCGGTTAACCGATTCTTGAACAGTAACAGTGTTTCCAGCATGGTTAAGTTCCCCAGTTGTGGGAAAAGTGAACCCGAAATGTTGGAAGATGAGATGTCCATGTATTTGAGGTTTGATAACTGTGACAGTTCCAGTGGCAATGGTCCTGAGAATGGGTTGTAACCGATTTCCAAGCGTTCTAGCTCTGATAGGGAACCTAGTTTTGGTGGCAGTGGGCCTTCCAGTGCATTGCCAGCTAGGTCCAGGAACTTGAGTCTTGGGAAGGTTCCATAGCCTTCTGGGATTGTGTCGTTGAAGTAGCTTCCTCCTAGGTTGAGCTGTTCAAGGAAACGGAGCCTGATGAGCTCTTGGGGCAAAGGGCCAATGAAGTTGTTGCTGTAAGCGTTGAAGATTCTGAGGAACTTGAGCTTTGATATCCCTGGTGGGAAAGTTGAGTTGAAGGAGTTGTGGCTTATGTCTAGTGTCCTGAGCTCAGTGAGTTCAAAGATTGCTGCTTGGAATGTTCCACTGAAGTCGTTTCCACTGAGGTTCAAGTGGTTGAGGGTGGTTAGGTGCCTGATTTGGGGTGAGATTGTGCCCGAGAGGTTGTGGTGAGAGAGGTCTAAGGTTGTGATTTGGGATGTTGTGGGGTGGCAAGTGATGCCTGTCCATGAACACCAAATGGGGTGGTCTTGGTTATTGGAGTTTGCTGGGGAAGGGTCCCAGTCATGGAGGGTCTTGAGAGAGTCTATGAGGGAGGCTTTTATTGAGAGCAAGGAGATGAGTTGGAGGGATTGTGGTGTTGTTGTAGCAGAGGAGGCTAGTTGGAGGTGTGTTTGGGCAAAGAAGGAGAATGTGATAAGAAAGAAGAGAAAAGGCGGCTTCATGGTTTTGGGGTGGTGGTGGGGGTTGTGGATGAGAATGGGGTGGTGTTGTTGTTAGAGGTAGATTTAAGGGTAGGAAGGTTTTGATGAGGAAGGCAATAACTTTTTCGGAGTGCAGGGTGCAGAGGGAGTTTCATCATGATAATTTTGCTTCAGTGGGTTTTGTTGGTGGAGTGGACATGAAAGGAGAGAGAGAGTGACCAAACTGCTACTTGGTTGTTCTACTTCATCATCGTCATCATCATCTTCTATATCCCTCCATCTATCTATCTATGTATACACCCCCCCTCCCTCTACGGTCCCTCCTTTATTTGAAGCTCCTAAATCATGTCACTTTCCTCCTCTCACCTCTGTATTTTACCTTTGTCTGATATTCATCCCCATACTTTTAATTTTCTCGGAATTCTTTTCTCCTTTTCTTTTTTTTAGCTCCCACTTTTCATCATTCCCTTGTTTCCCCTTTATCTTTGGATAAACAAATTTATAAAATATGTTGTGTGTAATAGTGACAATGTCTCTCGCAGGATCCAAGAAAGCCATCCCTATTTCCCACCATATTCCCCCCAAACCATTTTTTAAAACAAACCCATTTTTCTTTAAGCATATATATGGAGGCTTTATTTTTGGGCTTTTTTATTTTGTTTGTTTACCTTCCTTCTTTAACTTTATGGTAGTATTTTATGGCCTTGGCTCTATTTTTCATTCCAGCATGGAGATTCAGGTGAGAACCTTGTCCAAAACAGCAGCATGGACCACAGATATTCTAAATTGGTTGTGCCAGTGTGTCTGCATAATCCCAATCACAAGATGCAGTGTCCATATATGCGTATCTATACAATTCATTCATCCATATATATATTTTAATGACAAGATTTTGGGACCAGATTTGGTTGATCATTAGATCCTCATTTGGACCTATTGAATACAAGCAGAACAACTTTTCCTAACTTTTTTCAATTTAAACAGATGAAAACCTCAAACCAGCCAAACAATGACAAGCAACAAAATGATCCTATTGGCGAATCTCAATTTTGTGCTTATAATTGGTTTCAAGAAACTTGTGCAAGCAACGCAATTCCCATAAGAAAATACATCAAACACATTCCAAATAAATTACATAGCCTTTCAATAATAAATAAAATAAAAACAGTAAAATATAAATTACGTATAGCTTTTTCCAAATTTCAGCTTTCTTGCTTATGTAATCAATATCAAGGGTGAGCATGGATTTGATGATAAAAAAAAGGGTATTCAGTAATTACTCAAATGTATAATCCTTTTAAAAAATTAATCATGTTACAATTAATTTAATTCATATTTCTATAAGACTAACGTGAAGGGTAGCAAAATGAGTTGGCAGATTGGGTCCCTCGCAATCCTCCATTTTGATGGGGTAATTGGTTTCAACCCAAATAACTATGACGAGTCAATTACAGTTTTATAGTTAACTCGCGATAATGGGATAGAGAGGACGACAACATAACTAAAAATATAGCCAAAAATGGGTTGATTAGCCAAGTCATTTTTGATGAGTGGGCTGATACTTTCAACTCAAATAACCAAAATGGTTAATCTCCCCGCTTTATTTGCCACCCCTAACTAATATTGATATATGAAAAAAAAAATTACACTATTGTTCAGTGATACATGATCATCCGAGTGATTTTTGAAGAATTGATTGTAAGAGTCAAATACTTTATGTTCTGTCAATACATAATTGAAGACTATAAAAATCTCTTTTGTACTTATAGTGCATCAAAATTGAATTTATATTTAAACATATTGATTGCAATTTTTTAAAAATTAATATATTCTATTTTTATATGGTGAATTTAAGTTTAAAATAAATTATTATAATATTTGATTGCATTGAAGATTCTCATATAAATTTGGTAAAAATCTCACTATGAAATAATTAGAATGATTCTATCAAAAAATTAATTAGAATGATTGTAAGAAAAGCCCACTGATATTTAAAAATAATCTTACCTTAAATCCAAAACAGCTCCATGAAAAAAATATTAGAAGAAAATATTTTCGTAAATATGTATTAACTAACTTGTCGTTATTTCAAAACACTAACCATAACTTCCTTTTTTAAAAAAACCTTTCCCCAAGCCAGTTGAATCTAAATTGGCTGCATTTATGTATGTTTGACACTATTATATATTCAAATCATTCATGTATTACTACTAAGAAAATGATTGGTCATGGACAATTCGTCATATATGTTTGGTGTGTGTATAAACGAAAATAATATTGCTAGATAAAAATCCTAAGAAATGATTGGTCATGGACAATTCATCATATATATATATATAACCCTAAGAAATAACATTGCTGTAGAAGAAAATAAACGACCGAGAAAACAAGAAAAATGGAAGCATATATGCTGTGATCGGATTTTGCGCGGCTGTTTGAATTAAAGAAAATGGCTTTGCCAATTTCGAAGCATTAGTGAAAAGAGTGTTATACATAGGAGTGTTTTCAAAGACCGGAAGCTTTTTGGGAGGTTAAGATCTTAAATTTGATCAAGTATAATTTTGGATTTACATTATATTATGGGTTGACTTAGTCAAGGTTAAGCAAAATTTCTTTTATAGCTATATTTTTCATAATAGTTGGTGATAAATTATAAGAGTTTATGTTTAAACTAATACATTTTGGATAACTTAATATTATTTTTATAGTAAGATGATTTGTTTTGAAATATGTGTATCAAAATATGTCTTGAATTTTATTTCTTACTTGTAAAATTTTATAACTTTACTATGTATAATATCAAAATCTTTATAAGTTGTTTAAAAGTTAAATTTACGGGTTATTTAGGGTCATTATTAGGTAATATTGGGTATTAAAAAATGATCTGGTCTAAAAATTAGACTTGGGTTAAAATTTGATTTAATCTCCCAACCTATCCCTTGAACATCACTAATTATACAATGATGGGCTCATGCTAAACTAATATACTATATTAATTATTAAATACCCGAATATGCTAAAATTTTGTAGCTTTTTCAGCACAGTTTGACTTCACTAAAGCAATACTATGATGGGCAATTACCGCTTTGTATCATTAATGTTACTAAAGTATATGTTAAGATAAGAATAAAGCTTCAAACACAACCATCCTCTCTCCAATTTGTTACTGACTTGTGCATACTGCCATCCAACATCTTTTTCTTCCTCGAAAATACGTGTCTAATTAATTTATCTTTATTTTCATCTCTGTTACCAATTTGTTAGGCGAGTTTTTTTTTTTTTTGTGGTACAGACTTGTTAAGCGAGTTTTAACACGGTCCTAAAATATTTTATATACGTAATTGACCAAAGAGTATGGAGGCAATGATGCAATATTACACATTGCTTTGTCTTTTTGTAATAGTTATTTGATCATTTATGTGTGTGTATATATGCCTTACACAATTCATCTAATATTGCTTTTGAATTAGCATCTTAAAACAATTCATTGCTTTTGAATTAGCATATCTTAACACAATTCATTAATCTGACCTTACACCAACACCTCAACATAAAATAATTTGGGATTTTGCTCTTACACTATGAACTGGATCAGGTAAACTTTGCTTGTAATGTTAGTGATTTCAATCATGTAGTCGTTATTTTTTTAAAAAAAAATATTTACTTTATTATCACCCAACATAAAATTGTGTGAATAATTCCAAAGGGAAAAAAAATGATAAGCTGGGACAAAAACCAGAATGGCTACTAAGCATGCGCATTAATATGAGTGGCAGAAGGGACAAGGAAATGCTGATTACAAGGGTTACAAAACATGAAAGGCTCATATTGCCGTGGTAGTGGAGGGATTAATCATATGGCTATCAGCACAGGATTGCAATAACGTGATCGCTTTCAGCAAAAGAAATATACAAAACCAATAAAGCATAATTAAATTTCTCGAATATATGATTAATGATATAAGAATCATGCTCATGAGACGTACTATTCCACGTATCAACTTTCATCTCGGAATTATTAATATGCCCAGCTTGATATTGAGTGGGACTTCTATTAGTTATAAAACTCATGAATATATATATATTTCAAATTAACAGAGAAAAATAAAAATATTTCTTTGTTATAGTGCATATATTTGCGTGTATATGTGATTCTTGAAATCACTTCAAAAGCAATAACTGTATTATTATTCAAAAGGGTAAATTTTAAATTTTTTTCCCCTTGACATCATACTAAATTGTAATACGTAGAAGCCCACAGCCAATACAACACACACACACATTTTTTCCCTTAACATCATATTAAATTGTAATACGTAGAAGCCCATAGCCAACACACACACGCGAGCATTCCTATTTTAACATCTAAAACGCGTACATAAGCATTCCTATTCTAACATCTAAAATGAATGTCTAATTGGGCATCCATTCTATTATTGATTGATTCTAATGATAACTCAAATTTCTAAACTCATCAATTCCATCTAAAGGTGATGGATTGGACAGTAAGACTCTAGATGTTGGAATAACATTTTTTATATATACACAAGCTGAATGGCCTAAAATGATATCAAGCAATTTTAATTAAAAGCCATATTTGCTTATCACATCACATCTTAGGATTGTATTTTTCTTTCATTTAGCACTGGATTCAATTTGTAGATTGAGAGGGACGGTTCCATACTTCAAGAATCTCTATGGAAGAGCTTTCGTCATTTACTGCTGTTAGCCCTGAGCAGAGAGCATGTGTTTTTGTGTGTCTTTTCCTAGCTGAATAATGGAAACAATAATGGAGAATAAAATAAAATAAAATAAAATCTAAAATAGGGACAAATTTTGAAGAAAAAAACAGAAAGGTTGGGGTTGATGTCATGCAAGGAGCTAGGAAAGGTACGTACGTGCGTATAGTTTGGTCACGGTCTTGACTCTTGAGTCTTGAGGGTATGAAAGGAATCTCAAGTTTTAGATAATTCCTATTTTCTAATTAAGCTTAAAAGTAATATTAAAGAATACCTCCTCGCATGAGCATGGTAATTAAGTTGGTAACTTGGTAAGGGTTAGTGATATTTTTTTGGGTGAAGTCTACTCGTTCCCTTGACTCTATTATCAAAATTTTGACTAATTCGATTCAACCTATAGAAGTTTCAAAGAGGGCTTTAAGTTTACAAGCTAAGATTTTTCTATTTTTCAAACTTCGAACTTGAGACATCCAGTTAAGTTGAAACACTAAGCAACTTCTACTAACCCTGCATTGGTAAGATGTTAGTAGAATTTAAGACACGAGTTTTGGCTTTTTTTTTAACTAAACAATCATTATATGAAATTCACAAACTCGAATTACTCTTGCTCAAACTAACTCAGCACATTATAGGAGTTAAAAACTTGTTCTGATATTCTTAATCACAATGCCCAAACTTGACATCTTTGTTTGAAGGAAATAAATATTAAACCACTTAATGTATTTTTGTTTGGCGTGGGAGAAGTTCAAACTATAATTTCAAAGGTACAAATCAAATTTAACTCATTTTAATATATTTGCAAAATCATTTTAACATGTTCAGCAGAATCACATTTAGTTACATTTTAATATATATTTTTAGTCTCAAACGGTCAAACCATAATTTGAGAAAAACGATTACTTTTCTATTAAACCAAATCATAATTTGTATACAATAAACAAAACATACCCTTAAGGCTTAATCCAACAATATCGGTTCCAGTTTAGACATTTTGAAACTTGAAAATGAGTTTTGAAGGGTTGAGGAAATGACCAAAACAGCTTGGGAAAGTTGGGTTCAGATAGGCACATGACCAATGAAGAGTGGGGCCTAACGGCAATGGCAGAGGCAGAGGCCACGCCACAGCCCACAGTGGAGGTTGGGACCCAATTGGGGCATTGTTTTGGTGCCGAGGGGTGCTCTCGTGGTGCCCACAGTGGTGCTCCCGTGGGCACCACATCTCCTTTGATTTGTCCCCCTTATACCCTTCACACTTTCTCCATAACATGTTGCCATCAAAATTTCATATTTGTATTTTTCTTAAAAGGGGCTTAGAAGGATCATACTTGATGCGTTTCATGTCAAAATTTAAATGCTGCTGCATTGCAAATCTTATTACTACCATGTTATCATAAAAAACAATGAGCATAAATTAGACAGTTATGTTGTTATTTAAAATGTACTTTTTGGTACATTTTATTTATAGGTATGAAATAAAACTATTTAATTTATATGCATTGATTGTGTAAAAGCCTTTATATAAAAAAAATAATATAAAATCTTTTTACTCAATTATTCAGTCATATATTATCATATTAGTCATGACACTTGACTCTTTTACTCACTATTTACATAGTCATAAAATTGAAATATTTTGATTGGATGATATTATAAAAATATTTTATACTAATCAAATTAAACTAAAATATATACGGACAAATTTCAACTCATTTTATGAAGTGAATTAGCATGTTGATTATCCTCTCAAATAACACGAGCAATGACTAAAATGGATCAAATTAAAAACAGCATGCACAGAACTGACAGATGATATAAAAAAGGGTGGCAAGTGGCATGGATAGATTTCACAAATGCAAAAGGCACAGTAGCCTCCTAAGAATCACACTTCTACGCTTTTTTTTTATTTTCCTTTTTCTTTTTACCTCAGTAACACTTTCAAAATTTGCACACTGCATGCTATGCTTCCATAGTGTAAAGTTGTCAATAAGAAATTTGAAACGAGGAATCAAAAGATGAATGGCATGAAATACACTCAAAAGATGGACTCGAAATTTGGCATGGCATCATGGAGAGAAGGTAGGGGACAAATGGGCACGTGTCATGGTAACACACTCAATGCCAATTGCCAAATCCAATGGCAATAAGCCTAAGAGGGTTACTGCTGAAATGAGGCAGTAGTAGCAGAGAGGGCCTATGAGTACTAGTGAGTGAGCATGATCCATGAATGAATGAATGAGGCTTGCAAGCATGACTGGTTTCATTGGCCCTACCCATTTGGATTGTCTAATAAGCCATGATGGTTTTGATAGCATAACCCTTCCCCACCCCACGCGTGATTCCCTCTCAATTTCTTCAATTGATCTTCTTCACCACCCTCCTCACAGACTCACAGGTTTTCCTCATCAGTTTCACTATAACAATTTAAATTTTGTCTTTACTCTTTCCAACCTCAGTATAAAAAACACGGTCATCTCTGCAGTTGTTGGATAAAAAACAGGTTGGTTCGAGCCACTTATGAGTGTGGAACTGCAACAGTATTTACGACCCTGTCAATTTGATCAAAGAGGGTCTCTTTCTGGTATAGCCAGAAGACACATATTGTGATGCATGGGTGTACAAGGACGAGTCAGGACGGGTTACCAAATTTTAACAGGCTGATTTTTAGAATGGGTCATATTTTGAAGTTAACCCATCATTATAATGACGGGATAAATGATTTTGGTCAAAGCTGAAACGGCTTTTAAACAACCTATGAAGGTTTTGATATTATATATAGTAAAGTTATAAAATTTTACAAGTAAGAAACAAAATTCAAGAGATATCTGAGATATATATTTGAAAACAAACCATCTGATTATAAGAATAATATCAAGTTATCCAAAATGTATTAATTCAAACATAAACTCTTATAATTTATCGCTAACTATTATAAAAAAATATAACTATAAAAGAAATTTTGATCTTGGATAGGTTAGCCAACGGGAAATATGACAGGAACAGAGCAAAAAGTGCACCGAGTCAAATATAAGGACTAACCCAACCCAATAAGTTTCGGGCAGGATGGGTTAGCGGGGGTCAGTTCTGAACACCTATTGTGATGTGACTTCCTTATTTATGTGATGCTATATAATCTACATAATTGATACATACCGAAGTGGATGAAGTTTACCTTTTTTATTTTTAGGAATTGTTTGTTTCATTTTGAGTCAAGAGTGGCAGTTAATTAAAGTCCTCTCCAGATGGAAATGGATATTTTTCATGTGTAAAGTACACATGAAAATGTCATGTGTAAATCCTCATCTTTAATCTTTTTATTTAAAAAAGATAAGAAGTGCATAAAACAAAATTAAGGGTAAAGATAATCACAAGAGCCTCTCATGTATATTTTACATCGATCCATTCTCTCCCAAAATCCCGTCCTATTATTCGAGTATCTAATATCGTGAAAAAAATGTTATTTGTCCTCATTAGATGTAGATACCATACCAACTCATCCTTAATTCATAATTAGATGAGATGCTCATTCAAGTAGGTTACATAATTCAATGACGAATGGAGTGTGAGTAGGATCTATTACGCCTATGAGTATAAATAATAACACAACTTGTTTGTGAACAAAATTCGTCTAAGTCATAATCCACTTCCACCCTAATTGATCACATAACATATCTTATACTATCGAGATATTTTAGTATCAATTGTTTATGATATTCAATATTTTATATAATAAAACTATACACGAGAATATGCTGGAATGTCGATAATGTTGAGTTGTTGACATAGAAATCCTAATTATTTGAGTGCATTTTACTGGTGTGAAAATACTGAAGTCTATCAAACCCTCCTTTTAAAGATACTCTACAATAAATCTTTTGTTGATAATATAAAATGACAACTTAGACCCGAACATTGGGTCCAATCCATGCAAGATGCTGATAAATTTCATTTGCCCTCTGCATATAAGCTCAACAAAAGTAACAATTATATACAACGCGTGAACTTGTCCAAAGGGCCTTTAGCTCTTTTTCAGTTATAAAATAACTGGCTTGGAAGTGGTTCGAGTTAAAAAAAATGGTTAACAGTTAATCACAAACTTAATTGTTCTACTATGCATTGGTGCATGTGATGTTTACAAAAGTTGAGTGTGCTATTTCTCAAGAAAGTTAGCTTCAGAAAACTAGATCTTATTAATAAGCAGACAATATATTGTTTATATTTAGCCAAGCTTCTTTGAGGTTTCCAACTCCACTCCCTTTGTTGTGTTTGGGGTATAAGAGGTCTCTCATGATTCTCAATTAATTAAAAGAGGCTTTTGATATAAAGAACCAATGTAACATCCATACCTTAGCATAAATACAATCCATAATTAACCAAACCTGTCTTTTTTCCTCTCTTACACTCACTCCCCCCACAAAGGCACAATTCAATAAGATTTTCGTATAACAGCAAAACCAATCAGAGTCATGAATGTAGAGAGAATCATGCACGTTCCTATGCCTAAAAAACCACAAAATGAAAGAGATGAAAAAAAAGGTACTATGCTGCTGCTAGTGAATGTCTAGAATGTGGCATGGGGCATTATGCGCCTCGGACAAATAAAGACCCAAGAACCACTTTTTTTTTGAAAATTATTAAAACACTCAAACACCCTTGTGAAAACAAGGGAGTAAGGTATAAGAAAGCAAAGCCAAACTACAGCCACATCCAAACCTACATAACTAAGTAATAGACCTAATTTAAAAACTGAATCCTCTCCTTCCCTTTGGCATTGCTATCAAGGATGAAAAAGACTATCTAGAGTCACAGCCCCTAGTTAAACCACTTAATTTGAAAAGCCTTTGCTTGTTGTCCCTAAAGACCAAGCTTGGAAAATCTCCTTATTAGCAAACTAGTGAACACCAGAGATGAGTTTTTTAACTTCGGTTTCATATTAAGAAATAAATTTTCATTGTAACCTTTCCAGAATATCTATCATGTTCTTTGAACCACTTTGCTAAAGCCATTGAATTAGACTTAAAAATCACCTACTCAATATCCCTTCTTACCACATTAGAAATGTAATCTATTGTCCTCTCTAATGACCTAATTTCAGCTTCCATTTGTGTGTTAGCTTTCACATCATCTGTTAAGTAACAAAGCCAGACATTTTCCTTTGATACCAGCATGCCTCCTATCGCATAAATGTCTCTGTGAGCAATACTTGGCGCATACCCACAAGCACATTAAACACAAGGGATGCAGAGATGAGTGAATGTTATTCCTAGTTAAGCATACCCCTTTTCTCTCCTTCTTTTGATCTTTGTTCCTTGCTGATACTTATACCCATTCAGACCAATGAAACCAAATTTTTTATTGCAATAATTCTTCATTTACAGATTCATTTTCAAATACCACTTTATTTCTTAAATTCCATATGGACCATATGATAGCAAAAAACAAAATGGTCCATTCCTCTCTACGTTTGCTTCTTGTTACCAACTCCCCCCAAACTTCAAACATAGATGTAACATCAGCTGGTACACTCTAAAAAAGTTCAGCTTTTTGGATAAAAAAATTCCAAATTTTCCATGAAGTTTTGCAATGTAAAAAGAGGTGAGCAATAGATTTAAACCCAAGAACCACTTAAATCTCAACGTTATTGGTTTCATTATTTGAACATTATATTATAAGGATTTAATTTTAATGCACGACGTGAAAAAGTTTTATAGTTATCAATCATGTAATATCACATTAATAAATATGGTTAATACTCATCTGTACTACGTGAAAAGTCGTTTAAATGGAGATATTTGATTGGATAATCCTATAAGTAAATCAAAATTAACCTCATATTATAACATTTGATTGTATACACTGAGAGTAAATATATTGTATATTAACTTATACGAGCAAGCTTTGATATTCATCTACACTCACATAAATATATAATATCTCATAATATGTCTATGCATACCAAGTTTTGAAAAGCATCTTCCCAATGTTATTAGCAGTTAAGGCCTTATATTATGGTTAAGACTTCTCTTTTTAATTTTCCTTTTCTTTGATCTCTCCCTCTTTTTTTCCCTAAGCTTCTCCTCTATAGGCAGAGAGGAAAGCAAAACAAAGCATATCAGAGCCAACAAAGAAGGCCACAAAGCTGTAAAAGGACAAGACAGCATGCAGAGAGAGATGTATACAAAACGGAGACTGTTATGGGATTAGATACAATAAAAATGATCAATAGAGAGAGTGAGAGGTCCACAATGGAATGATGAAAAAGTTTGAAACCTATACTCGAGAGTGAGGTGAAGGTGGGTGGCAAAAGTGGAGACTAGATGGTGTTGGGGTCCAACCACAGTCCCACTTACATTCTTTTTGCAGAGAACAACAGTGTCCTTGCATTGCACTCCTTAATACTAGTCTTTGACTTAACAGTTTTCTTCACCTTTTTTCTCTTTCTCTCTTGTGCTTGTCTCAGTGTGTTTTGGGTTTGAAATTATAATTATTATTATAATTATAATAATTTCTAATGAAAGTGGAGAACAGAATAATGAGGTTTTGAAGAAGAGTGAAGTGAAGGCATGTGACACCTTTCCTCTAAGTCAAGATTGATAGAATTAATTTTAACCAAAGTGTTAAGTATTATACCCCTCCAGAAAAGCACATCATTGAATCATGAACAACTTAATTAGTACGACCATGTTAATAATTGTGTGAAAATTTAATTTATCTGAGCTCTGATGAACCATTGCAATATGCAACCAGTAATTGCATCTGATGAATTTTACAAGTGAATGACCTAGCTGTAAAGTGTAAATTCTCCATCCTTGAGAGCATAGTGATTCTTTAATCTCTTACTTTTTAAAGTTTTTAATTAAATGAGGGCTACAATAAGATATCAATATCATTTATCTAAAATAATCTACAAATCCAATCATTTATGTTGTGTAAAAAAATAGTTTTAGGAGTTTTGGCTATGTACATAATAGAGGGGTTCATATCCTCCCACAAAAAGACGGTCTCCTCAAAAAAGATGAAAGTATCAATACAGTAGCTAGTATTGAGTACAAATCATTAAAAAAATTAAATAAATAAAACTCAGATATTTTTTAATTTTAATAAAATTCAAAATGTTATTTTACTTTTTTCCTTTTGCAAATATCATTCACTAATAAGTGACTTAGAAGAGTATACAAAAAAAGCATATGTGTAATTATTATTACTTAAGAAGTTAGATTAGCATGCTAAATGATTAGAAGATGTACAGCCATACCCATGAAGTTCAATTCGTTAGCCACAACACCAGCCCACCCTAGAAACAATTTAAGAAAAAAGAAACAACCTCATCTCATAGAAAATAAAGTATCATTAAGGAATAGGGAAAAAGAAATAGTCAGTTTCATTGGCTAATCGGTGAGAGTTTTGTTGTGTATCACGGAGCTTTAAAAGATAAACCAACTTTTTCTTGCCAAATTAGAAAAAAGTTAGAGGGGATGATTAGGATAGGTAGATGATAGATTTGTGCGATCGAGTAAAATTCAGAGTGAGGAGGAATTTGAAAACATTTGCTATGTTATTGTTACCCTGTTGGTGAATCTTTTTGAGGCCTTAGGTGAATTTAATTAAACCAAGATAGGAAGAGAATTTAAGATTAAAGGGTCCCATATATAATCATTACATGTCACGTTTTATAATTTTCATAGGGTGTTTGTTGCCACAAAAGATGCTTTAACACGATATTTGAGAGTGCACCGCCAGTTAATTGTGAGTATGTGAGGAGATGAGAGAATAGACAAGCAAATGATTTAGACCTTCTAAAGTAACGGGACAAGGGAAGGAGGAAATGGAACCAAAGTGGGAGGAGAATTTTGGGAAATTGCCCCCTGATCAATCTCCCAATGAAGTTCCGCAAATTAGAGGAAAAAAGAAAAACAAAAAAAAGAAGAAGAAAAAGAAAACGCTATTTCTTCAACTATCCTTTTCATGTTGATATTTTTGGTCAATAATGTGTATGCCAGGCCAGGGCTTGCAGGCCATTAGTCATATATGTTTTTCCTTTATAATATAACACAAATGAATTCTTTCTTCTAATTATGCAACTTCAGCAGCTCTTGCATCTTTGCATGCATGACATTCAAGCTTGCTCATACCAGAATTTCAGATATGAATAATTTCACTTTTTGTCTCCTTTTTAGTTTATTTTAAATACATGCTAATGCAAATGTGCACAAAATTTGAATAGATATGAAAATACAAAATTAGTTTGAGAGAGAAGGGACGGTGGATATAACACTCCAAATTTCAATATTTGGATTTTTCAGGTTCTCATATCTTTGAGAATTGAGAACGGATTGACATCATTGACCAAACGAGAGTTATTCTTCTTTCCTTTTTTTTTTGGGGTTTTCCCTTAATTCAATAATTACTAGAACAAAGATGTCCTTTACCATTTCGCCCTCTTGCCTCTAAAATGTTACGCCGCTCCTGTCACTCTTCCTTAATCAACGACATAATACTACAGTTTTTATTATCATAGAAAAGTTGAACAAGTTAATGGGCACCAAAAGTTCAATTATCTTTTTCTCTCTTTGATTTCATGTTCCATGTTTGTGTCTTTATAAACATGTGTCAGAGGCAGCCATGCAATGTTGCAATATCAAGAAAAAACCAAAATATAGTGAAGTCCATCAAGGAATCCAACCTCTTAAGCAAAACTAAAAAAAAATAACATCATTTTGTTTCAGAAGATGGGAACTCACTTTATACTTATTTTCTTGGTTGGATACTCACTCGTCTATAAACCACTAGTCTACATCTTAATCATAAGCTTCATATTTTTCCCCTATGCTCTTTCTACTTTTTTTCTTCAGCTTTCAAAGCTTATAATTATCATTGTTGGTCGTTTCTAGTGTGACATTGGAGGCCAACCAACATACCCGTGGCAGTGGGTGTCCTATGAATCATCACATTTGTTTCTTTCTGGCCCTCTCCTTCATCACTCCTCACTGTTTTGCTTTTTGTGGATTGGTTTTGACTTTTCACACTTCTCTGCTTAACCCATACGGCGGAGTTACTGACACATAACCACACTCTTTTTTAAAAAAAAAATATATAATACTCAAATTGGTTCCTAGAGAATTTGTATTTATTTATTTTTGGTCTGAACCACAATCCTCCTAAACCGTATAAATATGATGTTTGAACCAAAATTTTGTGCATTATTTTGACATCCAAGAATCAATGCATAAACAAATAATTAAAAATTTCAGTTACGTTATGTAAAATGCCCCCAGCCCTTTTTTTGTTTCTCCCCTCCTTGGAATATGATATAAGAACTTCGTAATTTTAATTCTGTGTTATGTCCAGCAATTCCAGTTTAGCGAAGAGAAAGCCACCTCTGTTGCCATCTTTAAATATTTTAGCTTCTTTTGTGATTTTAACTTGTCACTTGCCATTTATGTCATTGCCTTTTCAATTTTAATAAGGGCAAGCTAGGTTTGCTTTTTTTTCTTTCAGCTGATTAATATAATTGCTATCAATTTTATCTCTTCTAACATCAAATCACAACATGTAGAACTCCAAATATAGCCTGAGCAATCTTCCCCTAGATTATGTGACGTGATATTCAAACAATGTGCTGATTTGTAGTGATCTTGATTTTTGATTCTTAGCTGGCAATTTGTCCCAGTATTCTATTCGCTTTCTTCATTTTTTTTCACCTTTATTCACAATCTTTATCATCTATGGGATTTCCAAAATCAAAGGTATTTGACAAAAAGAACAGTAAAACACTTGGAATTTTCTGATTACTACAAGATTTTGTCATTCAAAAGGCGGTCGGTATTACCTTTTAGCCCTAAGTATCTCTGATACACAATTCGAGAACTTACAAAATTTTATTCAACTTTTAAAATTTGGAAATCCCTCATTTTTTGGGATGTTTGACACTTGAAGCTGTATATTTATATGTAGGAAAAGCCTAAATGCTTGATTGAAGATCACATGTAACAAGCTATATAGAGGAATAGTACAAGTGCTAGTCTTCAAGGGCAAAGAAATCAACGAAATATTTAACATATTGCTCGTTGCTCTCTCGCTAATGTACTTTTGGTATGAAATGTACGTGGAAACCTTTCTAAAATAAAATGTGGAGTGAACTGCATTTTAAAATAAAATGTACTACATAACTATTAATATTTCCTTGATAGGGAAATTAAGCATGTAATGTAAGAATTAGAAGAGCAAAATAAAACAAACTAGAGGCCATTTAATTTGAGCTAGTAAAGATGGACCTGTTAATGTTTTTATTGAATTGAATTCTTAGCAGGTTAATCAGGCTAATCTATCTAGTTATTCTTTTTATTGTTAAATTAACCTGCCAAGTTCCCATAAAAGTAAAACGGGATGGATTGATATTTTTGATCCATCAGATAAAATCATAAAAATAAGTCAACCCACCCACCCACCCTCTTTCAACTAACCTGAAACTGGCCAGAGTATGTTAACTGATTTACCATCTCTTCTAGCCTTACGCCTCCACATTTGTCATGTACACTGCACATGATATGCGCAGCTTAACCCAGCTTCCAATTAAAATCTTAACATTAATTTAGCCCCAACATTTTTAATTTTGATATTAATTTGATTCTAACAATTTTTTACATCAATTTAATTGTAATATATTTAGTTCCGACATCAGTTAAGTAGTAACCAATTTTATTTTGACATCAATACAACATCCATTAAAATGAAGATTTAACAGACTGACTGAATTGATGTTGAAAATAAAAATATTGTAGCTAAACTGGTTCAAAAAATTTGTTGGGATCAAATAAACAAACAGTAGGAACCACAAATCCTTCATTTTGTCATTTCTTAATCACTACAGAAAAAACATGGCTGAAGAAGAAGAATAAATATACCAAAATGTGTACGAGTGAGGGTACATGTGCCACTGTTCTGGTCTCCTTGTCCTTTTTGGTTATCATCTCAATAACTCAGAATACATTATCTTTGTTACAAACTCTCAAATAGATTTCATTAAGTACTCTTCTACAAGCATGGGAATGCCATAGAAAACTAGTAAATCATGGTCCTCACAAAAATTGTTATTTGTCATGTCCAAGGATAAATTTGAAGAAATTAGTTGTTTCAAAGAAACAAAATTCACCGTACAGTCAAATTGCAAAAGCCTTCAGTCTGAGTGATCACGAAAGTGAATAATCCTGTTGACGAATGGCTTTTCGCGGCGATATCTAACAGACAAAAAAAAGAAGTATATTAACAAAAGAGAGTGGCTAGTACAAACTATTGTTATTAAGCAGCACATCTTAGAAGTAGAAATTTTTTTTTTTTTTTTTCACAAAAAGGGAAATAAGAATATACATCTCATAAGCTGACACGCAGAAGCAAGCCAGCCCAACAGAGAAATGAATCCCAAATGTTGGCCAGAAATTTTCTCTGTCCAGAAATATATTCTCAGAAATGAGAGTGATTACACCTGAAATTAACAGAATAATCCATCCTGAAGGCAAGCAGCTACTGAAAGAAAATGAGGAAGATTCCTGTGGACAGAAAAATGAAAAAAATAGAGTAATACGAATGCCAGGGTCAGAATTATTATCAAATTAAGGTCATCAAAAACAAAGCCAATAGTCATACCTGGAAGTAATTCTTAATGAATATAGCAGTGTATAAAATCCTCATGGTCATATCTGTATTTGAGTCAAGAAACCAAAGAAAACTATTTCTTTCCCACCAATGATGTAAGTTAAATATGTAAAATCAAAAGTTATTACAAAGTTGCTAGGAGATCAACATGGGGAACAGAGGCATAGAGTTAGGGTATATTTGGTTGGGGAGTAAAAGTGGAGATAAAATTTTCCTATATGAATTTCATGTGTAAAATTATACGTAATGCTCATTTGAAAATTTTTTATCCCCATTTTTATTCTCTAACCAAACACACCCTTAGAGTATGCTAGTAATGATTGAAATAGTAACCATATTAAATTTCAGCTGCTTAATACAGAATAAGTGTCTAGGCTACGTGCCTTATTGCAGTAACAATTGAATGCTGGCAATGTTGCTAATCTAGGTGCAGTTACATGATATAAACATAGACTTTCTTCAATGTTTCTACTTTGACGCGAGTCGAGCATACCATTAGCCAATCTAATAGCAATTTAATTAAATGTAAATATGTCTCAATGGCAGTAAAACCCACGATAACACACGAGATAGAATATTTCCTTTACTTGATTCTCTCTCCAAATTTTTTTTTTTTTATTATGATCGAGAGCCTCACCTTTAAAATTTAAATATCTTCCTCATAACCTCTTGATTTTTAGATCATAATTTTCCTTTGGCCTTCATTTCACCAATTGCGTGTAAATAATAACTGAAACGTTTGAGCATCCACATGGCATCTCACAACAAAGAAAATGTGTGAAACAGCATGAAATAAACTACCACAAGGGATTGCTATGCTGACAACCAGAAGGTATAAAGGATACTGAGAGAATTTGCCATAATCAAGCCAACTGCCCCAGCTAATCTTATTAGTAGGACATTCAAAACTATGTAGATCAGAGAGAATACAAGTAATGAATCATTTGAACGCTTGAGTTGGCTCTCTGTTGCAACTGCATGCATAAAGGCTTCAGATGTTCCTGAAGTAAGGAGAGACACATTTATCAAAATTAAGGAAGTCAAAAGTATCTCCTAAGTTTTATGCCCAAATTCCAAAATTTTTTTAATTCAGTTTTACTTGAGTGAAGCCCAATTCAAGTTTCATTTCCAACCATTGTATCCTTCTCATAAATCTCACACCAGCATTATTGTGATGCTTATTCTTATCCTATCCCAATAAGGGCTAACTGCATCTTCTAAACCATCCTATTGCAACGAATTATCTTTCCGCATGCACAACCACCCACCATGCCAAAATCCCCCATATTTGCTATGATCATTCCATGAAAATCATTTTTCCTCCTAACCCAATATCTTGTGGCATACAGCATGGCAAACCAGAAATGAACTTCCTTCAAGCATACAAAACTACATGAAGATTTCTCAACTTATTCCACGTGTTCCAAAACTTTGTCTATACAACCCCCAAAAGCAATGAGAATGTGTGAAGAATAATAAACATGAGTGAGATGGTATAGCTGCAAGTTCTCTCAACCATAAATATATCTTGGGAATCAAAAATTGACAAAAAGAGGCAAGGTGAATTACTTACCATTCATAGCCAAAACGATGATGTAAAAGCAATAATAGCGGAGGGCAGTTGATGCTTCTCCATCACTCCATTTTCACCATACAGCAATCTAATGAGAGAATAAGAATAACTTGGACCAAATGCCATAAAGACAAGGCCTGCAAAGTACAAAGCTAGATATTGATACCACAAAGGAACTCTAGAATATGCAATTTAAGGCAAAACATGCAATCCAAATCTATACCCTGGTGGAAAATGAAGAAAGCGCTTACACAGCTCCTATAGCCACAATCTTAATAACTGCATCAGTGGCTAAATTTAAGTTTGAGTGTTTTATACAGAAAAGTTATGCCGGCAAGGCCCACCTAAACTCAATGCCACATACCTGGGTGTGACTTGTGACCAGAAAAATTGCGTAGATAACACTACTAAGAGAAACATTACTAATTCACCAAAAAGTTTGCTACTAACTAGATCACTAAAATCTAAATCTACGTACTCTGCTTTAAAACCACAAATCAGGAAAAGGATTTCATATTGATAATGTTTCAGTCTCAGAAGGATTAGCAACGCCTTAAAAGGCATCCTCAATAAGGGATCATCTAATACTATTGGTTTTGTACAATTATATGTCCACAATGTCTCTTACTGGGCAGATCACATTCTCATCGGTTTCACATACAAATGCTCTTCATTATATCAAGTAGTACAGGCAAGGAAGCATCTCATATGGCTATAGATTAATATATACATTGTCTAGACTAGATGCAAGTATACGAGTCAACTATTCTGAAAGACTCAACATTAACATTTCTTTCAGCAATTTATGTGACTTTAGCAATCTCTGTAGGACCACTCAACATACACAGTCAAACTAAATTACAAGTAAATATTGAATATTTCTTCAAATAAGGACCAGAAATAAATTACTGCAACTGAATAAAAGGAAAAGTAAGGAACAAGTATGCAGGACAAAATGTGGAATTCATGAAAAAGCATACCAATCAACAAAACTAACTTAAGGGACTCTGTCAAGCAGTTTTCTAATTTCTTGCTTTTCCCTGGGTATTGTCCTGTCAGCAATAACCAAAACATGATTAAGCTTGTTAATATATTATAATACATATATATGGTTGTAAGCCCAACCAAAACAGCAAATGTCATGATTAAATATGAAAGGAATTTGACATAATATTGCTATAAAAGATTTCTCTAGATAAAATATTCTTACAATGCCATGAAATAATGACCAAGATCTTCATTACCAAGGTCAAAACCACAGAAGCCTCAACACATATAACCTAAAAGAATTAATAAACATATTTCCATGGAAATAAATAAGTTTCCCCATGATGTAATATAAAACTGACACACACACATACTTAAGTCCATCCGACTTATTTGTTTGGTGAATAAACTTTAACTTCAGGTTATCAACTTCTTGAAGCATTGTAAAAGCAATAAAGTGAGAGGATTGATGCTCAATTAAAACTAAGATAACTACTCAGGGAAAATGGCAGAGAGAGGAATGAAGTAAGGGACACGAAGAATTAACATGCCAAAAGCAATTTGTAATGCAAAGAAACAAACAAAAGGAAAAAAGCAACAGTAAGGGCCTATTTGGTTTCTATTCTCATTCCTTGTTTTTATTTCCTATTTTCAGCCTGTTTCTTATGTTTTAGGATTTTGTGAAGGAAATAATGAAAAATGGAAATAGAATTCCCTTGTTTTCACTATTTCTTTTACAAAATCCTGAAAAACAAGAAAAAAATTGAAAACAAGGCATGAAAATTGAAACCAAATAGACCCTCAAGCTTTCCAAGCCAAATATCAAGTGAACAGAGAGAAATAGAACCTGAAGCAGACCTTGCAAAGGTTGCATACGAACTTTCTTCAAAAGGTAAAAGAACTAGCCTCACCACTAAGCTACCTGTTATTTGAAAATGAAAAAGGTGTCATGTTTAGCCAAGAAACATTTATCATGTTTCTCCAAAAAAAGAGCAACATCCTTACTAAAATTAGCTTAGAACATAATTAAGCTTCTTGGCACAAATTACCCAAACCAAATACTGACCTAATTTGTCCACAAGACCATACACAGCTTGATTATATGGTGTATCCAACCACACAAGCACCATTTTTTCTCCTTCTTGAAGGATCAACTTTCGAAAAGATTGAAATGTAAACAGCATACACATCTTGGACAGCTGCTGGTCAAAGTCAATCACTTTTCCTTCTCTGCGATAATTTATGTTACTTACAAAATGCACACTTGCATTTAAATAAGCAGACACCAGACAGAATAAGTTCATTAAACTATAAAGTTTTCCTCACAAAGCTCATTAAACATATCATGTCTTGCATCCAGCGAAAAATCAAAGCAACTTAAAAAACTTAACCCATCCTATTAGAGCAATAACAAGCCACCGGCCCAAACTTGTTAATAATAGCATTATCTATGCCGCAACACAGTACAGGTGTATTTTGGTGAACAATATCATAAAGGTAATGTTGTAACTAGATGCGCAAATGACAACAAGAAGAAGAGGAGCACATACGGATTTTAACATGGTTCAACCAACAGCAAATGAGAGGCTAACATCCATGGGTGAAACAGAGAAAAATAATTATCATGAATAAAGACTGCAAGGATCAGCATCTAATAAATAACATGCTTCTCCAATACCCTCAAAAGATCGAGCCTATTATATTTATAGTTGTATATGAGAAATATAAATAATTCCAGAAGGTGAAAGAATAAAAACTAACTCATCCACATATATTTAAGATCCTTCTCATAAAGAATCAAATTGGCAAGCTAATAAACAATATTACTGGCACGCAACATAAATAATGAAATTATGCAAGTTAATACATTTACTGAGTCTAAAAAATTGCAAAGGAACATATCATATTGAATGGTAGAGTTAACTGCCGGAGAATATATGATATTGAATAATAAAGTTTATTCAACCACTTCTTATAGAGAAAAGTGATCTCCACAAGGTTAACTAGGGCAATACCAATTTAATAAAAATCATCATCTTGAGCTGTTGTTGCCTAATTCTAGTTTCATGAAGAGTCAGCAATTTTTTTTTATTTCCTTTATCACCTATATACTAGAAGAGAAAATGATAAAAGTGACAGGAACCAATCATGTAGATATATATATATATATATATATATATATATATATTTTTTTTTATGTCCCAAAAAACGAAAAGGAAAAAACTATACCTGAATGGGAAAAGGTAAGAATGTTGTAAATAAGCAGGCTCCATATGCAGACTGAGACAATGCAAATATGACTGACCTGAAATTGGTTGCCATATAAAACAACCATAGGCCTCCACAAAACAACATAAGCATTGAGAACATAACAATCATTACTACAATCAAATATGCAGATCCTGCATGAGCCAGCAATGACCAATTTTGGTTGCAATTCTATAAGGAGATGGTAGAAATATAAAACAGGGATCCACAAAACAACAAAGCATTGAGAACAGTTGGTAAGACAACAATCATTACTACAGTCCATCAAAACTCTATTGTCTTGAATGTCACTATTAACTATCCAATAATTTTGCATAGTCTAAGATAGCCTTCAGTTCATCAAGAATGTCATCATAACAAATGAACAGGGAATGACAGTGCAAAGAAGAATATAATAATTAAGGTCTGTATGAACAGTCTCACTCTTTTAGTGTTGTAAGCAATGAATATGATTACAAAAATTCAAGCAATATTTTCTAGACAACAGTAACTAGATAAAATACAAACAGTCTAAAAAAAACATACTGAATGGTGAAATTGAACATTAGGAAAAAGTTACAGGGCTGAACAGAAAAAGCATTTGACAGTATGCTTAGAATGCTAAGGAAAGAAAAAGAATCACCTGAATCTTATGGTACAGTCTAACTAGGCGTGGAGTCTGCTTTGACAATCCCAAACTCTAGGGTCTAAATAGCCTTCAGTTCATCAAGAATGTATATAACAAATGAATTAGTTGGGATGACAGAACCAAGCAAAGAAGAATATAATACTTGGTCTGATGGTCTCACTCTTTTAGTTTGTAAGCAATGAATATCAGTAAGCATTACAAAAATTAGCAATATTTTCTAGACAACAGTAACTAGAAAAATACAAACAGTCAAACAACCAAATTGTCATTAGGAAGTTACAGGGCTAACAGAAAAAGCAGTGACAGTATGCTTAATGCTAAGGAAAGAAAGATCAAAATCTATGGTACAGTCTAACTAGGCTCTTACCATTTGAGTCTGCTTGACAATTAGGAAGTACATTGTCAAGCATCGTGAAATAGTAGCTACTGTCTCAACCATCAATCGCAATTCAAGCAAGACCAAGTTCTGTGAAAGAAATACATAGGCTCAGCCAAAAGCTCCAAAATACATGCAAAACCTGGCATGACAAGTAGAGAGTTATTCCAGGCTGCTTGGTTTCATGTGGATTGATTGAAAATCAGATTATGGAATTCTTTTTTCACTTCATGAATAATAAATGTATGCCTCCAGTGTAGTTAGGCTTAACCTTTCGGGCTCTTTAACAAAGTTTTCAACAAAGCCCTAAACACCCACAAAGGGGGAAAAAGAAGAATATAAATCATATAAAGCTCAAGTAGATTACCATTGATCAAGACAGCTTGCCCATGTGGACTAGAACAACTTATTTCTTGCCACCAGAACACAAAAAGGCATGCTACAATTGTAATAAATATTCCAAGTGGGAAACACATCCACACTACTTTCATTAGCTTCACAACATCTTCCATTGAATTGCCATCACTATAACATGAAAAATATATATCATAAAAGGTCTTACTAAGGAGTGTCAGAAAACTAAATTAAAAAAATCAAAATTAATGAAAACAATAAAAGCCTTAATTTGCATCCCCTGAAATCTATTTTTGGAATAAATTACATTATACACAATCGAAGATATAGATATAACCAGAGACTATGGGAATCAATTCAATTTAATTTTTTCATACTTCTTTCAGCCAAAGTGAAACAGATTTTCATAATTAATTTATCACTAACTCTTCCTTTGGCCAATAATATGGCTTATCCAAAGCATCCTAAAAATCAGCAATCAACTGTAATATTGCAGCTTTGAACCTAACACTAAAACCTGTTTTCTTTTGAAGCATGTTATGACTAAGTAGTTCACAAACACAGATCACATGAACATAATCAAAGGAAATTAAAAGAACTAACAAGTCACTCATCATCAAGCACGGAAGAAGAACAATCAGTAAATCAATCAAGGAAACCAAACTAACTTGAAAGCATAAAATGTTTACAGCATAATTTCCTAAACACAGTTATTCCTACATAACAGAAGTAGCAATGCGTGAGGGATCACCTTTTCATATCCATGCGCATGCATGCTGCCGGAAGCCCTCCCGACTAAGAAACAGAACGCAAGTGACAAACAGATGAAACTGCACTGCATAGATCTGCATCAAAGAAACAATAGAGACAAAGCAGGCGATCATCCATAACATTCGTCAAACGAACCCTGAACCTCGTGAAACATATCAGGCTGAGTGCAAGCGACACAGATGTAATGTAAATCATTTACTGAAGCTATCTAATCCAAGTGAATGAAAAAGGGAACACCCCAATGGAAAATTTATCAACTACAACAGAACTGGAAAAAAAAAAAGATGGCTTCTGAGATTTAAGAAGCATAAAATCAGCATACATAAATGCAACTGCACACATAAGATGGGAACAGCAATAAGAAAAAATTAACTTACCGCATAGTCCTCTTCTGTGAGATGCCTCACAATCCATGTATTGAATATAAATGGAATTCCTCTTGACAAGAACTGAGTAGCTGGAATCATGATATCCCAAATTAAAAAAATAAAACAAAAAAAAATACAATATTATACTCTTTTTATGGTTCTCCACTTCTCCCACTTCTTCATATTTGAAGATAAATTGCTAAATTTACGATTACACAAATTAACAAAGGTAATTTATTCTTAAAAAAGCAACATATATATATAAGAATTCAAACCTAAAAGGTATTTGAAGGTGCGTGAGAGATTGGTAGAGTCTTTGCCATGGGACATAGCTGAAATTTGGGATTAGAAAGTGCGAGAAATGAAAACGCTGATGCGAGCTTGTTCAATCAATTAGGCTGAAACTGATACGCGATATTTGGCAAATGTAGTTGCTGCGTATAACACGGCACGTTGTCTGAGAGAGTTCGACACTGGAAGGAAGGAAAGGGAGTCATAGGACTGAGACAGTTACCAAAAATTGCCTCCGACGTGGTGGCCGTGGCTGCGATGCGATGGGAGTGCGAAGTCGTGCGTCACTGGGCTGGCCTGCACACTGTGGAAGTGAGTGCTAAGAGAGTGGGTTTTTACTTGTTGCAGTGAACCTGAGTTTTAAAAAAGTTTTAAATAACCGGACCAAAAAAAAAATTTAAATAACATCTGCATTTAATCATTAATGGAATACCAATTCAGTAAATATTGTTAGTTTTCAATCTTATTACTTAAAAAATCATGTAAAATGAGAGATCTAATTGGATAATAATATAAAATACTTGTATCAAAATTAAACTCATAATATTTTCAATTTTATATCAATTTTATGGGTGTAAACAACTTGGTTTGGACCAGATTTCAAGGAAAAATAAATTCAAACCGGTTAATGTTTGATTGGTTCAGATTCATGAATCTATTTTTGTATAGTTTAAATCAAATTGATATTGTCAAATTTGAGTTGATGAGGATCAGGTCATCAAATTAACTTTTTTTTTCCTTTTCTTGACAATTTCTGCCTAACGTTCAATAAAAAGTATCATAAAAGATACATAAGTCTAAAGAAAATTCCACTTCTAATACCACAATAGAAGACCATAACTAAAACAAATCCAATACCAAAACAATTCTAATTTCAACAACTCATAACAATGGAAAGTGGGAACACAATGGAAGAGTGGTTTGTAACTTGCTAATGCCTTAGCCATAAGCTTAAGTTAGCAATTAGTGTAATAGGAATAAAAAATAAATAGAGGGGGTTGGATGGTTTGGTTCAAGTTGAATTTGGAAATGGAAATCTGATATTCGAATCAATATAATTGGTTCTAGTTGGATTTGAACCAACTGACCCCACTATACCAATTGAACCAGTCCAATTGTATTGGTTTGATTGACCTGTTTATTCAAGTTTGATCCACTTACATCTCTAATTAATTTTGCTTTAACAAAAAAATTTTATATCAATTTAATTCTACCATTTCTAAGTTTGACATCAATTTAGCCATTTTGTTGGATTTTTACTTTGATGAAATGATTAAATTGATGTCAAAATAAAAAATATTATGATGAAATTAATATTCAAACTAAAAATGTCAAGACTAAACTAATGTAAAATATTTTGTTATGATTAAATTGATATTAAATTGAAAATGTTATAATCAAAATGAATGTTTACTCAAAAAATTAATATATCATGGTTAGTTTGAGTTTGATGTATAACGGTGAGTGAGTAAGTTGGGGCATAGTGTTAAATTTCTGCAAGAATTGGGTTCTGTATTGTGTAGGTAAATTTGGGGGGTGTCTTTATTATTTACCCAAAAAGCAAAACTGAAAATGTTTTGAATAGTTGAAATGAACTGGGTACGATATGACCAATGCCAAGAGCGTACAAAATGGATTCTAAAGTGATAACAATAATCTCTTTAAATCGAGAAAGTGAAGAGGTATTCATCATCTATAATGCGAAATATTTAAAGCTCTTATGAGAAAAAAATTTTCAGGTCATAACGAGAATAATTTATGGCTCAAGGTTTTAAGAAGTTAATCATTAATTATTTTAAAAAAAAATAAAATTACAATTATGATATATTATTAGAATATTATTGATAATTATTAGTATTTAATAGCAGGATTACATCACAAAAATTAAATATATTCAAAATTTATCGACATTTAATTAAATCTATAATACTAATATTCAACACTTCTTTGAATTTTCTAGGTGTAGCTTCAGAGTAATTTAGATTTCACAAATTTCATAAGTTTAATAGTTAATATTTTTTAAAAAAATTATAATCATAATTATTATATATCATTAGTTTAGCATCATTAATTTATATAATTTCAATATTCATAATAATCATTTTTAATATCTAGGTAATTTATGTTAAAATCTATATGACGAAAAATGTTATACATTATTTTAATAACCTTATATATTAGATTTATTTAAAATAATTAGTCATAAATAAAATAAATAAATAATCAAAAGTAATTTTAAATTATATAGTTTGTTTTTCAAAATATAAGTGTTGAAAAATGTTTAAATTTGATAAGTTATGTTACTTTACTTATATACTCCTAATTATTAATTAATTAATTAATATATAATATTGATTAATTACTATATAATTTTTAAACCTATTGATAAAATGATAACATATATATATATATATATATAAAGGTAACATGATCAGTTATATTTAAATAAATATATTCGTTAATTTATAATATTTGTTATAAATTAGAAATTAGCCTTGATATACTAAAATGAGGTAAAAGACTCATTATATAATAAAAGTATTCACTATGATTGTTTATTGGTTATTGGTTATCAGTTTTATCCTATAACTCTTTTACTATCTTTATTGGTTATTTTTTTTTATATTTATTTTAGCCTTTTTTAAGTATTCAATTTATAGTCTCACAATTGGGTATCACTTTTATATAATGATATTTATATAAATCAAAAGAGAATTTTAAAAATATTTATAAAGATAAGAACTAAATTTTTAATATTCATAAAAGTCAAATACATATTTTAATATATTTATATAGGGCTTAAATTCAAAATGAGAGACTAATTAGTTTATGAAATTATAATTTCCTTATTTAATATAAAATTGAGCCTCATTTATCAAGCTAACACGATTTTAAGTTTTTTCAAATTATCATTAAAAAATAATAAATTCATATGCTAAAGTTATTGAAAACTATTTTTTTAAAAATTTTGGAAGCTTAATATATGAATAGAATTTATCAAAAATTTCTCATACATTTCCTAAACAATGAATTTATTGAAGGTATAAAGGAAATTGTTGAGTTAGCATCTGGAAATCAGTTAAGGAAATTATTTGTTACATTATTAGTGATAAATACAATGAGCATGTCATAATTTGTATGGGAGTATATTTGGGAACTTTAAGAAGATAAAATCTTATATGACCGGAGAATTATATTAATGAATTAATAAAGGTTTTAAATTGTAATTTAAATTTTTTATCAATGATTTTAATATTATATTTCCAAATTTTAAAGACAAATATTTCATTTTTTAGAATAAATTAAGGGTTTCATATTGTTATAAAAAAATTATTTTTTGTATATCTTTCTATTCCAAGTTCAAAGCTAAAGAATTTGTCTTTAATTAAAATTGAAAAGTCATTTAATTCAAATGGAAGGTATTTGAAAGAGTTTAGGTCTATGTCAATACCCAAATGATCATTCACTTAATTAATTTTAAAGTCATCTCTTAGTTGAAGAGCTATAATATGATAAAGAAAAATTGTATGATGATCTTAAAGGGTACTTATCTTCAATGAATAAAATTCAAAGGATAACTTATGATAATATAATGGACTCAATAACCACTAAGAAATAAGATTTTTATTTTATATATGGTGATGGAGAAACCTAAAAAATATTTATTTAGAGAATATATACTAAAATGACACAGAAGGAAATGAGGTGTAATTGAAATCATGTAAATTAAATTTATTCATTATTTTTTATTAATTAGAAATTATATTTTTATGTTGTTATAAATTAAATATTTTAATTTACTAAAAATATGTAAATGACTTGGTTGATTAAAAAAATTGTTGAAGCAGTACCAGGATTATTTGAAAAAAAGGACGAGAATATGAACACATTTAGTCTTGACGAGGAGAGGTAGAGTCACTGTTTGTTAAACGGATAAGGACCATGAACGAGGTCTTTGTCTCATGGAGATCTGGCAATTCCCTATATATATATATATATATATATATATATATATATATATATATATATATATATATATATATATATATATAGGGAAATCTTAGCACACATTCATTTTTTAATTATTTTTATTGAATTTGCATTATGTATGTATTTCATTTTTAATAGTTATGTTATTTGAATATTGTCAACTTACATCTTATCCATCGTTGGATGGAGTGTGAACCTCATTCAAGGTAAGTACATATCATCTAATGGTGGATGAGATGTTAGCAAGGTGTTTCATGCATTTGGACAAATAACATTTTTCTTTTTAATTTGGATTATATTACGTTATTAATATTTGTTACTCTATTTCTTTCAAAATATATGTCAATTTTGGACAAACACATATATTAAGAAAGATAGTAAATGACATTAGTAATTGAGTAAAATATAGTGAATGTACTAATGTGTCCCTACATATTAATTAATATAGCACAATAATATTAAATAAAATGCTTTGAAAATGTGAAATTAATCAAGGGCAGTATTTGAAGATAAAAAATAATGCTTTGTTAAAAGTGAAATTGACAAATATTGCGAAATATGAAGTTATCAGAAAGTGAATAGATATTCTAAAAGAGAATGAATATTATGCGTATTTATGTTTCGAATATCAAAATATTTTTCAAAATTTTTTTGGAATTATTTTAATAAATCTTCAAATACACGGATTCAAATTAGGACTCATGATGGGGATGAGGATGGAAACATGAGACAAAATTCTAAATTGATAGGGTGAGGAGGTATATCCCTTCTCTTATGGATACACATTGTCATCTATATTAATGGTATATATGATATTGTAAATATATTCACTTATTTTATTTCATTATTCATCAATTTCAACTATCAAAACGTGTAAAGTTTTCAAAAAATAGGTTTTTTTTGTTGTTAGTTAAAAGTCATCTATTGAGATTTTCTCAACCTTATAAACATGATATTCAAAATAAGATATAAAATAGAATGTCTATTTCAGATCCATACTCATTTATATTTTGTTCATTTATTTAATTATTTAACTACTAACTTATTTTCAAAATAAATTTATATGCTCAATTTTTTATAAGATATATTTAAATGAATTATTATTTATTTCAATAATGCTCAACAAACTATTTTTCATTATCATCTCGTACAACGTACGGGTTAACGACTAGTTGAATCAATAGATAAGTATCACACACTATGTACTTTATTCTTCGAAAGGTGAAATTTCTCTTACTTTTTCACTTTAGAGGATTCAAATCCAAGAGCGTATTATTATTTTTTTTAGTGAAATCATCTGGTATTCATCATTAATTTGGATTTGGATACTACAAAAGCCCATTATGGAGGCAATCCTCTAACAGTTGTTCCATTCACAATTTCAAGATTCAAATAATATTGCTTAAAGAACCTAGCGCCTCTAGACCAACAGTAGTTGGTAGAGTGTATTATTATTAATTAGGTAAGAAAATGGTTAAAGCTTGAAAGGATGGCAAATAAATATGATAAATATAATTTTCTCCATAAAAGAGAGATAATAATATTCTAAAGAAATGAAGAAAATGCAACCTGTGGCTTATTAAAAATGGTGAAATGAAGAAAACAGTTATAAGGATTTTTTTTTTTGTTTTTTGAAAAAAGAGATGAGTGCAATTAAAAAATGAAATAAATTAAATAAATTTCAAGATAAGAAAGTTTGTTATTTTGAAAGGAGAACGTTCAAGTTGTTGAAATATCTCAAATGTCCTTACAAAAAATTAAATCATCAAATGTTTGGTGAAGTTACCAGTTTATATTTTGACAGTGTATTGTAAACTTGTCAAAATTACAGTCTATCCCGTACTAGAGTTGAGAGACTTTTAGTTAGTATACGATTAAAGCCAAATTAATTAGAGTTTAGTGAACTTCAAATAATGTTAATTTAGAACCCAAAAAAAATCTATTTATTTTAAGAAGAGAGTAAGGTAGAAGTGAATGAAAGAAAATGAAACGTTAAATAATAATATAGATGTACCCAAAAAAAAAATCATAATATGGCTTGTCATCATAAAAACATAGGTTGAAATGTTTATAAAAATTAATTGAGTTTAATTTTAATATACTTAGTTCACTCCTTATATATGCTAACCCATTGCTTTCTTTCTAATTTTAGAGAAATGTTTACTTGAACTTTTTTTTTTCCATCTCTTCCCGTTTTACTTTGGATTCTTCTCGCTCCTCCATCCAAGCAACATAATATAATGAGAGTGATAAAGGAATGCTAAAAAGATTATCTGATGCTCAAAATGTAGTTCAGTAGGATTGAGCAGCATAAAGATAAAAGTTATGGACTCAATTTCTATTATTCAACTCTTCAATGTTATGCATAGACAACATTGGCGTATTATACCAGGTTGTAGACAGACTTGCTTCTTTGCGGTGGGACAAGGATGCAGGATTTAACATAGGACTGATAGGAGGCTTACACGGAGAAGAACAAAGACTAGTTCTATGGGTTGAAGTGTTGAGAATCAGCATCGTATGCGAAGTCTTTAACTGTACAAATAGTCTGTACATTTATCAATTATAATAATCAAATAACATGGATGATACAGGAGGAGGAAGTGGCAGAGAACAAGTAAAAGAAAAATTGAGGCGCAAAACCTATATATACTTTTTTCAAGGGAGGATCATAAAGCATATGCACATGCAATAAATCTAAATTCTACAAATTTACAGCAAAATATGCACAGGCACCATGTCTTGTTTGCAGTCTTTTTGACTGTTGGATTAAATCTGACCGGGAGAGCCAGTTATCAACAAAATCCCAACAAGGCATGGCACTGGTGACTGATGGTATTCATATGCATTTAAACATGCTGGAATATTTATCATGTACATTTGCTAGATAGTAACAAATTTTACACTTGGCACCCTGCCAAAATCTTACTTTCCACACTAGATATCCACTCGCAAAGGATAGTATTCACTTGTTCTGGCACCTCATCGTGTGGACAATGGCCTGTGATGTCAAAAGTTTGAAAAAAAATAAAATAAAAGTCAATTCAAAACAAAGCCTATGCACCTCACTAAAAGAAATGTACAAATATTTAAAACTATACTTACCAGCATCCAATTTCTTAATTATTAGTCCATCACAATGTTCTTTCAGTGTAGCCACCCTGGAACTGGAGTCAGAAATCGGATCTTTCATCCCCTGACAATAAAGAAATCAATAACTTGTTATGAAGTTATACCTGATGGTAATTACCGTACATATTATTTCATATTGACTTTATATTTGCTTGCCACTATTTTGTATCCATGTTAAATACCTGTATAATTAGAACCATTTCCTTGACTTCTTCAAGAAGATAGTTAAGAGGTATGGAAAGATTAAAGCTGAAGATGCTTTCCAATACCACAAGCACACCCGGATCATATGACTTTTACATATGTAAAGAGATGTCAAAAAGAATGATGTATGTATATCAGAATGCAAAACCGGAAGCAAAACAAACAATTAAAATCCTAGTAGAGGATACTGCTCTTAGCATTTCATTTATGAGCCAATCATCTGCTCTTTCCATCCTCTGCAAAGTAAGATGGCACACAATCAGGCACCGTCAATGCCAACAATGTAAAACAAAAGATAAGAGATTTGAAACACTTACAGTTGGATAACATTTCTGAACTATCTCTTGAATTCTTAGCCTCAAATAGAATAGAAGAACACAAGAGCCCAGCCAGGAAGCCCCAGAAGTGTTTCTGTCCTGAATAGTTATAAGTAAACAGAAAAGCAAAGTACAGATTCAGTAATCGAATTAGGTTGTACTAATAAGCTAGAAACAATGTTAGATCATTGCAAGATATGTTTGGAGCAATTTACAAAATCACCAGAATTTGAGGCAGATCTAATCTAACAAACAAAATTAACTGGTAGAAAGTCAATCACGAAAAGCACCAACTTTAAGATCCATTGTAAACTATAATATGCACCTTTGGATGCTTCACTCCGTTCAAGAAAACTACACAGGCATGATGCATTTCATTAATGCATCTTGCTCTTCAGCAAATCTGTTTTAAATCTGGTGAAGACTAGAAATCCAATTCCAATTTCCATGGAAGAACATATCATTCATTATTACTTAAAAGAGGGAATACCATAGACGCATTTGTACAGCTATAATGAGTAGATACCAAACATAAAAGGCAGAAATCAAACAATGACAATCAGATGTCAGTTTTTCAGACAAAACCAACGGGCCAAAAAACATATCTCTATCTTGCAAGTCAGTTGCACTTACTCTAGATAAAGGTATGTATGTATAACTTGGGATGACATTGCCAGCACTGTTGATCAAGACAACGGATTTGATCAAAACACTCAAAGACGAGCAACAATAGCAACAAAATAACCTGGAAAGGAAAAATGTAATTATTAAATGATCAAATCATCAAGAGGAGCAACCGAGCAAGAAGCAGTGGGTGAAAAAAATTAAGCATGGGAACCAAGTTACAGTGCCTGTGTGTGCATGCGAAAAGAACAGATTTTTTGTGGCAAGTACCCAATTTATGTAAAATCATACCGCCAACTGAGTTGCCAACAAGGTGGACAGGTTCACCCACAACATCAACAATAAAATCTCTCAGTAGTTCAGCCCACAAGAGTTCGGTATATACAATATTTGGCTTTTCTGATTTGCCAAATCCTAACATCGTAATAGCCCAAACACGATTTCCAGCTCCAGCTAAACCATATATGTTGTCGGAAATGCTCCCAGAAAGCACCAAAACCGTGCACAAGAAGAACAGCAGGACCATCATCACCAGCAACCGTATACTGAGAAAAGCAGTTTAAACAAGAAAATAGCAGCAAATTTTTAAATATATACTTATGCTGGACCAAAAATTTTGGGTTTGTAATTCATTTCATTGAGAAAAGAAAATTGAGTGGGCTCTTGAAAAGGGACCTAATAGGACATCTATCTTAGAGCACAAGCCAATCAGTTGAATACCTGAATAAGAAAACCATTCCAATTCCATATCCGTGTCGAGTGTTTTCCGTCATTATTTGTCAGATTTATCAAAGCCATAAGCCAATACCACTATGATATAAAAAAATTAAATAAATAAATCATTTGATGTAAAAAGGTCAAGGCAAGTTGGCTAGAACAGAAAATAAGAAATAACCAAATCACTAAGGCGAAAAACAGTTTGTATTCTAATAAAGCATCCCTGTTATAACTAGCACCTCCTTTGAGCACACAGCATCAATTGCTGCAGCAACTGTGGTAGCTGAATATCCAAAGGGAGATAAGAATCCTGCATTTCGTTCTTTCTCATATTTGATAGCTTCATAGTGTACACTTCTTCTAGATATAATGCCAAGAGATAGTGCAGGACAGAAGAGTCCAATAAATGATGCTCCATTCCGACTTTCAGAAGCGCGTGCTTTCTCATGTACCCTGCATAGGTTTAAGGTGAAGGAAGATTTCATGACATGTAATTGTTTTTATTTGATGGCTTCAACAACAACTGCTTAGAAGCTTAGCAAATGAAACAAAGATTAAATGCATATTATAGAGAATAATGAGAAAAGAACACATTGCTTGTGCCTGTGCTTGTGCTCGTGCTAACTGAATTAACCACTTAAGAGGAAAAGAATAAAAAGTTAAACATTGCAGTGCTTGAGGTAAACACAGGCAATGCCACATCATTTTTCACTCACGTAGAAGTTTCTGCCCTTATGATACAAAGGAATAGAACATAATAGAAGAGGATGAAAAGTTCACAAACCAGAAACACAAAACATTAAGGGAACTATGAAGCTTTTCACATTTGAAAACAGTTTTCCCTTAAAAATGAAGCTAATAAATAAGAAACCAACTATACAATTAGATTTTATTGTTTTCACTGTTTTTGTTTTCATTCCAGCCTCCAGGCCATTGAAGATATTTCCCAAAAAAAAAAGTGTAAAAAGCTGGTTGTCACTACATACTCTTGCCAGTCATCACGAGCTGTTCCCTCAAGATATCTCAAATACGCAGCCAATGCATTCAATACATTGTTTGTTCCACCTCCCACAGCATTTCCTTTTTGTGTCACAAAAACAGATTCATTTGGTTTCCTTGACTCCATTTGCCTAAAGCCATAACTTCTTTCACTGCTCTCACTAGACTTCATTATTTCCTTCCACAATAAGGTTTCAGCTGATGTTAACTTGATTGAGTTCCAACTCTCTCCTAATTTCTTCTGATTGCTGACCATGAATTCCTTTACATCATCATATACTGGAAGAGTACCTATTTCAATGAACTATTATTACTTGACTTTGGCCACATTACAAAGTGCAAGAAATCAAATTGATAAGAAGAAAAAAATTATCACATCAGATAGTCTTTTGGAAGAGGATTCCTGACAAGAAAAAACCAACCACCACAGAACTCACCCCAATCCAGTTCCATATCTGCAGCAGGTAATGTTGACAACTGAAGTGGTGTAGTTACAGGGAGGCGGAGTTTCTTAAAGTCATCATATGATGCGGGAAGATTTTGCAGAGCCTATGTGATAGCAATAGTGACACAATCAAATCAAACATGACCACGTTACTCAAAAATAATCACCACATATCAGATCTTCAAGTGTTCAACATTTTATTATACAAGCTAAGAAGCCAAACAATCAATCAGCTCAACTACCTACCAACCTTCAAATCATAGAATGGAGTGTTCCATAACTCAATCCTAGGAACCCCTTTGGGGACTTCAACCGATTTCAAATGCTGCTCCACAGCATCCAATATCAAGCATAGTTCATACTCCACCTCTTGTTCCGCAAATACACAACTGGTCTTGACCTGTTCCACCCTGGGCGATGAATTTATTCAACAAAATGGAACGGAATGAATGAGTGCTTCATTCAAGTTCTCATCATACATCAACATGTATTGCGATGAATCAGTCATCTATCACCGTAAACTACCTAACTAACTAACCAATCGAACTAACTAACTAACTGAAAGTGTAACAACCTGTGCTGCAAGCTGTTGTATGACATCCTCGGCGTTCCCGAACCTGATCATGAGATTGGAGCCACAATCTTTCAATGAATTCCTCAAGTCTTGCAGCGCAAACAGAAGCAATTCCAGCATTTCATCAGAGAAACCTGAAAACACCGATCCAGCACAATTATCAGCATCAATGAGATTCATTCATACATTAATTCCATTATCTGAACTCTGAAGAGAGAGAGAGAGAGAGAGAGAGAGAGAGAGGACTGAAAGGTTTTGGTTGGATACTGACGAGAAAGGATACGGCGATCGAAGACGTAAAGAGGAAGGAGTGATCGGAAGTTGGAGGCGGCTGCAATGAGTCCAGGGTGATCGTGGATTCGGAGGTCATGCTTGAACCACAGGATGGCCGTAGTGCCAGATTTTTGTTGAACACGAACACTCGCCACACTCATTTTCAACGCTGAGAAGGAGCAAGAGCGACGAGTGGTGTTTGGGAAGACGGAAAGTGAGGGAAAATACGAAGGAAAGGGAGGGAAAGTGAGCAGAGCCATGGTAGTAAACTCTCCTTGTATGATTTTGAGCCTGCAATTTAAATCCGAGTAAACTAGCAAATCAAAGGAGATATAGACTAAACTAAAATTAAACTAGGAGCCTCAAAAACGTGGTTTACCTCGGTTAATCAAATGTGGTTATCTATAAACAGTGACAAACACAACCATAAGCCTAATCTTATAGTATAATATATGTCAATATGATATGATGTGAGAGTAAGCATTGCAGTCAAAGTCCTATAGTTGTCTTCGATAACATTTTTGTCAAATAATAATTTGAGAATTTTCTAAGGAAAACAAAGAGGATTTGTGTTGTGTGTGTGTGCAGTGTCCAAGTGTCAACTTTATAAAAAAATAAAAAAAGTATCCAAGTGTCAACAGTATTGGGGTTTGAGGCTGGGCTTTTTTTGGAATGGGAATAATAATATATTTGTGGCAGAGAAAACCATACTCAGATTCCAATTTCGTTTGAGGATTTTGTTGACCACAAGGGTCCACGTAGCTTACAATTTTCATGTGCCTTAACATTGCAAAAATGATAGAATAATGGCCTAGAAACAAAGGGGCTGTTTGGCAATACGTTTTGAAACTGTTTTCAATTTTAAAAAAAATGAAAAAAACTTGTTTGGCGACATGTTTTTGTGACCTAGATTTTAACAGCATTGAAACAAAATTTAAGTTTTAAAAACAATAAATAGAAGACAAGTTTAAGACGTTTTTTGATTTTCTATTCTGGAAAACGATGAGAAACACCATGACATTCACGTAATTATGATGTTTTGTTACTTACTAACCTCCTTCGATTTTCACCTATGTCCTTTGTTCCTCTTTTTTATCTTTATATCCAAATATGATAGATTTTCTTGAAGATGCACCTAGAGGCTGAGCTCTTGAGTTGAACGGCCATTTGCCTTCCATCGTTGATGCTGTATAGTTGAGAGAGAGCCGCCAAATCTCCACCATGGGACGAGTCATCCGAGCACAATGTAAGGGTGTTGGGTCTGTCTTCAAGTCCCACATCCATGGCCGCAAGGGAGCTGCCAGGTTCCACAGCCTTAACTTCGGCGCTCCGTCACTATCGCCACCGCACAGCGCTTGACCCGCCGGATTTGGCTCAAAGTTGTGTAGTGGCGCTGCCATTGTCTCTGTGCTGGGGTCTGAGTCATTGCCTCCATCTACACCCAATCGCTGCAGTTCGTAGATATGATTCTAGCGCAATTCGATTGGTGGAGGTAAAACGAAGTAGGTTGGGTGCTTCATGGACATGACGAATTTTGTTTTTCGGTGGCCTTGGTTTATAATGGTGTTGCTTAGATGTCAACACATTTTACTTAGTGACATTGACAAGTGTTTCATGGCCTAGATCAAATGTTTGTCTAAGTGCAGGGTGTTACTTTTTTGGTTTATTGTGTCTTCTCCTTTAAACTATGTCTTATGAGAGTTGGGCTTTTCCCATGAAAATATCGAGAAAAAAAAAAATAGTAAGAAGGGGGAGGGTGGAGGAAAGGTGGAAGAGAGAAGAGTAGAGGCAGTGGAAGAGTGAATGGATGTGTAATTTATAAATATATTAGTCATTTGATCCGTGTAATGTACAAAGTCATATTGAAAAATAATTTGATGGTTATTATTAAAAAAAATTTAATTAAATATCTCTTATTATAAATTGAATATATAAATTAATTTTAAAAATAAGTTAATAGTTAAATAATTAAATAATAAATAAAATATAAAAATTATCATAAAATTTAATATTATTTGAACAATTATATTCAATTAGAGTAAAAAATTCATAAAATTCTATTTAAAATTGAGACAATAAAATTGTGTAACTGAATTTAAATTAATTAAATTCAAGATTAAAAAATTTTTAGTGGCAAATCATAATGAATTCACTATATTTACCAACAAAATAATAATAAATCCATTACACTTCTTAAATTAAACTATTTAAACATATATTGTTTTTATGTGTTTTACACTGTAATGACTGTATTAATTTTTATGCAAATAATCAGCAACAATGCTGTTGAATAAGGAGAAGAGTCAATTGCCTAAACATATGACACATATAAACATTTTTTTTAGAAAAGTTGTTTCATTCCAGTAAAAAAAAAAAATGTTTCAGTCACTGAAGTGTACTTTTTGGCGTGATCAATATCTTTTATTTTAATTTTGTAAGAAATATAGGCAGCTAATCTTTGAAAGATATGTACCCAAAGAAATTATTTAAAAGGGAAAATGTTCGATAAAAGTATTGTTGTAATAAAAGAAGAAGTGAATGATTATATAAATGTTCAAAAGTTACACGTGTAATATCGAATATATGTTTGAATCTTTATTTTGGTTTTAATATCTTTATTTTTTTTTAGGTTTTTGTCATTTTTTAATAATAGTATATTTTTGTTTTTATGCTCTAAATTTAGATCTAACTAGTTTGGAATGTGCATTTCATCGTTATAAATATTGACATTTTTTTTATAATTTTAAATATCTTAATTTTCTTTATCCTTATAATATTACCACTTTATAGCGTAAACCAGCAGTTGAAACAAAAACATGATATTGGAAAAGTAAGGGACATAAAGCCAATTTAAAAATCAAGTAACACATATTTAAAGAACTTAAAAATGTTTAAACTCATCAATTTACTGTTTAATAATACAAATAGTATAAAATATTAATTAATTTAGTGCATAAATCAATATCTAAATTTACATTGAAAGAATTATTCATTTCCATTTTAGGCAACCAAAAATTAAATTAATATTCCAAAATCTTTAGAGGCCTAATTTAGTATCGATTATATTTTATTATTTTTAGATGGTGAATTTGGAAATGTTAACTAAAATAGCAAGCCATTCCTCTCCACGATCGTAAATGACCCTTCAATTTCCTCCTAAATTATCTTTATATCTTACTGCAAAATCATATCTCATGTGGGTTACAAGACAACGACTGAGATTTGTTGACCTTTGCCTTTCCACATTCTGCACATACAAATACTGAGTGGGGTTTAGTGGCCTAGTACCACGTTGTACCTACGAGTTGTTTTGTTCTGTCCCATTTCCGACCCAACAAAACATAACAAGAAACAGTGTTAAAGAAAGATGAAGAATATGTTTGGCGGCAGAGGAGGAGGTGCTGGAAGAGGAGGAGTCAAAGGAGGTGCTGGAAGAGGAGGAGGAGGCACAAGACCCCGTTTCATATTCAGGACAAGGGTTGTGGGTGTTCCTGCCACACCACAAGACCCTGTTTCATATTCTTCCGCTTCTTCTCCCACGCTCAGCCACAAACACGTGGCATCAAACCCTTTCTCCCTCTCTTCCACTCTCTTTACACACTAAGAAACGACCCAGATGGTGTTCACCACCCAAAGGGGATGACAGTGAATCGGTTTGTGTTGACAAGGATGAGAATGATATGGGGGCTGTTCCTTCTGAGAGTGAGGTTGATGATGCTGTCTCTGCTCTCCAACAGTAAGCATGCATGTTCTTTATTTTGAGTTTAAAGCTTCCTTTTCATTTTTGTTTTATTGTTTTTTTTTCTTCCTTTTTATGTTAATGGAATCCTAAAATTGACTGTTATGACTGTCCCTATCATTGTGGTTTTGGTTTGGGATGGTTTTGTTAAGGAATTTTTTTTTTTCTATTGTTGAATTCTAACACCTAACACATCACAATATTTATCAGTTTTGCTATGAAAGAAAATGCAATCCGTGTTACCCAATAGTTGATTTGCATGAGAAGGGTTTGAGCCTTTGAGGTGCACAAATAATAGATGAGTCTGACAAACGCCTTTTCTTTATTTTTAAAAAAATACCATTTAGATGTTTATTTATTATCTGAATGGGACTACTAAGGCAGATAGGGGAAGTTGGACGGATGGAAATGTATTATCTATGAACCACGGACACCAATTGGGTGGGTGTCAGTTACATTTATGTAAATCTTGACAATAATAACATCAATGACACAAATTTATATATATTTAATTTAAAATCTACATTTTTCTTACTTTAATATAAAAAATACAATACAAACAAGGTTATAAAATGGAAATAATACATAACTTTTTGAGTTTATAAGAAAATAAAACATAAGTGAAGTTTATATATATGATATTTGAATAATGTATCATTTTCATTAAATTTTTACCTATATATATGCTGTGTCCATATAATTTTTCAACTTGGTGTGTCCTCAGTGTCTTGTCTGTCCATGTCAATGTCCGAGCTTCATAGTGTATTATGATTAGATAGTCATTTCTTGACTTTATCTAATTGTTCTGCGATCATTTTGAAGCAACTGATCTGGATATTTGATTTTAAGAAGTATTGTTATACACTCATTATCATGCTTATCTGTTTCACTTGTTCTTGAATTCTGGTAAGTTGTAATGCCTAGTGGGAGTTCACTCTATTGTGTTTCTCATGGTCTCATTTAGTTGCTGTTAGATTCATATGACTGGATTGTCATTCTTTGACTGAACTTTTGTCATCAAGTTTTGTGTTTGCTTATAGTTTCCATCTTTCTAAATTTTTCATGGATGTGTTGTATTCATATTCTTATTTCTTTTGTTTATTTTTTATTAAAGTCCTTACTCTTAAAAATTCAAATAGCATGATGTATGATAAATTTGACTATTTTACTGCAAATACTGATATTGTCAGTTTAGGTGCAGGGTGCTTGGGCCAGCTTCAAGTGACCAAGTAACAGAGACAGACTGGGCTGAACCTTCTTTGTCTTCATATAATTCAACAGCATTACAAGCTAATAGATTTGATAGAGTTTATTATGCATTTCATTTATTGAAAACTGATCCATATGTTCAGGTGTAGTATATAGCTTTTAATTTAGTTTACAACTTTAAATCTTGATATAGAACTGTGAATTGATTTTTGTTTTCAGAACAACTATGAACCAAAAGTGATTACTTTACTCTGATAGTTAAACCTCTTAGGAACACTTAAATTTGCCTACAAAAATTATGACATTAGAGTTTTGGATGTTCTATTTGTTTCAAAATCAAAAGGTCAAAATTGGCTAGTGACGTTGATACCATGCTGGTACTGTTAGTCTTAATAGACACTCTAAGAACCCTTGTAACCACACACAAAATGTAAGTGGGTAAATGCTTTTGGTTGATAATGTAAGACAACCCTTATGTTCAATTTGTCAAAAGTATATGCTTTTCCAATATGTAACTAAAGAATAGTAATTGGTTTTGCATGATAGACAAAAGTTAAGCATGTGTTTGGAGTACTTTGTTCAACTATGACTCTTGCTTATTTTGATTATTACATTTACTTAGCAATTGTGATTGAGTGGCAGAGAATGGTGAAATCATTATCAGTGGACAAAGCTGTCTGGGATGCTGTTCTGAAGAATGAAGTTGTGCGAGAACTAAGGGAGTTGATCTCTGCAGGTTGGTGTTTTAAGTGTTTCATACTTGTTGCTATTAGCTTTTTTTATTGTATTAATATTGGTTTGATCATAGAATTCTTTTTCTAATTATTTATCGTGGATGTTGGACCTGTATGATGTCACATTTGGCATCTATGTGGTGATCACAACGTGACTAACATGCATATATGAACTTTGCAGGTGACCAGCATGATTCTGGGAGGCCAAAGGAAACTTCTAATAGTGACTCCGTTACTACAAAAAATGTTGTTATGAGGATATTTGGCACTGCAAAGACGATATTCAAGGAGGTAGTTGAAAAAATTACTAAGATTGTGAATGAATTATTTCAACCTGCACATAAGTGGACACATGTAGACGCAGAAGGTCTTGATTCCTTCAATGACAATCTCAGATCATCTTTTATCCTTTGCATCATGGTGCTGATGGTCGTGGTGTTGAATCGAGCTCAAGTTAGGGCATGACATAATTTGACGACTCTTATCTTTGGGATTAATTTGTAGTAGAGCAATTTTGGCTTGGAATGCATTGTTTTGTCTTTTTTTCTTGTTAGACATGAAATTATATGCTTAAATCATTCTATGGTATGCATGACTATTTGGTCTTTGCATTATTTGATGGAATGTGTGTGGATTATATCGCATCTCACTCCTTGCGTGAATTGGTTAATTTGGTTGTCTTTATTTACCGGGTTAAACAAATTTTAACTCATAAGATGTCATTTAAAGTAGACAAATAAGAAAGAAATAAAGTGATTGTATGAAAATTCTTATAAGTAGCTAAGTAGATCTTAAACCTTTACCTCTTTTAGCATAAATGTGGTGTTGATTGATGGCCTATCAACTAAGCCAACCCTACTTACAAATTTGATTGTAATTGTATGCTATACGTGCCTTGCTGATCCTTCATTCTAATTATTTACCTACTAACAGTTCTATCCTTTTTTTTTTTTCAGAAAAAAAAATTGAATGTGTCACATGCTTTTAAGAGTTTGTTCTTTTGAGAATTTTAAGTAAAATCCAATGAGATGTCAGTTGTAACGGAGGTATTGTAGGCTAGTGATTTTGAGAGGTTCTATCCGACAAATCATTTACATTGCTAAGTTTGGAGTGTGTTAACAGCATGCATACAATTCAGGGACCAAACCCAGAGTAAACAATTGCAAATATTATCTAGTAATGCTAGGTCTTTCTATTATCCAATCTGCAACTGTCATTCAGGTGTTAGCATTGGAAGTCACACATGTAATCCTAATAATCCATATTAACAAATAGCACTCAGGTACCTTTACTACCATGCCAATGCTTGTTCTAAGCTGATAGTGCATTATAATGTAGTTTCTAGAGTTCAGCACTATCAAGATCAGGAGTTACAACAGCCATTTTGCCAAGCTCCCCAAGAATGCAGCAGTGTTTTTGTGCTGTGTTAATCGCCACAACATCTTGAGCAAAAGTAGCATTTGATCCTGGAGATACCTGTGTGAAATTATAGTGTCAAAATTATAGTGTTCTCAAATGCAATAATTGAAGTTACAGGGTAAAGGGACTAATTGAAATTTTGGATTGCACTTACATCAAACAGGGTTTCTCCTAGTTTTAATTTGATTGCTCCACTCTTGTATACCAGCATTTTGCCCATATATCCCTGTGGTAACCCTTCCAAGGGAGTCCCCTTTGTGGACCCTCCTGATATAGTTGATGTACCAACTTTCTCCTTCCCCTTCCTACTCACTGATTGTTTGACCAAAGGTAGAGCTGGAGGAAGCTTAAAGAAAAGCATCCTTTTTTGCTCACTCTTCTCCTGTTGAAAAAATGCATCTATGCATTATGTCACAGTTACTGTTGTATAATGACTGTAGAATTACTTTATCATATGCCATTCTGAAAACTAACCAAGAGCCCAAGTTCTTCCGCAGAATTCACAGTATTTTCATCATACTCCTTACTAGTTGCAGCCTCCCCAAATTCTTCCTCATCAAGAATTTCTACCAGATTGAAATCAAACACATGACTGTTAATGCTAAAAAAATGTATCCATTAGAGCTCACTTTTTTTTTCAGAGCTTCAAAGTGCCTTTTAGACTTCATCTGTTTTGTTCAAGATTATTAGTTCTACAGGCAGATCTTTTGTTGATGTATATGAGAGCATACCTGGATCTCCAGAATAAGGCTTCCGCAGGGGAAGAGTAGTAGGATAGTAAGAGTTGTGATAATCCTGAAGTTAAATTGAAGATTCAGATACTTAAATTAGATGTATGACAAAAATAAAGATAGGATGGGAATAGACGAATGATGGCAATGTCTCTCACCCATGGTTCCTTGTAGTCTCTTTTTATTTTTCCAAGCTGATACTTTAGTTGTATCTTCAGAGGCATATATCATACAAGCATCACTTTTATCCTCTATAGCAGTTGAAGAACGTGTTAAAGCACTTTGCTCATTAGAAAAATCTTCTTTGGATGCTGAACCACTACCTTTACCTCTATTTACACCTTTACTAACACCATATGTCCGAAGGGGACATGATGAATTATCTCCAGGACCAAATGCAACTTGTACATTTGCTGCAATGTTTTTGGTTTTTGGTTTTTGGAAAAAAGAGAAGAAAACAAGATGAATGGTACGTCGGCAATGAAGGTAATGAACAGTGCACAAAGAATCAACTAGTCATGGAGTTTAAGACATGTTCTTGCAGTCAAAATGCTAGGCTAGTATTTTCCATGGTAAAATGGTTTAGACTTTGGAGGAATATCTATAATCCAGCAAAGAAACTTGTAAAGGCAAACACCTAATAAATTTCATTTGAATGAACTATATCTCATTTGAACTAGTTAACACGCTTTTCCCTTCTTCCAAAATACTATAATTGCTTAGATTGGATTTTTACTTCTCCCAACACCACACAACTACCTTCAAATTTCAAAAACTGCTACCACCAACCACAAATCTTTTCATAAAGCTAAGCAATTGTCATGACATAGAGTGAATAATGATGTCTTGCAATTGCTTTCATTCTTTCATCGATGTCGTTTGGCATGTAAGGTTATGATAACAGATGAAAAATAATGTTCTGCAAAAGTAACGAAAAAATTACATTTTCTTTCTTTAGGCTCGCGTCTTGCAACATTTTCCTGCAAATGTAGATAAAAAGCAAATCAATGTCATTTTACCAATAAGGGAAAGGAAAAAGAAAAGGGAAGGGCTAGCATGTAAGCATGCCTATATTTGACATAACAATGGCAGCCTTTTGGCATAATTCAACTGAGAGTTAAATCCATAATGTCATTATAGCAACCTCAGTGACATTATTGAGCTTGATACCGTAGCAAGATCCAACATTATTGATAATCTTAGGTAAAGGGTTTAGAAATGTCAAAATTCTGAGAATATGAACTAGTTATCAGTTTGATCATTTCTGTTGGGAGACATAAGCAGAAATAAAATCCAAAGTCTCTTCAAACTGGCAAACTCCCTAGACATGAGCCAAGCATCATCCCCTTTCACTTTGTAACATCAACATTCAGCATGATTCCAGTAGCTAGAGAATAAGAGTATGCTACCTCTTTGGTTTTAATATACATATATGCTCTATGTCAAGTTGGATGCCATCACTCTAGGAGACCATTTTGTTGGTGGTTGTATAACACTTAGTATTCCATAGTGTTCAAATATCTTCAGATATTTAAAGGCATCATAGGAATGGAACGATGGTATCACTAAATTGCGCCATCTAAGACGGGGATTATTAACACAATTTCAACAACTCATCTTTATACATACAAAAAAGTTGATGAGCTTTATAAACAAGTGGGTGTATCATAAATAAAGTTGATAGAATGAATTTTTTTGTGAGTGTATATAAAGATGAGGTGTTAGAATTGTGCCCATGCACAAACTTCTTTATTAGCACTTCTAATCACTTATTCATAATGTTTACAATTTATTTTAAATTGCAACTTCTAAACTATCCTAATTGAGATTAAAATATTACCTCTAAAGGTCTGATTAAGAAAAACTAGAAGATTGAAGACATTTTTTTTTAATTTTATAAAAAGTAGTTAACGAAGACTATGAAGGGAAAAGTGACGGATTCATACACGCGCATAACATATTATGGATTTTATTAAAACTTTAGAGGGTCTTTCCTGTAACCCTTGTAATTTTACAAATATTATTATCCTTAAGCAGTTAGTAATCACAACTGCAATACACCTCTTATTTTTAAAATTAAAAAATAAATAATTTAAGTTGCTAAATTTATGAACAAATGCTATTTTGTAGAAAGACGTTAATACTCATACAAAAAATAAGAGTACCAAATAAATATCCTAAAATTTATTCCCTTGATTTTTTTTTTTTTAATTCATTCATTTGCCCTCGAACGTAGTCAACTCATTTTACTAAATAATTCATTCACAAAGAATTCTTTTCTTTTTCCCCTACATAAAGAATTCTCCACAGCCAATCAAAAGCAAAACTTTATTTTTAATCCTAAAAAGGTTAAAGAAAAATTATTTGTATTCATTATCTATGAGGACATTAACATACTTTTATATATAAGGTGTAACCTAATTAGTTTGAAATTCATATTTCATTTAATATTAAATAAAAATATGTGATAATTAGATAATATGTGAGTATAAATAAGAGTAAACCTTAAAAATCGAGTAAGACGTTCCGAGACAGTCGATAACCATTCCTTGTGTTTCAACACAAAAACCGTTCTTTGTTTTAATTGACTTTCGGACATGAAAGGGAAAAAAAACCAAAATAATAGGAAAATTAGGTAAACATAAATCATGTTATCGTTCTCTTATTTAACCAAAAAAAAAGTGCCATGGTGTTTTTTATTTATTTACTCTTTTCAATGCAATCTGTTTCAGATTTTCTCCGTGGCCAAACAGAAGTAAAGAGGTTAATTAATTAACTAAACAAAACAAAAATTAACAGCACCACTATAAAACAAACCACGAACAGAAGCAAAGCTTTCAAAATCAATGGTTAAAAGCTTTAAAAAAAAAAAAGGAAGAAGAAGAAAATGGAAAGAAGATTAACAGAGAGAGGCTTACATTCCAACGACGCAAGAGGGCTTGAGCCTGTGCGGAATCTTCGTGTTGTTCGTCACCAGCTTCGCTACATAAAAAATCGAAGCAATTTTCCACCAAAATCAGAGGAAATATTTTGTTTGTTTGTTTGTTAAGAATAATCTTAAGATGGCTCGAATTCAATTCAATTAAATTCAAAGTTTGAAAGGAAAGTGAATGAAGTAACTAACCAACCTGTTGGAAGCTGGTGGTTTGGGTTTCCTTTTGGGTGGGGCTTTGGGTGCGAACTTCAACTGCTAACAAAAAAATCGAATCGATTCGAAGCTACCATAACCTCAATCTGAACAATTGAAAGGGGATTCGGTGTTTGGAACGTACCTTCCGGCGAGTTGGAGAAGGCTCGCCTCCATCCATGCTCGTGAAAATGTTGGAGAAGATGAACAGCGCAAAAGCAACACAAAAAATCAATTTTGGGAAAATGAGGAATCGAACTCGAGACCTAAAGAATGTGAGTTTGGTGATTCTACCACTGCGCTTATAACAGGTTTGATTAGGGTTTCAACTTTATAGTATATTACTCTATTTATCATCCTCACGTGCGCTATTTGAGTAGCTGACTTGCGTAAACGTAAAGGTACTTCTATTTTACCATGGCTTATTTAAATGGCGGCAACCATTTACTATAGATTAATGATGGAGGGATAACAATTTCCCACAACAAATATATACCATATATCAATTAGAATAAGAGGATAAACAAATAAATGGGGCCTAGAGAAAGCAAAATGACATAAACCAATGAGAATGAAAAATAGAATCTATCATAGAATTTCTCTACAAATAAATCTTACCTCTTCTCTCTTCCACTCTCAAAGATTCTCATCCCCCACTGCAAGCACACACTCTCCCTTCTCTTCCCCTATAATTGAACCCTCACACAAGCACATTGTCCCCCTCCTCTTGCCATGAAATCCCCTCTAAACCCTTTTTTGATTAAGCTCCTGAACCTCCGCAACCCTATTGTGAACAAATAAAGAGCTTTGAACCCACTTGCCCTAAACTAGCCACTCGCATTCACATACCTCATCTTCCCTCCCTATAACCGTTCCTCGCCTTAATGCTCAGGTTATTTGCCATGCTTGTTAATCTATAGTAATCCTATGTACAAATGCGTTGTACTCTAGTGTGAACTCTCCCTCTTAGAAGTATAATCTTCTATATACAAGCATATTATAGCCATATTTCTGCCTATGCATGTAAGAATATCAAATACACTGATAAGTTTAGTTATAAATACACATAAATATGTCACTTTGTTGGACAACTTATCTGCAAAAATGCCTTATTAATTGAAGCAATACCCATGTACAAGTTATTCCAACAAGTCAAATATCTTGAAAATAATTCCCCAATGCATTTTAAGTAGCAACCCTTGAATTTTTAATTTTGTTAGTCTTCATATCACCAAAAAATTGAAATCATTTTTTATTACCAATAAATTTTCTCACAATACATTAATAATATAATCTGAAATGTTTTAGCACACTTACACATGAGATTATTATGCATTCACAAGCAAAGTAAATGTGTTTACAAGAAACTAAACCGCATATAAGCATAACATTAAACTTATCGATATTTTATGAAAACTTATCAATAAAAGTGCCTTACTTATCAGCTGAAGTAGTATCTATGTACAAGTCATTATTCCAACAAGTCAAAGCCTTTGAAACAATTCATCGATGGATTTTAAGGGTAATAGTCCTTAAAATTTTAATTTTGTTAGCCTTCCTATCACAAAAAGAAAAATTGAAGTCCTTTTTTATGACTAATAAATTTTCTCATAAAAGAGCAATAATATAGTCTAAAATGTTTTAACACACTTACATATGAGATTATTATGCATTCATAAATAAAGCAAATGTTCTTATTAGAAACTAAACCACTTACAAGCATAATACCAAATGTTGACAAGGAGCATTTATGCCATTTATCTTGCTTTTAAACCTTAGTTTTTTACATAATTTTGACGATGTTATTGACGTTAATGATTAGGATTTTGATTTGGTCCTCATTATACATTTTTTATAGAACCATTGATGTTGCACTGATTTTGGAATAATTTATAATCATAATATGTTGTGTTTTAACTTGTCTCTTTGAGTATGGTTTTGGATATAGGAACTTTGAATTGAGTGCAAAATGTCAAGAATAAGATCGTGAACTTTTTGAAAGGAGCTTGGAGCTGAGGGGTTGCAAAAAGGAGAAAACTGGAAAAGCCACACTCAAATGAGCGATGCAAAGCTCATTTAGCACTGCAATGCTCATGCAATGACAGGATTAAACATAATTAATCTGTTTTGGGCCCCACTTTGGGCTATTTTAGATAAAAGTATTTAAAAAAATTGTACGGACTTTTAACCTAGTTTTGGATCTGGAGTTTAGGCAGCTAGAATTCTCTCTCTACATCTCTCTACTATTCTTCTCACTCCCTATGGATTCCCTTAGTGATTTTGATTTGTCTTAGAGATTGTGACAATGATTATTGTTATTATTTTAAGATACACTTTTAATTTCGTTATTATAATCCTTCAAAGATGGAGAAGTAGATTTCATTACTAGTGTAAAGATTTCTGGATAGATTGAGATGATATTTGAGACCTCTTTTTTATATTAAATGCATTAGTTTTCTTAATATTTTCTAATTTCTATTCTTATAATTAATATTGCTATTGTTAAAATTTTTATTGGACTAACTAAATTGGCGATCGTTGTTTAGGGAAGCTCTTTGGATATAAATTGATTAATCAATTGGTTTATGTTTGAAGGAGAACATTAAAATTAACTTCTGATTTACAATTATGCTACAGTAATTGGTACTTTAAATCAATGTAATTTCTAATAAATTGAGATTTCGTTTACTAGTTATTTGCATTGGTCAAATTTAGAAATTGATTGATCACTAATAAAATTGTCGGTAATTTATTCCTGATAGTCACTAATGTGTTTAATATTTGGTCTATAATAATCAATTTCAATCCTAGGGATACCTTGCACTAATGCCTTTAATTCTAGATTCATTACCAATTATTTTCAATTGCTTTAATTTAATTTTCAAAAACCCATAATTTCTAATTAAGTGACATGGCCTCCTTGAGAAATGACCAAAGTTGCATCCTAATTCCAAGTTTTGGTGTATTTGGTAATTGCATTTCATTTTACTATTTTAATCCTAATTCTGAGGAGGTAGCGACAACCTCCATCAGATGTACCAACATTTTATGAACAAATTATCAATGAAAGTGTCTTACTTATCAGCTAAAGCAGTACTCATGTACAAGTCATTCCAACTAGTCAAATACTTTGGAAATAGTTCGTGATGTTTTGGTACACTTTCACATGTGATAACCATAGGTTTGTATGCATGGTAAAACTCTATCAGAAATCTAATGAATTGCCAACTATAATGTTTTGTGTCAAAGTTATCATTAAAATTGTCTTTCTTGCCATCATAAGCACTCATGAAATGTCATGGATTAGATGCTGAACAACCAAAATTATAGTATAGTGACTGGAGAAAAAAATTTAAATAAGAATATTCAATATTAAAAAATTATTTTAATATACTAAATATAAAACGTTAGTTTCTTGGGTGCATTTTATTTTAAATATTTTTTAAAATTGGAATTTATATAAACAAAATAAAACGTGTGATGCATTATTAGAAAATTATATTATTTGACGAATGAAATTGAGTTGAGATTTTATTAATCTTTACAATTTAAATACTGAATATAAATTATAATACATAACAAATGCGTTCCAAAAGGGTTTAGGGAGAGGAGGGGAGAGTGTGCTTATATGAGGTTTCAATTGCAGAGAAGGAGGGAGAGTGTGCGCTTGTAGTGAGAAATGAGGACCAGTAAGACTGAAAGTGAGAAGAGGTGAGATTTATTTTTAGAGAGATTCTATGGTAGGTTCTATTTTTTATCCCCATTAATATATGTCATTCCCCTTTCTCCTGTGCCCCACTTATTTATTTGTCATCTTACTCTAATCGGCATATGATGTACATTTGTTGTGGAAAATTGTTGTCCATCTAACATTGCTCTTTCTATAAACACCAGTCTTTTTAGTTCGCAGATTCAATTAATTGGCCTGTTGTGATTTTGTTAATTTCACAAACAATATAGTTTTGATCAATTAAATATATATCTTGTGTTGTATTATTTTCTTTGTCAAATTTGAAAGTTCATGATCATGAACTCGGTTATAAGTATAACAATGACTATCAAGTTTCTTACTTTTCTTTTTTTCCGTTCAATAGTTTCTCACTTCCTAGAGTAGCCACAGTTGTTCAATTTTTTTTGTTTGGTAGTACTGATAATTCGAGGATCAATTGAGTATGTTTAGAGGTGGAAATAGGTTAAGCTAGATTAAATTTTGACTTGAATAGCATTGATCTGTATTTCAAAAGTAGCTTGAGTTTGAATTTATTAGACTCATTTGGTTAAAATTCTAGGAGAAATACTTCTTTTAAAAGCAGAATAATTAGAAGCAGAAGCAGAAAGTGTATATATGTTTGGATGTAATTATAGAAGTACATTTTACTAGAATAAGAAATTGTTAATTTGTTTGGATGGAATATATATAGGATTTTTGGGTAAAATTACAATTAAAGATATGATTCTGTAATTTAAATAGGGCAATGTATTTTAATTAATTTTAATAAATAATCAATAATATTCTCTCTCTTCTACTTCTCCTACTTCTTTTAAAAAACACAAACAAACATGCAACTAAATTCTAGAAGTACTTCTTTCTAAAAAATTTTGAAAAGAAATACTTTTTTCCTATCAGAATTTTATCCAAACAAACTTATTACCTGATACATGCTTAGCATGAAAGCCTATATAATAGCCTACTTGATAATAAAATTTTAAATAAATCAAAATATTTACTCTTAAAAGACATCTACATATGTCAAAAATATATGTTTAAATAAATCAAAAGGATTTTTAAATTAGTACTAGTTTAAATAGATCAGAACGTTTCTATTATCTTTGCATTTTAAAATATAATAATATAATTAGAGTAGCATAGACCCAATAGACTCTTTTTATTGTCTGATTAGCTAAATAATTTTTTTTACGAAGTTGTGATCTAAGTTAGGCCAATCTATGTCAATATAGGCTAGGTCAAAACGAATTGATTGACTTATTTCCCACACCTAACCATGTTGCTCAATTAGATGATCAGTTCATTTAAATTCACTTTTTCCTTTTTTATCTTCCACTATTCATTTTCTCATGAACAGAGAAATGTCAAATTAGAATTATATCACAGATTTCTTGACCCAGAGCATTAAGCCGAACCTTGTAATCTAGTTTAAATTTCGTTCGAGTGTCAAAGGCGTACTGACATAAGAGGTTCATACATTGGGTTGAATTTCTGAGAATTACTCCACCGAATGACTTCTATCTATAATCTTTGGATTAAACAAAATAGCTGGTATCTATTCAAGAAAAGGTGCATTTACAAAGGCTAAAGCGGAGCAGAAAATATACACCCAAGTTCCGTTCTCGTCAGAGATAATGATTGCGAACATCTATACAACTACGTATAAATTTTGTTACCTAAATTCGAATGTGCAATTAATCTTAACTTTAATAGGACACATTGAAAAAAGCAGCAGTACATTCAATAAAGAAATTAATGAATAATAACTTTGGAGATCATTTAATAAAACAATTCACCCAATCAAATAGCCACTCACTTTAAAATTATATTCAGTTAACCAAGTAGAATTGTTCAGGGCTAATCCCAATTAACCCAAACACCTACGACCAATGTTGATCACTCATTTCCATCACAACCAAAGTTGCAATTCTCTATACAGTCACGGTTCTCTATTTCACTTTTGGACAAGCACATAAATTGACACTAAAGTGCAATATCTACTACTACTATCTAGCATATAACCGTGATATGATACTACAAGATTAAAATCTTTAGCATATAACCATGATGTGCTACCATAAGATTTAGCCATGTAACCATGATTACATAACCATGTAATATCACATAATGATCGCATGCTACAAATTATTTCTACTGACCACAAAAAAATCTAAAACTTGCTTTGAGATGAAATATTCAACCTGTTTCTAGCTTGAGCAAAATGAAGAGCTATCAAAGGACCACAATAAACATCCTAGGAATTTACTTTAGGAATACAGTGCAGCAATTTTCATAGCACCCAAAATTCAAGATTCTGAAGGTCCTAACAGATTATAGTACGAAATGTTAACTTCCTACTTTGGTATCAATCTACGGAACCATCATATCCACTGAATACTTCGCAGTCTTATAGTACGGGCGTGATACCCTGATATTACTATTTGACAACCTATGCCTAAAAGAGATTCAGGTGAATTGACAAATTTTCCTCATACCGACAAGCACACTAGTGGAACTAGCAAGGCTCAAAGATTTATTGGCCACGATGTAGAATTGAATTGTTTAATTATAGAACTTTAGATATCCTAGCAGCAGTACAACACAACCGTTCGTTTTAAACCAAAAGTGCATATATCCAGAAAATAATAGAGCAAATTTCAACAACCCCGATTCATTGATCATCTACACTATCTTCACTCAGCAACATAGCTAAATGAAGCATGTGCAGACAAACTCATTAACACCATCAACAATCAATTTCACATCAGCCTCCACCTTATGCCCAATAACAGACTGTCTCAACAGGACCACATGATGACTTCAGAAACAAATGAGAAACTTCAAAATTGCCTGTATCATCATACAAGAACTTGGTGTTCATGACACCATGTCAGCTTGAGTTTAATCGAGGCAAAATGCGGAAATGACACTAATGTTTGACATTTATCATGCCAGAAACTGAAAAAAAAAAGTTTGTGAACTTTTTACCTGCCACACTGGAACTGTTAACGCCTTTTATAGTTGTATAAACAAATCATTCAAAAGAAAAATCTTCTACCAACCCGAAATGCCTAAAATAAATGGCAAGGCATAATTACCTTCGGGAAATGAGACGTATGATTAAAGGCATCTAAAAGCCAGCTTCAGCACCATGTGATTATGAGAATTAGAGCTCTCAAACAAAAGATTTAAGCTCATCATCAAAACTATAAATAAGTTAGAATCAGTTTTGAATGAACTAAATAAACTGAGAATGACAACACATGAAACACCAGGAAACGGCTGCCACAGAAGTTTGAACGAACTTTCAGGATGAAACATTAGCAACCAAACATTACTGTGTAAATGAAATAAAATACCACAGAAAATAATTCAGCCAGTGTTAAGTCCTACACAATCAAAAGAGATTAATAATAATCATGACAATAATAAGCTTCAATGTCGCCACTATGGTATGAAGACTGTTCTCAACATCTAGCTCAAATCTCTGCAAAGTTCATAAGAGTACAGCAAGGTTAAAGTGAGTCCCAAACTTCGAAGAAAGACATGGCAAGAGGTTAAGAAATCAGGTTCACAAGAGCTCCAAGAAACATCAGGCCTGTCACAATGTTACATCATAACAATGAAGAGTCAAGAGAGGGAAAACCTTGATAAATATATAAAGGTAAAAATACGGAAGGCCATAGTTAGTTGTATGCATGATTACAAAGCATGAGAGTAGGCCATAGTTAGTTGTATGCATAATTACAAAGCATAGGAGTAGACATCATCAACAGAGAAAAAGACACAGAAAGTGAGAACTTTGAAAACTAGAAATGAAATTGATGAACCTAATCTGCAAAACAATGCAATAAAAAGCCATTGCTATATAGATATTAGTTAATCAAATATAAATAAAAGCTGTGGAGTATCCCCTTTTTGCGTTCATATTAAAAAGGAAGGGGATTTTATACCTGAATCATAAAACTCTTAAGTTTTAACTAGTTTCTGCTCCAATGTGCCTCATAAAATTAGGAGAGGACAACGTTTGGTAACTAATTAATTTCAAAAAACAATCTCTTTTTTTTTCAAAGCTGTTGCACGGAAGTATAAGATGTTCTGAACCGAAGAAGGCTAGCTGGAGCTAAAATAAATCCAAGAAAAAGTATGTGAAGATGTCATATACTTACAAAGTCATACTAGTTTGCCCTTTCCTCTGAAAGGGTCCTTCATATATACAGAAGCCCAATTGGAATTCAATTGTGAGCAAGTTAAACAGAGAAAATTGAAAAAGTTGCTTTATATAATCAAAAAGTGACTTTCTTTGTTGTTAGGGAGCATGGGTACCAAGAGAGTGAGAAGAGAGGCTTTTGCATCCACTATTGCCCTCTATTTGCAGAATAATAAACACCAAGGTAAATAAATAGCTAACCAACATATGAAACCTTGGGAAGGGGGAAAACTCAAAATTGCATCAAGAAGGAAACTATAAATTTAAGAGAAAATTACACTATCCTCTCTCGAGGTTTAGTGTAATTACACTCAGCACCTTTCTATTTTGCAAAATTATCATTAACCTCCCATGAGATTCATTAAAATTACACTGACCTCCCCTGTATATACTAGTTCATTAATTTAAGTGACAAAGAAAGTATACATAATTATTAATGATAAAATTATAATATTTTAGCAATATTAGGCATATATATTAAGTAGAATACCTTTTTACCATAAGTTATAATTATAAGTTTTTTTATCATAAGTTATGATTATAAGTTTTTTTCATGTGATGAAAAAGTATTTTATTCAACTGATGTGTTAAATATTATCAAAATATTATAATTTTTTTGTTAATAATTATGTATGTATTCCATATTATCTTTCTTTATCACTTAAATTAACGAACTAGTATAGAGAGGTTGGTGTAATTTTAGCGAGCTCTAAGGGAGGTCAATGACAGTTTTATAAAATAGAGGGGTGCTAAGTGTAATTACACTAAACCTCTGGGGAAGTGAGTGTAAATTACTCTAAATTTAAAGATGTCCTAAGGACAACATAGATCAGGAAAACAAAAGCAATCAAGCTGTAGATGAAAATCCCAACTCAAAAGAGAAGCCAACATGTAACTATGAACATGAGCACAGAAGCTAATTTTAATATTATTAATTATTACTAGGACCAAACGCAAATCCACCAGAAATATAAATTCATCAGGACCTGTTTCCAATTAGAATAAGGGTTTGTCTAACCAGTATAGGGCAATGGACAAGGTTTCCACAACAGGTAAGTTTTCTGATGGAACCCACACCTTGAAAACATAACAATCACACTTTTCAATGGTAAATTTATCTTTTTAAAACCTTAACCATTGTCCTAAGGGCACTGATTAGTAAAACCCATGAAATAAAATCCCAAAGAACTCAAGGTTTTCACAGGATGCTCATCAGCCGAAAAGACTTAAAAAATGGTAGTGATGTGCATTGGTAGCAAGAAACTTCTTGAATTTATATATTAAAAACAACAAAATTGTGACACCAACAATTCTAAAAGGACTCCATCTTATCACTAAATCATAGTAAGCTTTATGTCAGACGTGAAAGTAAGTCAGCAATTGAATGCTAAATTAAACCCAAATATAACATGTATATGCCCAAATATGAAACATATAAAAGAAATAGAATTGACAAACACACCTTTTGAAAATTTGAAGCATGGATTCAAATGAAACTAGATCATTTCATCTCTGCCATGAACTTCTCATACTCTGAATCAGCACCATATGAAGTCTTCTCAGCTGATGAAGGAGGAGGAGGCACTGGTGGATTTGTGGCCCAAGGCACATTTCCAATGCCCTGCGATTGATCCGCACCATATGCTGTCTTCTCTGCAGATGATGCAGGAGGAGGCACCGGAGGATTACTGGCCCAAGGCACACTCATCATGCTGTGGGACTGGTCTGAAGTAGGAACAGGAGGAGCAGGGGCAGGAGGGGGAGGTGGCGGAGGAACTGCATTGTAGTAAGGTGGATAACCATATGATGCAGGATATGTAGGTTGAGGTGCTGGTGGCATTGAAGGCACTGTGTTCCCATACATGGATGGTACAGACTGTGTAGTGGTACTATTGTCAGACTGCACTCCAGGAGGGTAACTCTGCTGAGCTTCACTGGTGGTTGCAGGCTGGGATGAGCACCAGGAGGACCTGTTTGGACAGGTGGATATTGAACACCATAAGGAGGCATCGGTTGACCTTGCATAGGAGGATACATAGTTGATCCAGGAGGAGGAGGAGCATAAGGAGCATATGGAGGAGGGACAGGAGGTCCCCATGGAACTGGTGTACCACCGTAGCTCACTGGGGGAGCACTCCAAGAGGACCACCAGTGGCATATTGCTGGGATGGATAGGCACCAACTGGCTGGCTTGGGACAGGATAGGTGGGCACAGCAGAGGCCGGTGGACCAGGAGGTACAACAGGCTGAGGAGGCCTACCGGCAACTCTCACTGCAATGGTCCGGCCCTCAAGGCGATAACCATTCATAGCCGCAATTGCATTATTTGCCATTTGAATATCAGCATACTTCACAAACCCGTATCCTTTACTTAGACCTGACACTCGGTCCTTAATAACTTTAGCCATGACAATCTCACCAAATTGCTGAAACAATTGGATCAGGCCATCGTCATCAAGAGTGGGTGGCAAATACCCAATATACAATTTGTATCATCGATTTCCTTTTTAACAGCACTAGACCCTAAGCCAGGGTGTGGTGAACTACCAGTCGAGCCAGAATTGTTAGCCCAAGGGGGATTAGTTCCAGAATTGCCTGGACCAATTGCCAATGTACTGGTTTGCTTCGTTGCAGATTCAGGTACTGAACCTCCCAACTCTGCCAAGAAGTTCTGATACTCATCATCCATCTTCTTCCCGGTAGCACCCTTCACCGGGCAATCTATGCTTGGATGTCCACCATCCCCACAATGTTTACATACTACTTCGCTCTTAAAGGTTGAAGTCCTTGTAGGACATGCATATTGTCGATGACCAGGTTCGCCACACAATCGGCAATATTCTTCATCCCTAATCGTGCCATTTAAGGCGGCAAGTTCCCTAAGCTGTTGCCTCTTGTGCTCATTCAATACCTCATCCACGGGTTGCAACAGCTTCTCCACCATACCAGCAGCAGCATCAAGCGATTCCTGAGTCTCTGCCTCTACTAAAACATGCAAATCTTCATTCTCCGAAGGATCAGGTTTCAAATCCCTCTTCTGTTGCAGCCTACCTTCCTTCACCGATCCTTTACCGCGAATCACAATCTTAGCACCAGTTTCTTTCTCCATCCGCTTCTGGGTGTTACCTCTGGGCCCAATAATCAGCCCGATGAAGTTGTAACCAGGGTATTCCTTCATTGGTATGTAAAGCTTCTTCTGAAGCTTTGGTGGTCTATAATCAGCTGGGGGCTTAAAAGCAGGATTCTTCTTAATAATCTGAGATATAATCTCTTGCCTCTCTTTCTGCAACCTCTCACGAGCACGATACTCTCTAGTGTTAATCCTAATTCCCATGTTATCATATATAGGTTCAGGTGAAGGGGATCGAGCACCTTCAGGGCGATCATCTAAGGGCAAACCAGATTGCAACATTCTGCTAATCTCGAGTAACCTACTATTCAAAGCTTGAATCTCGGGATCGAATTCAATGCCTCCCATGAAATCAGGAAGCTGAATCACTGGTTTCGGATCGTCGTCGGCCCACCGCGACTTCCTCCTCTTCGTTCCGGCGCCCGAATCGCTGCCGGCAGTGGTTCCACCGCCGCTCTGGTCGTTGGATTCGGGCTGCGGATCCCACCGGCTGCGGCGGCGGCGCTTGCTGGTGGTCTCCTCCTCGCCGCCGGATTGGTCCTTGTCGGTGGTGCCGCTGCGGGTGGTGGTGCCGGTCAAGCCGTTCTCGGAGAGCAAGGGTTTCGCAATCTGAGGGTGCGAATTCGTGTCTCCACCGTCCTGGCCGTTCTCCGGTGTGTTCTCGTGGTTGCTCTCGACGGTGCCGTTGGTGTTGGGAGCATCGGAGGTTAGGGTTTTTTGGGATGAGGGTTGAAAATAGGAATCGTGTGGTAGCGATGAAGGGTTGTGTGAAGATGGATCGTAGGAGGAGAGGGTTTCTGGTGGAGGATTAGGGTTGGAATCGAGAGCGTCCATGGATTGCAGAGAGAGAGAGAGAGAGGGAGGGAGAGGGATTATGGTTAGGGTTTTAATTCCAAGGTTGGAGAGATGGAAGAAGAAGAAACAAGAATACAAGAGATGAGAGAGAGCAGTGATGGAGAAGAGATGCAAGTTGAACTGAGATAAGAAAGAGCCACGTGAACTGACCCAACCCAATGAATTTATAGATGCACTGAGCAGAGGCACTATACGTGTGGGATTTGGACTTCGGGCCTACGGACGGGCACGGGCAAAATCGGATCCGAATAGATTTTTCAAATATGGATTTGATTTTGATATATTATGATTGCTTTTTGGTGGCGGGTACTAGCACATCAAAATCTAGAGTCTACTTCTCATGTTTTGATAGTGAAACTTTTTTACACTTTTAAATAACAGAGTAAATATTTAATTGGTTTCTGATAATTTTTTGATAGATAAATTGATTTATAAAAATTGTAAATATCTAAATTAGACTACAATTATTAAATATGACATTACAGGTCATAAGGTATCTGGATACTCCTAGGAGCAAAGATAAAAAAAGAGCTTGATTGAGGAAGGTGAAGCGTCTAAAAGGAAATAAAGCTCGCAGAACTAGGTAAAGCTTGGCTAGTCACAAAGCTTAAACTCAAGTGGTAAAGACTGATCAACATGTGATGGAAGCTAAGCTGCGTCAAAGATCCTCCTCCTTAGCCAAGCTTGTCTCCTAGCGAGCTCTATTTATTCTCAAACGGTTAAGTTCGGGCAAGCTTTTTTCTTCTTCCTTAAAGCTTTGACAGGATTAACTATAGTGTTCATTTTTACAATTGTAAGTGATCAATTTTGGTGTTCACAATTGTTATGAATTAATTTGTCCATCAAAAAAATTATAGAGACAATTTAGGTGTTTACTCTAAACAATAAAAAAATTGTTATGTGATCCATTTTCAAATTGAGTCTAATTTAAATTCTAAAAAAATTGTACAACATTAATGAGTTGTAAATATTTTATTAATTGACAATGTAAAATATATTTATACTATCAGTACATGACAATTACTTCTCATAATCAAACCTATATTACATTTTATATTTTTATCTTAATATTTCATCCTTTCTGAGTTCTTCAATTGTTTCAAAAGCTTGATTAGATTAATCTTGAAGTTAACCCTAAGAGGCTGATTAAGTGGAATATGATAGGGTTTCGCATGAGGTTCAATCCTCTACTTGTCTTCTTTAGATAAGGTACATGTAAGTTCCTCTATAATTACTAGTAAATTGATTGGCACTTTTGTCTATCAATCCACAATTTTTTTATTTTTATAATTTTTTCAATTTTTTAACTTCTTTTATTTATTTTTGTAATTTCCTTCAACTCCCTATACATTAAGGATACTTTAGAAAATAGGAATTTTGAATATTAAAAAGTAGTTAAAAGGAATTATTCCCGTTATATATAGTAAGATAAGTTCTCTCTAAGCTTAGAGTCCTTTACTATCTTGGACTATGACACTATCCTCTCACACTAAATTTACATTAAAAAAATAACCTTGAAGTTAATTTTTTAACTTAAACAATATTTAATTTTGAATAAACCAATTTGTATACATATTAACATAATCTATTCTATTTAGAATTAGTTTAAATTTATTTTTGAGTAAATCACCAATTTGGTCTTCCATGAAAATAACACGGACAAATTAGTCTCAAGATAAAAAATACTCTTCTTAATCTCTTGCGATTAAAAATAAATACATTAATCTTTCTCAATATTTTAATAGACTTATTTATCATATTTATATTTTTATTTGGAACTAATTTGATCTATTTTTATAAATTATTGGAAATCAATTTATCTTATTTTAATCATGAAGAATAAAAAAGAATATTTATTTTTTGAGAAATAAATTTGTCTGATATTATTTCCATTGAGGATGAAATTGGGATTTATTCTTTATTTTTTTTAGTAGTCAAAAGGTCTTTTTTTGGTGAGGAGCCAAATAGCTCTCTTTTTAATTTTTGGGAAAAAGTCAAATAGCTCTTTAAATTTACTTTTTATTTATCTTTAATTTATTTCATTTTATCCTTAATTGCGGTTCATCTTTTATCGAATAAATTTATCTTTTAATCACTATTTCTATTTAACAATCTCTCCAGTTACTCAACCAACCTTATTCTAAAAATCCAGATCCATATTACACAAAGCTTTTAAAAGATTAATTCAGAACTTGATGCCAGAACCCTTTTGTATGGCACACAAATCATGCATCTTGATTTGAAGACTTCCTCAATCTAGTTATGGAGGTGAAATCTACTTAATATTGTAAAATACAGTCAATAGCAACCTCTAACATACAAGGCCTGGCGTTTATTTGGTATACTTCTTTTTTAGCAAATGACATAACTCCATTGGATCAAGTGTCCTTTAGTGCTTTGATTAAATTTTTTCACAAACTTTTTCAAAACTCGAAATCTATATCTTTTAAAATAATTCACATAATAGCTGCAAATCCATATCTTCATGGAACGTTTATTTCAAGATATATTTAGTTATTCAGCGAATAATAATTTGAAATGATGTTTTTCTATATTTATTACAAGTTTTACAAAATTATTCTCGAGCATAAATTATTCCCTGAAAAAGGATTTTCACTTGATTTAGTGATATCTTATTCCAACAATGAAATGTGAGAATAAAAAATTCTAACTTGGGAATGATAATTATTACACACAAATACAAAAATACTCTTCAACTATCAAACTTTCCCCGCTCATATACTTCATATATCAATTGCGCTATCAAACCCATGATTATTTATCCAAAAATATTTATGAATTTATGATTTTTTTTAGAGGTGTAATTTTTATTTGAAGTAGTTGTTTTTTTAGCATTTTTTTAATTATTAGATTTGGACAAGATAAACAAATTTTAAAAAATTGATTGTTAATTTGATATTGATTAGAAAATATTTATGAATTTATGATTGTTTATTTTTTTCCTATTTTTTTTGAAGCGTAATTTTCATTTGACATAGTTATCAATTTTTTAGCATTTTATTTAATTATTAGATTTGGAAGAAATAAACAAACTTTAAAAAATTAACTGTTAATTTTATATTGATAGAGAAATATCTCCAAATTTATATTTTTTTGGAAGTGTAATTTTCATTTTGGATGATAATAATAATAAATTTGTTAAGGGTATCTTTCAAATTATGATATATATTTCTAGTAATACATATTATAAAATAAACAAGCTTTAAATTTATTTCTTGGAATCTCAAAATAATCTAATAATGTTTAATGCTAAACAAATAATTTTTTTAAAATATTCGGGAATAACATTCTCCATAATACCATTTCTAAAAATGTTACTCATGGAAATGTTATTCTTAGGAATAATTTTAAATCTTGAAACAAACATTCCTTGACATTCATTTTACAAACAATTTTTTTTCCATGAAATGGCACAAACTCATTCAATAAAGTGTGTGCATTTTTTTTTCAGCAAATGGAACAGATCCATTCAGCCAAACCCCCTTTTTTTTTCACTTTCATAGATGCAATCATCTTCATCCATTTTTAAATCTTGATCAATTGTATTTGCCTTCACGTCAATGAGTGAGATTATTTTTTCTCTTACTTTCTTAATTCAAATTGGATTAATCGTCGCTTTAACAAAGAAAAAAAAATCACTTAGTTCATTTATATTTATATTCAATGAATAAATTATATTTTTAATATAATGATAAATAATTTTTAAACTTTGATAATAAAATATTAATAATTAATATTATCTATGGAAATCTAATTAAACCAGTCAATAATTTGGACAACAAATAGTAACTTGATTCAAATTGCAATTAATCAAATAGTTCTGATTCGATTTATCAATTTTGGTTTTTGACAAAATTAATTTGGAAAATATATACAACTAATTTCAAAAACAATTCATGGGTGATGCAAAACATATGAATTGCAATCAGTAGTGACAATTAAAACATATGAATTGGACGAGTGATTCAAACATAAAAATTTTAAAAATATAAATTATACGGGTCATGCAAACATGCATGTGGTTGACAAGTATAGTATGAGTAATGTATTTGATATTTGTTTTGTAAAATAATTTGCATCCTAAAAAACGATTTTTGAGAACCAATAATAAAGATATAAATATATTTAGATTCAATTTAATTTTAAATATATATTCTTGTATCAATTTTTCAGAATTTCTAAACATAAAGTTCATGCAACGCATGGGTACAAAACTAATTTTTTTCATAAAGTTTGGTACTTTGGTTGATACTTGAATTTTCCTCTCTTCATTGTATTAGATACTTCAAAGCCATTTTATTTCATCTTCACTATATTAGATACATATTGAGCTCATCCATTTCATGGAAACTTATTGTCCATTTTTTTTTATTAATCTTATTGTCCATTTTTATCTCAACCAAGCACACTCTCAAGGGGAGACTTAAAACTATTGATAAATTATAACAAAAATTACTTATAGTTTTAATAGAATGATGAAATTGATGTCAAAATTTAAAACATTTGGATTAAATTGATGTCAAAAGTTTTACAAGACCAAATTGATATCAATTTTTAAATGGTAGGACTAAAAAAGGCTTTTTCTCAAAGCTTTAATAAAAATCACAATATATAAAAGAAAATAGATATTTTACGATCATAACTTAAGAAAAATACACATATATGAATAATATATTATCTATTATTATATTTAAACATTTTATTAAGTAAGGAATTCATAAAAACTAACTAAATAAAAAAATTAGAGAAGACCAAAAAAAAAATTTACAAAAGGAAGTAAGATTTTATTGAAAGGTCATTGTCCCTACCAACATCAGAAAGAGTAATGTTTGGTTGATAATATAGTTTAACAACAATCCAATATTATACTGTATTCTTGCTTTTTTATTTTTCTTTTTTTAGGCCCACCATCTTCTCCTTTGTACTTTTTCACCTCAAGACATTGGGGGTATCAAATACTCTAATTGTTGTAGGATTGTGTTGCGATCCTAAAAACATCAATGAGCAAGTTTCAACGTCCCATTTTTAAAAAAGATGGCTCAACTATTGGGATCGGGACCGGGCTACACTCACCGGAGTAAGCAGGAACGCCTCAAATGCCTCAAATATCCATAGTGAAATCTTCTCTCACTCTTTTATTCTCGCTTTCATATAAAAACAGAGAGTCAACATACTCCATTGAACAAAATTGTTAATATAAATCTATCATAACCATCCTCTCTTTAATTTACAAAGTTCCAAACTCTAACATAATCGCATTGTCTAGAAGAAAAAAAGTAATGGAATTTACTTTAATTCTATAAGAAATTGAATTTAAGTGTAAAATAATTTCAATTTGTATGTTTAGAATAAACTAGTATGTTATAAAATTAAATTTATTATTTTGACTATTTTATCCATATTTAAGGTTTTTGTTTAAATATCTGTTATAAATACCTTTATATAATCAATAGTTATAGTTTAATAAATTTTAAAAAATTAAATTAATAAAACACTTGACTCATTAATAACTATAAATAGCTAAGATTTGAATGTACTTAAATTTTATAGAAGTATCAAAAAATCTTTTTAATAAAATATCATATTTTAATATATAGAGTGAAAGGGTACTTTTAATATACAAATTAGACATATTTTAGTTGGATTTATTTTTGGCCAATTTGAGATATTTATTTTTTTAAAAAAATTGAATTCCATGGCAATAGTTGGTTTTAAAATAAGGAATGGAATTCTTAATATTTCCAAATAAGACGAGTAACACAAACAGAGTTTAGTTAATGAAAGAAAGAATAATCCCAACGTTCCAGGAAAAAAATAAATAAAAGACAATGCCAAACTATCACTGTCTAATATAAGTCAATCTCAAGCTGCCGATGGTTTTGGATTTCCCACAATGAACCTACCGCGCCGAGCAACGGCGGCCTTACGGCATTGGTCGAGGACGGCAGTGAGGTTGTAAGGCGCAACATCGCCGGCGAGCCACTGGCCAACGTAGAAGAATGTCTGTGAGCAGGGCTTGTGGGGCCCAGTGGAGGTGACCTCAACGTAGTCGCAGTACCATCCATGGTGGTGGCCTGAGCCGTCGGAGGTGAGGTTGAGGCGGCAGAGTGGGGCGGCGATGCAGGGCCCCCGCCCACTGAACGCGTCGAGGTTGCCGCGCTCCAAGTAGTCGTGGCCCGAACCCATCACTCCCATGTTTTCAAGCTTGGAACCCAAACTGAGTTGCCCTTCGCGTCGCTGAGGGTGACGCTGATGTTGGAATCGGTTCCCCCCTTTATGATGGATCCTGTCTTTACGTACATTGTGTACACACACTCCTGTTCCTTTGAAGAATGTTACTATTATTATTTGACCATCAAATATAGATAGAGTAAATGTATCACTGTGAGAGTGGGCATTGAAATGCAAGTATAAGGGAGATATGTAGTAAAGTATGTTTTGTTGGCGTGGTAAAATGTGTTTAGATGAACATGTACAAATTAAACTCATTAATTTATCCATCAAATGAGTGAAAAATGTGTAATTACTACAAACTTAATGGTGTTTAGTTTAGAGTCTTGGTTTTAGGTTTAAGGATTTTGTGAAAGAAATTGAAAATTGGAAATGAAAATTGAAAACTGAAATTTATAATTTTTAAATTTTCAAAATTTGAAAAATTGAAAACTGAAAATGAAACTGGACACTAAAACTCAAATCAACAAGCCATTTTTATAATCGGAGCTATGTATTTATGCTACAAATAAACAAAGATTTTAGCTGTGTTTCCTTATAGCTTTGTATATATGGCTAGTGTGAAGGATCGTGAAAGTAAAACAGATCAGATTGATCCTAATTGAAAAGCAATTCACTGAATCGGGGGAAGATACAAAAGAAGAAAAAGGTTGATCATAAGAGACGAAGCAACGAAAAAGTTGTGTCCGTGTGGATTTGGGGATCTTGGCGTGATTTGATTAGATGGCTCATGCATGAAGAAGAAAAACAAGGATGTGATATGTGAATGTGACATTATGCTATAAGATCCAAACAGATATATAGCGACTGTGATGAAAGACTTGCACACGACGAGTGATGTTAGCACAGATGCGGTGACCAGCTAGCATAGCGTTGTATGCTTTATAAGCGTATAGTGGATATGGATCATGAAGAATAAACAATTAATATTTACAAATCTAGATCAAAATAAATAAGAAAACAATGTTGATAAATGGTAAGAATTCATGCCGATCATTTTGTTGATAAGCTCAAAAAAGAGTGTAAAATACTTACATTGGAGTCTCTGGCATCAGCACAAAGGAAGAGAGCTAGTAAGAGAAAGGAGAGGTAGTAGTAGTTCTTCATTGTCTTGATTGCACTTAGTCACTGTGTGTTTATGTTAGATGCAGATTTAGGTAGCTGAAGACAGCCTCATTTACGCATTTATTTATAGGGGAGGGAGCCACGTCTACACTACGCTTGTTAGCTAGATTACTATAATTAGGATTTATTAGTTACGAGCATCGTTTTTTCTTTTTCTTTTTTTTTTGTAGATTTATCTAACCAAAGGCTTTAGCTAAGAAAATAAAAGAGAAAAATCTATCTTGAAAAGAAGAATATCCGTGTTTTCAATGTTTTAGACCCATCACTAAGTTTGAAAATTTACTTTTTTGAGTATTCTTAACCAGTGTCCTGATTAGCAAAACCCTTTTTTTTTTTTGTTGACAAACCATGTATATTCTTCACCATGGCTTCGTTTCTCCTTCAAATCTATGCATTTTATCTCAAATGATACAATTCATCCCATAAAATCCAAATCTAAACACTTCACTCCTCAAGCCGGCCTTGCTACGTAACAACGGCAAATATTATGAAATGAAAACAAGCTTAACAATAACGAAATAATCCACATAGACTAAATAACAATGAATCATCTCACTCTATTTAAAGGGATACATTTTGTTTGCCATTTAACATCTTAGACGCTTGAAAGCAAGAGAGAGCACACTCGGCTATGCGTAATTTACATAGGTAACGTCTCACCCCACGCTTTAAAGAGATTGGTATATATATGCCATTCATATCTTACAGTGGATTATTATTTCTCATTTTCATTTTTCTTATCTTTCCCAACCTAGGCCACCATACATAGGATAGGAAGTGCCATTTTTTATTTAATTATTTTTATTTTCGCTGAAGCGCAAAGCAGATAATTTAACCATTGAAAACTGATATAGGCTTAGAACAATAGACCTTGAGGCCAGCCATTGTCTAATTTATATTTATAGGGAGCAACAAAGCGTTAGATAGTCTTAGTTACGAATGGCGTGTCAATTTATGTACAAGGACAATCACAACTCACACGGTCACCATAATTTACATCACATGTACACTTGGTACGAACAATAGCAAGGTTTATACGCAATTTTAACATGCCCAACAAGGAAAAGATTGAGAGTGGTAGTGAACTGGATCAATGAGAACCAAGTCCAACAATGGAGAATATGCCCGAGTTACACTTGATTATGCTTCTACCATCTGAATATTCAAGAAAGTACAAATAATCACAGTGATTAATATCTGTCATGAAAAGAATGTGTGTGCGGATCTGCGTCCCAGCAAGGCCACAATTATGGCCAAAGAGGTGACAAAAATCGAAGCGGTATTACGCTACCAAGGAAAAAAACACACAATAAAGGTGTTTGGCAAGAACCACAGAGAGCTTTAAAATAACCTTGATCTTGTGATGGATTCAAAAGTGTCACTTGCGTAGCATTTGAATAATAGGGAAGATTGCTGAATTCAAATGAAAACAATATATAACAATCACAGTTACCTTGTCAGTGGCTGGAGCTACCAAGATCAAAGTCCATGGTGTAATCATACTCAATGGTTGGAATGACAGAGGCCATAAATTTCAAGAATAAGAACAGGTACCTACAGAAATACTTATCCGTCATTATATCACCTCATATATAAAGCAGCTACCAGAAGCAGGTATTGCAACACGTGAAGTAGTCCATTTTATTGAAGGGGTGTATAAAATTCAAGAAGATAGTGACAACTAGCTAATGCAAAATCACTGTTCAACATCAAGTGTGCCAGATAAATTCTTACTAGGCAAATCATTAAGCTCACCGCCACAAGGAATAAAATGAGATTGTACCAAATCAAGCGTTGCTAACTTGGACCAAATTCAGAAGCATCATACCAAGTTCAGGTTGAATACTAATGAATTCAAGTAAATGGGTAAATCAAGTGGACTGGTTGATATCTCCAATGAGTATCAAAGAACATCACTTATATATATCATTGAAATATAATGCACATCACATTATTGATAGCATTATCATCAATTCATAAGCATGCTTGTTTAAGAATTCAATATGCCAGCTCAGGAACATAGTTGCACTATATCTCAGGACAAATTATATGAGGAAGGAAAGCAAGGGAAAAGATAAATGACTAATGGGGAAAAATAGATGGACATGCATGGTATACAATAAGCTCCAAACAATCTTTTGACATTAGTCAGATTTCACCAGGCTCATCAATAGAAGATATAGACTATTCCATCTCTCAAAAGAGGGTAAAGTTCATATCCAATGGATATAAATTTGTGAAGCTAATAAGGAAGAAATATTTAAATGGATAGTGTCACAGCATGTTTTACTAGTAGCCACATCACATGGAATAAGAGAAAAGTCCAATTTATAACATATAGATTGTTTATTTTAGTTGTATGTCAAAATGAAAGCAATGATATCAGGGACAGGGTTTACTTGTCAACTTCTGGCTCAACTCCACGTGACATCAACACATCAATGATTTTCTTCATCACTGCTCCATGTCGACATGGATGAATAGATGCATGCTTCCCAGGCAAGTGAGGGTGGTCCTCAATTGTTACCTGCATATATTTCCAGTTAGAACAACAACATGGTAACATAATTTTAGCAAACTCAGCTGCTAAATAGAAGTAAAGCAAAATGAAGATAGAACCATAGAAGACAAAAACAGTTATATTAAATTCATATGTCATATCTCACCGTTTTGCGTGCATGGTCTTGGCTAACATCTTCAAGGACAAGTTCTGGTTGCAAAAGCATCCTCGACTGCCACAGGATGGAAAGATGGAATCATAAAAGCAGTAAACCAAGTTTCCAAGGAATAAAAATAGAAATGATGACGTGGCTTATATGTTTCTCACAACTAACTAGTTAACCTAAGTAATAACAACATGAAGGCATAAAATGAAACTAAAACACTACTGTGACATAAGAAAATTCTCAGCTTCCAATTTTGACATTGTCTGACACAGCTGCAGTTTTGAGGTGATTGGGCTTCTTATATGACAGGGGAACTATGCAAGTGTTCTGTTGTTGTTCATCAAAAGAGAAAGAATACTTTCAATATCATTCATCCACATGCTAAGGATACCCCCCCCCCAAAAAAAATTTTTCTTTCTTTTGGCCGTTTATGTAATTTACATTCACTAGTTTGAATCGGTAAACGCTAGTTCTAGACTTCTAGTAGCTTTGCCATAGGCCTATAGACCAGTCAAAAGTGAATGAATGCATGATTAAAAGGATCAAGTGAAAAACAAACCTCATCATACCCAGTAAGCCATACTCGAGGAGTTTGATAATATTTGTCGTACCTGCAATCAAGCGAAATCAACCTTGTTCAAATTATTGCCCAAAAACTATTTGATTCAAATATGTAGTTAATTTTTTGTTTTTGATAGAAAAAACAAGATATAACTGAGAAAAGAGGGAAAGTACAAACATGTCAGGGAAAGAAATCCTCCAGTGAAGAAAATTCTAGCACGTGTGGTTCCAGTCATTAAAAACAATTTTTTAAGGAGGAAAATCAGTTTGATAACGTGTTTCTCAGCCTTAGCTTTTAAAAACAGGAGGTCAGAAGCTGCTTAATGATGCTTCTGTTTTATTGTTCCCAATCAATGTTCAAGACTGGCAGCAATTGTGAAATTGTCTCAAACTTTCTTAAAAAAGTAACAGAACCAGATAGGAGATACAACAAGGAACGTTGGAAAAAAAAATATAAATAAAAGAGACAATCAATTATGCATCGATGCTTTCAATCTTTTGTAATATCAGAAGTAACAGTTTCGTTGAAACATCCATGATTAGAACAATAGAGTCAACACACATTATCCAAACTTGTAACAACTTTAGGGGTAAAGAGATACCCTTAAAGATGCAAACATTAACGCTAACCATTTGCATTATAGCTATTATCATTTAAAATCATAAAGCACCTTTTATAGAGGGACAGATTTGATAAACCCAGTTTTGTTCAAGATGGAGAGTAACATGCATCAAAAAATAATCAAGAAAATTTATATTGAAACTCATCTTACGTGATGCTGACATCGTATGTTCGCGTTCGAAGGATATTATCATCATCAGGTTCATGAGCCACTAAATATGTGGACTGAAGAGTGGCCTCCATTTAACATAACAATAAAAATAATGATACTTAAATCAGTGTTAAACAAATAGCAACCAACAAAACTACAGAGTTAAAAACCAATAAGTAAAACTAAGGGATAATTATATGAATTATTATTACAAATTATGCAAATAAAAACTACATACATTAAATGAAAATTGAATTATGGCTCACATTCAGATATATCATGGCCTATGGCCTACCTACATGAATTAAAAAGTGATGATCCCTAACTCCTTAACTCTCAGATGTATCCTCAAATGACACTAACATGTAGCAGAACTGCTACTTGAATCTTCCCAAATTATTTTCCTCCATATTTATTTCTTCCCGGGGTCTAACATTTTCTTTTCAAGAAATATTGCTAGGAAAGATCAGACTAAAAAGACTCTCACTAAAAGCATAGTGTGAGAAATACATCGGCATATAGCAGACTATAAACTTCTGTTTTCTTCATTTGATTCAATTTAACTGAACCTTTTAGTCTGATATAGATGTAGGACAGTTAGGAAACTGCAATCAAGCTCCCAAGAATGTGGTATCTTACAGGATCTGTAACAATGTTGTCAGTTTCTTCAAACTCGGCCATATCTGGAATATCTTCTTCCTCCTCACCTCCCATGTAGGATGGAATTTGCTTAATAGAACTCTTTTTGCTGATTTCTAGGCTTTCCATGGAAGGTAAATCCTCATCCTCATCAGATTTGGTTTCTTGAAAGAAAAAAAAATACATAGGTTTAAGAGAAAGATCAAAGGATTAAAAATCTACTCATACAGTATACATGCCTCAGTCAGGTACTTACCTTAGGTTTTCCATGAGTTGCTAGCCATCCATCGTTATCTTCATCATCAAGTAGAACTTCTCCTCCAGAAGCTTCGTACTCTTCTTCAACAGATACAGCTCTTCGAAGACAAGGCACTGTCAAGTGTCAAGCAACTTCAAATATCAGCATGAAACAGGGAAGCCATAGTTGCTCGCTTTAAGACAGCATAATAAATGCACCACAACAACAACAACAACTAAGCATCATCACACTAAGTGGGGTTGGCTACATGGATCAAGTAACGCCAGAGCTCTATCATATATCATATTCATGCTAAATCCATTAACATTTAAACCCCTTTTGATTATTTCCCTTATAAGAAAATGCAATTACCATAATTTGCTAGCTTTTCCAGAGGGAAAATAACAGTTCATAATATACTGAATATGGCAGAAACAAAGAACACACATAACAAAAGTGCATGCTAAGCTCCTACTCTTACCATTCCTAGTAATTAAGAATTGCTTCTCCGGTGGTAAATATGGCTTCCTCTTGCTTGGCTCACCTGATTCCCTATTGTGCAAAGTGGGGAAAAAAAACAAAAACAAACAAAATCAACAACTAATGGAAAAAAGGACCACTTAAGATAGCATGTTTGGGAACATATTTTTTAAGTATATGATTGCTTTTTTTTCCCCTGAAAGCTGTCTCGATAAGCTTTCGATTATAAACTGTTTAGTTCCCAAAAACTTATCCAAACACACAGTAAAATTTTGAGCTTTCACAATTGTCATAACTCATAAATGCATGAACAAATTCAATGTTTGTTAATAGTTAACGAGAATATATCCAATCCACCCGAAAAGTCCCAATTCCCAAAGGACCCCAACCCTTTGTTACAGGAACGAAGCTGTGACTTGATCGAATCCCTTCCGAAAGGTACAATTTTTAGGCTAAAATATGAATTTTTGATTGAAGTACAGAATACCCATTTGAGAAAGGATCGTGGAACGGGGACCCTAATTAAGAAAGATAAGAATTTTGGGAACAAAAACAAATGGGGAGAGGGTGAATTAGCAATTACCAGGACCAGGTGGGGCATTTGGCAACGAGATTGTCGCCGGCAGTGACGAACTCGGAGACACTGAGGACTCCTTTTTCTTTGAATGCTGAAACGGTGCGAGGGCCGGTGATCCTCTCCACAGTGCCCTTGAAAGCTTCGTGAAGCTTCTGAGACAGAACCATCCTCTTCTCTTCTCTTCTCTTCTCTTCTAAAGGCCTAAGGAGGAGGAAGAAGAGGTTGCAAGAACGAATCTAATTACAATGAGAGGAAAACGTTTGGACCTCCTCTTTTTTTTTTCTCTTTTCCTTCTCCTTTGCTTTTGTGGCTTCTGCAGCACGTTCGTTCACCTTGTCAACGAAGAACAAAATAACTAGTGCGTTGGTGGAGGATAAATGCATGTTAATATACTTATGTATTCTAATCTAACTTTACTTTTCTTCTTTTTATTTGACAAAAATAATACATTTTTCCTGTAACTTCTTTTTTTTTTTAAATTCCTCCAATAACTTTCAGCAATCGAATATTTTCATCTTCTTTCTTGTGGTTGCGTAATATTTTTATCTTCTTTGTAACTAATGTTAGTTGTATTGATGAAAAAGAAAAATCTTATCTCGCATTTTAAGTTGACAAAAATATTATATAATGGTGCACATTGCCTATAGTTTTGGTAATGTCTATACTGTAGTTATATTGAACAATTTTTTTCTTCAATTCTATTAAGTGAACAGTTCTTTTTTTTTTTCAATTCTATTAACTAACAGATTTTTTTTCAAGTGAACACTGTTCATTACATAGAATTTGATTTGTCCACATAGAATTCAATAAACCAAATTTTATGTTATGAACAATTTTTTTTTAGAATTCAGTTTGTTCGATCAGCTTTTTTAATTTTTAATTTATCTGTATTTATTTATTTTTGTTTATAATTCGACTTGTCCTAATTATATTTAGGGAACAATGAGTGTTTTTTATTTTTTTCTTTTCATATTTATTTTTTAATTTATACTTTTAAAATTTTATGTCTTCCTAATACTTAATATTTGACCTTCTCGTAGCGGTGAAGATGACCATGGATGTGGTGGTCAAAGCCTGAAGTGGTGGTGGTGGTCGAAGGTAAAACCTGAGTAGTGGATGGGGGCCAACAAATGAGTCACCCCAGTTATGTTAAAAAAAAAAGGAAAAAAAAATTGTAAAAAAAATACACCGAAATCTGAAAAAAAATTCCGTTAACACAACACAATTCAATTGTAGGAATTGTGTTAAAAATTAAATATTAAAAATATTACAATATACATATTAAAGACTATCAAAATTTAAAAAACAAAATAAAAAAATATGAAAAAGTCCTATACACTCTATACAATTCGGATCAGAATTGTTAAAAAATTACAAAATAATAATTTAAAAATATAAACATTAAATATTAATAATAACTAAATTTGACAAAATCAAAAGGGAAAAATAAAATAATATGGAAGGGAGAAATAACTTCTCGTTCCTTGACCACGTGTACAAGTGTCTTATTTTTCTATTGAATGTGAAGGACGGATTTAGTGATTACGTATTGAACTCGACGGCGTATGAAATCCCCCTTATATAATATCTTCTATGCCAAGTTTTATTTTCAAATGCAACAAAGACATCTGGAAAAGAGATAAAATGTGTTGATTTTTTGTATGCTACATATATAATTTTTTTCTCTAGCACCAAAAAGGATTTTCCAATCCTTAAATTACGCTTTTAGTTTTGTTGTATTGACTATATAAAAATATTTTATAACTATCCAATCAGATTATTTTATTTATATGATTTTTCAATTGAGTAAATATATAAATCGATCCATCATAAATGTAAGGAGACAAGTTAGTTTTAGATTTTAAAAATTTTAAATTGGTTCCTATATTTAAAAAATAGCTATTTTGGTCTCTTCACACATGTCGTAAGAGTAAAAAATATTTTATGGAACTATACGAAAGGGACTAGTTTGTTCCCTCTTTGAAACGTGAGGAACTTTCAAAATTGATAGACAAATTTGGATATTTTGTCTTTTCAATTTATAAGATTTTTCAATTAGTAGATGTGGGAGTCAACTATTTGATGTAATAATATATAATTAATTGATTGTATAAAAAATTGTTTTAACGTAAGTGTATAGAAATTAAATCCTTAAATTATACATTATTTCATTACTAAAATTATAAAAATATATGGGTATAATTATTTATGTTAAGAGTTTAATTTTGATGTGCTGATAATATAAAATATTATGTAAATTTTACATTGTCATCCAATTAAAATATTTCATTTAAATGGCTTTTCAAGTAGCAAATGTGAAATTAACTACTATAACTTATGTAATAATATATGATTGGATAATTATGTAAAAAAATTTATACATTATTTATGCACAGAAATTAAATCTTAATGTTAATACTCATAAAAAGTTAAAAAATTTGGCTTGACAGGTAATCTTTTGAGAACTAAAATACATATATTTAACTTTTCAAAGATTAAAGTGTTAAAATGAAAATCTTTCCTGGCTCAAAGGCAGTAAAAATGTATGTAGGTAGCTAATTTTTTTTGGTACGATGTTTGTCGGTAGGTGGTCATTAGTACGGACAATTTAACAAGATTGGGCCTTCATTTCTTTTTTGTTTCAACGAAAACGCAAGATTTAGGTCTGTCTCTGTCATTCGACCAAACAAAAAGAGCCTTATCTCTGTCAAAAAAAGATTCAGGCCCGTCTAGTGGGCTGGTTGGTGCATTGTTATTTTCTTTCTCCCTCGATTTAGATATGCCGTTTAACGAAATTTGCAACCTTGGACAAAAAAGTAAAAAAAAAAAAAAATAGCTACAAAAGTATGAAACGGTTAAGTAATTGGAGGTTATAGAGACTTACAGTTACCCCCCATAAGAGACAAGACCCACCGTTTCCACAAACACGAGTCACCCTCATACAACACTTGGTATATACAAAAGTAACTGCAACCTCAAAACAAAACCAATTTCATAGATCACAATAATCACACATTCATCCATCACAAGTAGAAGAAATGACCAGGAGATACTCAATCTTTCAGGCAAAACTCCAAGAAGTGGAATCCATACTCGATGACTTGTTGCTGCATGGCCCAGAGAGTACTCATCAATCCCAGCATGACACTCTCTCCAAAGACATCAAGCAGAAACTTGTCTTCATTGGCAACCTCTTATCTGCCGAGGTTGCTTCACACCCAACAAGGCCCCAACATCTGCATCACATTTCTCAGAGGCTAGCCACATTGGAGAAGGCTTTCCACGACTGGGACACTTATAGGACACTCTCACGTGAAGAACTCGACAAGGATTCCACTTGCTCTTGCACCGAGTCATGTTTGAATGATGATGGGGATGGGGAGGCACTTGATGACACTGGTTTGGTTGTTTTTGAAGACCCAGAAGAGACTTTTCATGATTATGTTGGTGGTGACAAGGCTCTTGTGGAATTCAGTGGTGAAGAGAAGAACAAGGTTGGATTTGATAAACTTGCATCTTTTGTTTATGAGGATGCTGAGGAGTCTTTTGAAGGCTTTGGTGGAGGAGACAAGGACACGGAACTTGTGGAATTCAATGGTGGTTTGCTTGGAAAAGGAGAGGAGCAATGGAAGAATGCGAGGCTTGAGAGGAATGGATTGGGAGGTGAAGGAAGAAGAGAGAGTGCATGTGGGCAGAGATGTTGTGCAGGGGCTTGTGGGTTTGTGTTTGGCATGTTCTTGATGGGATTCATCATGGTGATTTTTTCTGGTTGCTTTCATCATCCTTTGGAGCAAGTTATCTTTGCGGTTCCAACCTAGGAAGTCAGTTAAACTGGTGAAGTTTACATGTTAATAGCTACTGTATACTTGATTTGTTCTCAGGATCTACTAGACTTCTACTCATAGTTGATATGATTTGTAATTCAGATGTAAATTAGTTTAGTCTGTGTAGTTTGTGGTTAGTGAAAGGAAATAGAATAGAGAGAAATTGAATGAAATGGTACAAGTTCCCATAATTTGGTTTTAGGATAGAACAAAATAAAACTTGTAGTATATATTTCGTCCCATTTCATCCAATGCCTTCTTTTCTCTTCTTCCACCCAATTTGGAACGAAGGGACGGAACTAATTTGTTGCTCACTAATCTGTTATCATCCTTGCTTGTTACTGTCTCCTCACGTGTTGTGAGTCCTCATTTCTAGCTTCCTTTCCTCAGGTGACATTTTTCCCTTTTGCTTTGTTTCTCCATGTTCCTTCACGTTTGCCTCACAGACGTTGAGATGGTAAACCTCATGTCATTCTTTTCCACAGCCATACACACAAATAATTCATGATTTTTCCGATTTCATTTTATAGAGGCTATAATTTTATACATATTACATTAAGATTCTTACGTAGCCTTCATTGTTATTAAGAAAATCACGTCCTTGGGCATGCAGACTGCAGAACTAAATAATGTCAAAAACACAATTGAGATGATTAAACAGAAGCAGCGAACCAAATAAGCCCTTGGATAAAGCGGATCGGGAATCTAATATAGAGGAATTTAATGCCGGATGTATAGATAGCGAAGTTCACCGAAAAAATGGAAGGGTAAAAAAAGATGCTTTACTAAGAATGTATAAACAAAGAAATTGTCAATCATCCACATTAAACAGGAACTGAAAACCCCTTCTTGGCCATGCTATCCAAAACATCGTTGAGAGATTGACATAGGCCCACAATCTGCATCGGCAAACCATCACAGCAAAAGGTTGAGAAGATTAAAGAGGGTTTCAAAACCACCAGCACAACATACATGATTAGAAGTTTTACAATATGATATTGCAGTATACAAAGCAGGTTTTTTTTTTTCTTTTATAAAAATGCAAAGGCTCAACTCAAAGCAGAGGAGGAACAGGCTCAAAAAAGCCAAAGGAAAAGAGTACAACATATGATAACCAAGATAATATACAAAGCAGTCTATAGAGTGCAGACAAACAATGGTAAAGCCCAACAGTAGATTTAGGCACATAACGTAACATATATAATGAGTACTTTTCTAATCTGTTATTCTGTTGCCTGATTTTCTTAAGGTCAACAGGACTTGAATATATCAGAAAAAGTGAAGTAACTTTATTCATTCATCAAGAAAATATTGAGAAGAACTAGAACTATTTACAACTATCAATTCTTCAAAGCCTTAGCTGTCTTTATAATTTTATTAAAAAAGAAATCCAAATGCTAATACGTTATAATATAGGATGCCACTGAAAACAGAACTCACTATTCAAATCACACAAATTTTATGTAGCGGCAAAGACATGGGTGTGCGACCATGAATACTAATTTAACCCACTGATGACAGCTGCATCAAGAGAGATGAAATATTTTTCAAGAAAGTTACCTGCTGGTCCCACCGTTGCAACTCTTCAGTGTCATCATCAAAATGTATGACAGCTTCAACCTGCAATAAATCATATAAAAGTTATCATAAATGAAATCCAAAGTGCTTTTCCTTGTTCTTAAAGCAGCCAGTAATTCTCTCACCCCACATCATACCCCAAACCCTTCCCCAGTTCCCATAAAGCAGTCTAACAAGAAGATTCCTTCAATTAGAAGGTTAGTCTTCGCTGTAGAGTACTGTTATGAACTAAGAGGTCATAATGATTATGTATACCTGATCAATAGATCCCTCATCCTATCCTCATAAATCATCCTTGATGCTATCTTCTGGCCTGAAAGCAAAATACAAAATTCACCACAAGCATGCATGGACTCACTTAACATGAGAAAACACTTCCAGATGCAGATTCCTTATCAGTAATCATCTTGTTCAGTAATTTACACAAGCTATTATCCCCATTGCACACCTTTGGTTGTTGAACATTCTCAGAAACATGGATTGGCAAATTCAATTGAAAACTCTGTTTCTTTCTAAAAGAGGTTCTTCTACCATTACAAAAAATGAAAACAAAAAACTATAACTGTTGAGACAAAATGGCTACCTTGTGAGGTGGGATCCCCAACAGTGTGCCTAGCTCATCAAAGCTACAAGATAGGCAAACAGATACAGCTTAAAATGCATATAACCTGATAGTATAAATGTTAAAATAATCTAACCAGAAGGAAGCAATGAAATCATATTATAATTTCTCAAACCTAATATTGGTATAAAGTTTGCTTGCACTCAGAAGATTATGTTCAATCATAGCACGATCCAACACAGTGAAATTGTCTGGAAGAAGAGCTTTCTGTAGAGGTGAAAAAAAATTAAAAAAAAAAAGCTGAGACATACTCACCATGACTTCCAAAAGTAAGAAGATACAATGTAGACCTATACAACCTGATGTGGTTTCAATTCTTCTGCAAAAGCATCAATTTCTGGCTTTCTAAGAATTCTCTCCAAATACACCTGATATAAATGGGATTATATGATCAGCAGTGGAAAGCCATGTGAATGGTGAGTGAATGAGTAAAAAGAGAAGGAAGGGGGTGGGTTGGATAGAGAGAGAGACCTTCTGCAGTATTGGATAGATCTTCAACTTTGAACACCGCTCATCCTGATTCAAGTCCCCAAACATTAATGTGATAAGATTTGACATTGCAAATAGAAATTTCACATTTGTAGTGTTTAATAATTAAATCAATTACCTTGTACAATGTTGCAAGAACACGGGAACGTTGTGGTCCTGCTGCTGCCAATATCGTGCATGTAACAGCAGCTGATAAAGCTTGCTCAAGGGCTTCCTCGTTAATCTCCCTATACAATAAACCAAGTGCACATGTGATGACTTGCTAATGACCAGTTGACCACAGCATGCCAAATATCACTATAAGTGATAGCTTAAGACAAAATACAATGAACAAATACAAAACATATTATGAATATAGGTTTGTTCCTGACCAGGACCCAACCTAGTTGACAGCAAAGATTCATATCATGAATACCATTTACCATCATTAGGACCAAACTTGCATTTCAACTTCTTCTGCTAGTTTAATATAAAGGGTGATATACCATGGTTTAAACATCAATGTGAATCTAAAGATGTCAGCATTGCCTCCCAATGGACCAAGGCAGTAATACTGCTAGGACCAAATGAACCCAAAAGTATGTGATTGTCATCATAAGAAGGGTGATTGTCATCATAAGAAGGGCACCATCTTACTGATTTCAGCAACTAAGAAAACCCAAAAGAGAAATTCTAATATGTATAAACAAATCATTTGCAGCTAGCCAAAACTACAAGAAACGCTAAGCAGTGTTGTTTGTAATATCAAAGATCTCAAACTCTTTATAACACAAATATCAGGTATACGACAGTTATTAAGCATTCCATCGAGTATTAGTGCATGTTTGCTACTTAGTATATTATTTTCTCAATGTAGAGCAGGTTTTGGAATTCAGAATATAAGACCAAGCTCAATTTTTAGATCTACAACAATTGTTGCTTGCAGCGAAAAACAAAGCTAAAAGAATATATTGGCAAACCTCTTCTCATTACAGACAAACAGGGATATGATAACACAAAGAAATCAGTATATAAGTATGCTTATGGTTCACACAAAAATGATTATGAAAATCCAAGAGGGCAAAATTACACAGACAGGACACATACTCATCTCCTATTTGCCTTTTCTCAATTTGAGATATATCATAATATCGTAAGGCTGCTTCCAAGAACTTCCTCTTCAAATCTAAGATCCTTGCATAACATACCTGAGAGGAAACATATAATTACAAAAAAAAGAAAAAAAAAACGAGAAACTGATAAGGCAAGCCTCAGAGCATATATCCTTTAGCTAATTCATTCTTCAGCAGCTATAAGTTTTTCAAACCTTGTACTGTAAATTCAGTACTTCATGCTGACTGCTGCTAACCAAAAATGAAGCTTTATTAATAAAAGCTTCAGCATTGACAGCATCATCATCCTGCCAAATAAGCAGATTTCAATTAAAGACTTTGGCATGAACAACAAAGATAGCCACACATTTAGAGAGAAGGAAACATCGCTATACTTACAGCAGTCAGAATAATTATTTACACAAGTATACAAGACAGAACAAGAATACGTAAGATAAAGTATATGATTCTTAAAATTATAGATAACATTATCATGAATGCTTATGCTCTTTCATACTTGTTATGACTCCTAAAGAGGTCTTAGCGCTAAACCAATCAAATATGGATCTCCTTGCACCAAAAGGTCAATACCTCAAGGTATAATCGAGCAATTCTACACACTTTGACAACCTGAATGTATCATCGATCACCCTGATAAAATAAGTCAAAGTAACAAAGTTAGTCAAAAGCACATACTTACAATAGTTTACACATGCAAATAAACATGAGAGGTTAGCAATTCTCTAGACCTCATTCGAATCTAGGTCAATGCCACTGAGCATCTGAGCTGCTTTTGACCATTGCTCCTCAGATTCATAAAGCTCTGCAAGTTTCTCTCTAATAACTAAAACCTAAAATATAACAATAAATGGCCATTAGGGTTGAGGGGTTGAAATCATTCAATAAAATACAAGAGGAAAGCAAAATGTATACTCAAACATGAACTGGATGATCGATCAGATTGAAAATACATATTCTAATGAGGGAGCTTTTCTTTTTCTTTTTTTAAGAAAAAAATGAACAGTTTCAATCACAAGCAAAATGTTTCCTCATACAATATGTCTAGATCAACACCTAAACTAACTAATTTATATGTTTTACTTCAAACTTCAATTTCTGTCAACTTCTCTAAAGATTAAAAACCCTGATGATCAACATAGCAACAAACTACCTTGTTGTAAGAATAAAGTCATCCAATGCATAACCAAATTTGTGATTCTAGTAGCAAAAGAGTGATTTGTTTCTTCTCCTTGCCACCATCTCAGTACAATTTTATACAATTGTTCCAAATAGCACAAAAGCTCTGTCAAAAATAGCTAAATTAACACTTTAACCTGCAAATCTTCAGCTTCACAGAATGTATTCCCCAAACAATCACGAATTATCTATGAAGTTAAATTGAAATCACGCAACAATTCATTATTAGCAAAGAGAGACTTAGACAACACAATGGCAAGCACGTTTCCACCTACAAGCGAAGTAAAACTTTTCATAAACAAAGCATATCTTAACTAGTTTTTTTGCAGACAAACAATTACGCATCACAATTAAGGAAGCAGAAAAACAAATCTTAATATTCCCCATTGCAGAATGGACAAAATTCAAACCTGCTCCTCAAACGACACAACGCGTGGCTGAATCTGCGCGAGCGTGTAATGCGCAATCTCTTTCTGCGTCTGGGCTGCAACCTCCCCAACTCTTGTGCAAAAGTCTGCAACAGCTGCCGTGACACCACCAATGGAACATCATCCGACAACACTACAACATTGAAAAAACTTTATTGCGGGAAAATTAAGAAAACCCTAGCTGAGATAGAGAAAGAGATGAAAACAGAACTGTGGTCTATGAATCTCCTAGCCTGAGCAATGTCATTGGAAGAAATGACAGCAGAAAGGATGTGCTTGTACTGTTCTATCTTTTGCCTCTGGTCCGTAATCGCAGAAGCACTTGCGAATGCACTCTCCATCACTGTTTCACCATCAACAACAATCTCAATCAACAACAAACTACAATCAAATCTCAAACAAAAAACCTAAAACCCAAAAAGGAGTTTCCTGTGTCTTCGAGACTTGTACACAGGGCAAATCATCATCATCATTCAACCATCAAAACAGCAAAGCATAAAAAATGATAAATAAAAAATTATTGCACCAGTAGCTAGCGTTTAAGAAAGGAAAGTGAAAAAAAAAATACCGCAAGGAGAGGGGTTATCGGAGTTTAGGGTTCACCGGAAGGGTGTGGCGCGTGGGCGATAGTTGCAGGGTTGAGCGGTGGAGGTTTTGATGTGACTCCTTCCTTCCTTCCTTCCGTTAAAGGCTGTAGAATGATTTTTTTTTTTTTTGGTCAGGATGTAGAATGAATTTACATTTCCTACTCGTCCTGCCGGTTCTTTTTGCTGGATGGGCTCGGCTCAAAACTGTGTTGGGTTTTCCTGTTTCATTTGCGGACCGTCATGGGGCCCTCCGAATAGGTTGCAATACCCAATATGTGGGCCTTTCTTTGCTGTTCTTTTCCTTGCCGGTGAATCATATTGGGCCTCTTAGATTTCACCTATTGGAAACCCATGACCCCAAAAAAAAAATTGATGAGGATGTTGGCATGGGATGCCTAATGCCTCGTACCAGAAAAGAAGAGAAAGATGCTAATGCTAAGGCAGTGTTTATTTACTGCCATAGAACATAAAATAGAAATAGAAATATAGAGAGAGATGAAGATATAAATAATAAATATATATAAAGTATTATTGAAAAGACAATAATATTAAATTTTTGCTTTTTATTTTGGAAATCCATAAATTTTATATTTTCTATTTACCTTCTGTTCCTTCTCTACCATTAAATAAATTTTTATAGGTATCTGTATTTCTGTTTTGAGAAAATAAACAAATGCTACCTAGTCTTATTATTTGAGTCTTATTTGTCAACCTGCAGGCATGGGGGAGCTGTGAAAGCTGACATTGTTGCAAAGTGTTCCAGCTAGTTATCAACGTTTCCATACCCTTTGTTTTTTTTATAACTTTGGTTTAAAAGTTTCCCCTTTTCATTGCGAGAAATGCTGACATTTCTACGTCAATGTGCCACCTACAATGCAGGCACGAATCTTTTTAACTTTATGCTACTGATTTCAAAAACGACTCTGAAAAATTAATACATCGTATATGTTATTGCATGATGATCAGAATATATAATTTTTCCACGTAAACTCTCAAAGCCCTTTGAATGTAAACAAACATCGAGTCATAAATCCTATCATATTCAGTTCAGGCTGAGCCATACTTGTACTCTTAAAACGTGAAATTTGACCCCAGACATTGCCACATTGATGAGTTTATTACAAGCGCTACCCCTTAATTTATTGATTGCTTGACAAAATTAAATTTTCATGTAACAACATTAATTTGTTGCTGTCAGTGAAGAATTTCACCTTAGTACCTTAATACTGCCTCTGTGGGATATAAATGTCAAAAATCAAATAATATGTATATTAAGAAAAATAAAAAAAATTAATAAATATAAAAAAGTATATATTATTTTATAATTATTATTATTTATTTTGATAAATATATTAATTATTTAACTAATACATAAGAGTATAAGTGAATAAAAAAATTAATACTATTTAAAAATTATAAATGAATAGATATCAAAAATACACAAAAGTTTATATTTACTGTGAATCGGATGGAGTAATAAATAGTTTATCAATCACACTCACATGTAAGGTTAAATTTAACAATCGTATTTGGTTGCATGATGCCAACAAGATGGGGCCAAGAAATAAGTAAAGGTCACATGGGGTGCACAATTGAATTCCACAAGCATAATCATCTTAGACGAGACCAAGATTTCGGGTGTCCCCTGTAATTTAACACAATCAAGGACCCCACTTTGGTCAATTCAAGATAGCGGCGCTCAAGTTTACCCCAATCCGGAATCCCAGTAACGGCAACATCACCCACCAACATTCCAATACCATCACCTGAATTTCCAGAAATGCCCTTACCCGCAGACGCTGCTCGTCCTCGTTCGCATCACTACTTTGTCGTGTTCTCCATTCCCGTCTTTAATTACGCCATTTTCGGCATTATTTAATCGTTCCTTCATTGCCTCGCCTCCTTCTTGTGTTTCTCTCTATTCAACCCAGCGAGTTTGATACCGATTCGACTCAGAGACCGCCAGTCACTCACTCGCTCAGTCACTCGCCATGAGCCGATTCAGGCGATTCGAGCTAATCGAAGAACCTCTCTGCACCTACTCTTACTCTTCGCCATTGTTCTTCAGCGAAGCCTCCTCCATTGTGGTTCCGACCAAAACCCTAGCATTCCCTTCCTTCATCGAGGACTGCCTCGACCTCGATCTCTTCGACACCGTAGCCGATCTGGTTGCTCCGCCGTCGTTGGCCTTCCGGCGGGTTCAGCACCGAGTCGAGAGGCAGCTCGGGACCGAGTTGTTCCTGCAGAGCCTCTCGGACCGAGTCGCCGAGTTGGAGTACCGCTTCGATCGGCTCTACGCCGGGAGGAGTATCGGCGGTTGCGGCGGCGGTGGTGGTGGTGTCGGGGATCGGAGGTACAAGTGGACGGCGGAGATCAAGGGAGCGGAGAGGAACGGGTTTGACAGGAAGTACAAGTGGGTGGCGGAGATCGTTGAGGAAGAAGAGGAGAAGAAGAAGGTGAAGGTGAAGAGTGGTGGCGGTGGTGCGGCGAGGAACATCAAATGGACAGCTGAGATTAAGGGAAAGGGGGAGGAGAGTGGGAGCACCAGGAAGTACACGTTTCAGGTTGAGAGTGGTGATGCTGAGAAGAATAAGAAGAAGGAGAAGGAAAAGGAGAAAGTGAAGGGGAAGGAGAAGGAGAAGAAGAAAGGGAGTGCATTGCGCATTGTGGAGATTGAAGAACCCAGTGATCATAGAGCTGTGGTTTTGAGACAGGTTTGGTTGATTTGCACCCTTTTTTTTTTTTTGAGTTTTTTGAGCTTTGGTCATTTTTGGTTTTTAGATGATGAGTTTGTGAATGGGATGTTTTGAACTATTGTTAGGAAAGTAGAGAACATTAACTTGGTTTTTGACTATGAATGGGAACATTGGTTGAGGTGAACTCTGATTTGTGTCTTTTGGCAGAGATTGTTATGCATTTTGGTTGATTTTGTTTTTATTTGAGTTTCGCTAACTAGGGCCCTAAAAACCTAGAAGTGGAGGATTTTAATGCATTGAATATATTGATTAAATAAAAGTTTTTCCGGCATCGGTCACCGGTCAGATAAATCCTTTTTTTTTTAAAGTCAAAAGAAAATGTTTTTTTCTTTTTTTTTCTCCTCCAAATCATGTTGTAAATTGTTATTTGTAAATATTACAGAGGTAACTTTTGAGAAACCATGATGAGGCTGGGAATCAAGAGGAGGATTGGACGGTTCTTGGAAAGTTGGAATAGTCAGTACTTAGTTGTAGAATTTTATTTTTGGATTAGGAGGTTAATGTTAGCTTTCCTTCCCAGTGTATGGCTATAGAGTTAAATTAGCGTTATCCTAATTTAGTGAAATCCTTGGTAGGTGCATGTGTGTATTTGTAGTATTTTGAAGCCAAGCTCTGACCAACATGGAACTGTTATCTATATTAAATTTTTCGTTTCATGCTTTTGCATTTCGCTCAGGAAAAAACTAAAAGAGTTCATTCCTAAGAACTTGCAGCTGTTCCATATAAATTCAGGGAATTGCTTTTAATAGAAACTGCCCTCTCAAAATTTTAAGGAGAATGATGTCGTTTCATTGCCAATATTTATGTTTCTGGAAAATGTTTTCATTAGCATGCTTCCATCACTTCTTCTTATGGCTCCACTTCTGCCCAAATCTTCCTGTATTATAGTTCTACATGGGAGCATGTGTTTCTGTATTATAGTTCATTTTTGTGTGTCCTCATTTCCTGCAAGGTGTTGCTCATGGGGATAGGAGATCATGGTTATTTTCTTTTCTTTTTATTTAATTGTGATGGAGTACTGGGACTTATGTTTATAATACAAATTCTAAGGATATGTTTGGTTGGAGGGTAAAAATTGGTAGAAATTTTCATAGCGATTTGCATCCCATTTTTACCCTCCTTCCCAAACACACCATAAGGATGTAAACTGTGCCTTAACCATGATTCTTCTGATGGATACTGTTGTATTATCAAATAAGCATGCCTGTATGTCTATGGGAATGGGATTTTAGCTGCTTTTCACTATTATCTCATTTGTAATGGATTGTATCACATATATAAATGGTACTATATATGTAATTTTAAACATTTTAGCTTGCTGAGTTCTGTCTAACTTTCTTGTTGAGGAAGGCATTTGCAAAGAGGTTTGGAGCTGTTCAAAATGACAGAGGCAAAAGGAAGGAATTATCTCCTCAAGCTGCTGCGTTGTTGATCCAAATCAGCTTTAGAACTTACTTGATTCGTAGATCAAAAGCTCTTCGTGCGCTTAGAGAACTGGCTGTTGCAAAATCTAAGTTAAAGGAAATCAGAGCTCAGTTCAATAATTTTTCCTACCGTCGTCATATAGCTCGTGATGCAGAGGAGCGCCAGAGGTTTTCAGAGAAAATCATCGTCTTGCTCCTCACAGTTGATGCCATTGAGGTAGTAATCTCCAAATTCTGAATATTCTCTCTCTACGCAATAGATCTCCAGGCTCATCTTCTTACCTTTGTTTAACATTTGTAAAACCATCCTGGATCTGCCCATCCACATGTCCATGTATTTCGTTCTGGACGTAGGGGTGAAAAATCACTCTATTCCACAAACATAATAATGATTATGGTGACAATAATCATCATAAAGCTTAGGGACTAGCCAAAGAAAGAAAGGAAACAGGTACCTGCTGGAGTTAAGAAAAATATTTGAGAATTGTCCAACATTGAGCGCATAAGCAACAAAAATATTACCATTCATCAATTTATCTGATAGTTTTTCATTTCTTGTATCTTAGGGAATTGATCTAATGGTGCGATCTGCGAAGAGGTCAATGGTGGATGAGCTGGAAGCAATGCTTGATGTGGCAGATCCCCAGCCTGCTGGAAGATCACTCTCCCTTAGAAGGAGGACATTTGATATGCCTGATGGAGTCATCCGGAAGGAAATTGAAGAAGGCGTTCGACAGGTCGTGCAAATGCTTGACGAAGCAGAGAATAGCAGCAGCACCTTTGAAGCATGCCTCTGAGAGCATGGAATCAATATTTATGTGTTTATATCATGCTTTCGCTCTGCTGTTGTAGTTTGTTGCTAGACGGATTTTAGTCTGAGATTCCATGACATTAAGCTTTCTTGTAATGTTTTTTGTGTCTTTCTGAACTTATAGTACTATCTGAATGAGGAGACTGGCTTTTGTTCTATCTTTATTTATTTAACTAAGTCAGGAGCCTAGTTAATTTGTGTCTATCGTCTTGATTACAAAGGTCGGTCTAAAATTTGATGCATCTCATTTCTCTGCTAATCAGATAATTTTACCTTACATGAATTGGATTAGGATATTAAGAAAGAACCGCATGATGTGCTTCTGTCGAATCAATGTTTGATATTCAATAAACATATTTAGAATTCTACTTTATTATAGAGTTAAATATTAATTGTGGTCGAAATCAGGTGCAACCAAAATTTTATTTATTATAGAGTTAAATATTTCACTAATTATAACTTTATTTTTGGGTCAACTGCTCGTGAGTACAGACTAGTAGACTACAGAGAGCCTAAGCAACAATCTAAAATTGGGCCTACGTGACCCAACAAGGCAACAAATAAAAACCTAATGGTCTTTATCATTGGGCTGGGTTAATAGCATTGTTATGTAAATGGGCCAACGCCTCCTGTTATCCCCTAGCTAAGCATATTGCTTGGTAGCATCTTTTTTTTTTTGGTCGAGATCTGGCAGCATCTGGTTCGTTATTGATAGACTTCTAAACTTTTTACTTCCATGCCCCAAAAGCATAAAAAAAAATTACATCCAAAAACCATTTTTTAAGTGTATGTCTGGGTCTGACAAAAACTGTCCATCTGGGTAACTCAATTATGTTGATCATGTTCTGCTATGCGAATATTTCCCATTTATAAATAGTTTATTATGTTTTTTATTTTTTAAAAGGATAAATTGCACTTACCTTCATCTTCTTTTCCACATTGTCTAAGTAGGATTGACCTCCCTTGATAGTAAAATGATTTCTCAAACTCTGAGGAGAATAATGTAATAATTTCATAAACTCATAGAAATACAATTTAATGATTTATCAAACTTAGAAGATTTATTGAGAAAATTTAAAAAATAAGAAGAATTAGTTGAATTTCACTAAATCTCAAAACAAACAAACATAATTTGCCCTTTTAAATCAATGAAAATTTCCCTTAAATATAACTTCATATATTTTGGTGTTTTTTGTAAAACTATATAAAGTTTATTATAAGCTTTCACTTATTTTATTTATATTAAAATGGATTTTTTTCAAAGTATTATTCTTGAAACTTTTGATTGTAAGCAGAAGTTGATTATTTAAAATTTATTATATTTATCAAATTAATTATTAGTATGGAATGTTATATCATATATAAATCATTTTATGTCTTTTTCAATAATTTACTATGCAAAAAAGATTTATAAATATGATTAAACAAAACATGATACTTTAAAATTGCTTTTGTTTTTTGCTTTTCTATAATATTCCGTTACATTGGATAAGTGAAAGGCTAATATCTTAGGGTGTGACTAGGTGCTTGAGTGGAGATTCTCTCCTAAAAGTTTTTTTTTTTTTTTTGCATCCATATGAATCACGAAATCAAGCGTAGGAGCTTATGCTTAAATAGCCCAAATCCATTCTACTTCGGATCAACATCTTATTGGTTAAAATAACTTTTAAGTTAATACATAAAAATATGAAAACTAATATTTTAATATGTGATACATAAAAGTAAGAATTAATAATAAAAGTACTTTCACAATGTAAGGGCGATCTAGTGATGCTAGCTCCCGCGTTCAATGAGCGATGGAAGGTTGCGAGTTAAACTACATCCTCACCCCCTATCCTCTAATATCTTAGTTAAAAATACTTCATTTAATATTTATTATGAAATTAAAATTGAAGTAATTATGATAAAAATACAAGAAAATATTAATTTATATAAAATAAAGAGAGTATTTTTATATTTATATAATTTATAGAAATAATAAATAGTTATAAAATATTAAAATAAATAATAAATAATATTTAATATAAATTATAATTTTAAATAGTAATATATTTTAAAATTATATTTAAATAATTAGTAAAATTATCATTTTATTTTTATTCAATATTTATTTATAGTTGGAGTTATTTGTAAATAAATGATAATTATATGTATTTTAAAATTATATTCGATAACTATTAAGAAAATTATTATTTCATTTTTAATTAATATTTATATATAGTTAAAATTTTCTATAAACAAATGATTATATTATATAATATAAAATGCAGTATCTTATGTAAATGTCACACCAAATATTATATACTATTAAAAATTTATCAGGTCTTATAATATTCTATCCTTATCTTAGAGGTCTTAAAATTCTTTTAGCTTTTTTATTTCATGTCAAATAGGTTTCTATAAATTATAATGTGACACCGTATTAATACTTAAAAGTTTTTTTTTATTTTTTTGTAATCAAATAAGTTTCTGAAAGATGCACATAACATCATATAGGTCCTCGAAAACTTATATTTTGTCAAAATGGGAGGGACCTATTTGATGTTGCTAGTTCAAGAACCAAAATAATGTCATATCTTACTGTTTTAATGAATTTTTTAATGTCAAAAACTTGCAACGAATAAATATCACATATTAACTTGTGATATTAACTTTAATTTTAGGGATCTATTTTATGTCCAAAAAAATTCAGTGATTATTATATCATATTCATATTTTAGGGACTAAAGTTAATATTTATTTTTTTTACTTATATATATATATATATAAACAAGAGATGGTTGTATGGCGGGTGGAGCTTAATTAGGGCAACTGGGCCACACTCCCTCCCAAAAAAATTCAATAAAATTAACTTTTATATATATATATAGTCTAATAAATTGATTTAATGATAAACATTACTTTATATGAATAAGAATTTTCCAACCTGAAGGCTTAATAATTAGATTATTTTTAAATTAAAAAATCATGCAATAAAAATAATGTTGTGGTTTTTTAACAAATCGTATGTGTTACTATCTACCTAAAACACCAGAATCCAGGATATGATGACGACATAGCTTGGAGTCACAACAAGCCGATTCTGAAGGGATGGTATCGTGAACCTGAAAAAATGCGCGAATGGCAAGAAGCTTCGAATAGACATGCACGTAGGCCTCGAGGCATCCTCTCGACATCGTTCGGGGTGCCCGGTGATGTCCTATGAAGGTGATGAGCCCAGGACGAGCATGAATTGAGCACATGTTGAGCGCGAATTCTGAAACTTCTTCTAGAAGGATTCCTTAATGGTTTTTGGTATCATTCGTATGATACAGTTAGCTATAAATCATTTATTTTGACGTATTCGCACGATCAAAATATGAAATGAAAAGTTCAATAGTGATAAGCTATTCATTCTAATTGTCTATTTCCCTTTTTCACTACCATCATTGATTTGCATGTACCCACTCCGAAGCTTTGAACTACCATGAGGAGAGAGAAGCAATCAATCTCGCAGTCCATATTGTCGAAGCGCGAATCCCAACGTTACAAGTATGTAATAGTATGGTTATTTATATTAAAGATATAATTGGTATGAGGTAAAAATGAGAATTTTTTATTGATGAGCATAATATTCATCCATATAAATTTTTCTTTCATTTTTATCCTCATACCATATACCGTAAAAGGAAAATTTCTTGAAGCTTAAATTCTGATTAAATTATATTGTTGATGATTTCAAGTCAATAAAAAATCATTAAGGAACATTATAAGGCATTTTTTAACTGATTCTCTTTAAAATTATGTTCTATTGTTAGTGATTTATTTCAAAGTTTATAAAGAGTATATCAAGTGAGTGGAGCAAACTTAGCCATATTAATTAGATATGCAAAAATAGTCAAAAGTAAAATATATAATTATCTGACTCTTTTAAGTGATCAATATGGTTTTTAAACTACTTTCGGCCTTAATTATTCATGTATGTTTTAGTGAAAAAGATGTACTCCTTTATCTGTTGTACAAAACTATTTCTCTTGTTTTATACATTCTAAAATTTATATATGTAACGTAATTAATTTTAATTTTATTACCATCATTTAATTTATATGGTACTTGACCCTAAAAACTCCGCCACTGGCTGTGTACTGACTTTTTTGTTTTTCATCAGATCAAAAATTTACTTACTGGCATGACGAAAGAACCTCTTACTCAGGACGATATATATATTCTAAATTAAACGTGAGACAATGGGGGATAACTGTGAGGGATAAAGCTGTGTGGTAACTTTGTAAGAAAAAGGCAAGCTTTTTGTTTTCATGCATGGGAAGGAAGCTGGCAGTGAGATAGTTCCAGCTGGAGATTGAGGGAACCAACCACTTAGTACTTGCCCCTCAACTTTTGGTAGGTAGAGCTCCTAGCTACACCATAAAGATACAGTAGGCAGCTGCATTATATATACATATATTAATAACGGTTAGAATGCATTCAATATCTTAAAAAATAAATATATTTGTATCACGATTCATGGGTCTTTTTTTTGCATATGGGATTTGAGTGGTGAATTCCATTAATATGGTGTTTTGAAAAAAAATCACACGATATGGTATTTTAATATGGGAGTGGGATACGCGTGAATGTGAATTGGCAAAACGCAAATTCAAGTATAAAAAATTTAATCCTCGAGTAAGGGGAAGAGCGTGATATAAAAGCGTCATTAAATTGGGCGCCAAAGTCAGAGCAGAGATTTGGCAAATTCTCTGTAAAATAAAGTGGTGGAGTGGGCATCACAGATTGTATCCCATATACAAGTAATTTTGTTCGATTTTTCATATTAGTGTAAATCAGGTATAAAAATACCATATAAAAATTATTCTGCATTGATTCATATCATTTTTATTATATATCAATGGCTAATTTAAATACTTATGACGCACCAAACATACTTAAGACTTCTTGGTTAAAAAATCAGGGGACTTGCATCACACCCTACAATCATATAACAAATGTATTGGGTTGTGGCTGCAAATCACCAAAATAAGGCATGAAACATGTGTTGTAGATGTTACACCTACCAACTTGGCCTAATTTCGTTTTTCTTATGCTTTAAACTATCTATGCATCGATATTCAGAACAGCTACTCTTTTGTTTTTAAAAATTTATTACATTTTGATTGATTTTATTTGAAGTAACATAATTTATAATAAAATACTATGATGTCGCTTGTTTTATATGTAGCTAAGCCCCATCAAATAGAAAACATTTAATTGTTGTCGATGATGATTAACTATACTTAAGATAAATTTGTTTCCTTTACTCATAATTAGACTTGATATTTGATTTAAAAATTAAATTAATCTCTAACGACTTAAATCAATCAATAAGTACATAAATGCGGTGCATAAATAATAATACAAGAAGTATATGTAAAAGACCAACGTTTATATAAATTAACGAATATGATTGTTCTACCTTAATAAAAAATCTCATATCTAAACTTTGAATATATAGCTGCATTAAAACTATAAAAAAAAAGAAAAAATTTTTACTGCTTTAATAATACTCGAATATGACTGCCTCCAAGGGAGGAAGCAAGTGGCTTCGACCAAGGAAAAAGTAGATGTTTAAAACCTTGAGATGAACAAGAGCATCGCTTTTGTTTTTGTTTTTTGCATGGAAAAGAGGCCCTATTTCATTTAGAATATGCCTATTGACTAGCATAGCTCAGTAAACTTCCTCTAGGTTTTGGCGTTGAAAAGTAGCGTGGAAGATCCTCCTCTGTAGTTTCTAGAGTGTAAGACTTACTAGAAGGATTTTGGTCTGGTGTGCCTAGCTGCAAATATGTGATCGTGAGCTGTAAAGTTCGACCCAATTTTACGCCGTCGATATATGGAAACAAATATTTTCGTTTTTCTTTTTTTGATCTTTCATCTTTGTTTGGTTCATTAATTAATACAACGCCTTAAAAGTACTGATTAAATAGCATTTGTATCAAATGTTAGTACAAAAATCTACTAGGAGTAAACTAGTGGTGTGTGTTTTGATAATTTATATGAGATCATAGTTCAAATTTCATTGTCATTAATATAATAAAAATAGTGTTAGTATAAATAATATTACTAATAATTTTTGAGTTTTTCTTATGTTAATTTAAATCTTTGTAAGAAATAATAATACAATTAATAACGAGTATTAGTTTTTTTTTTTTTTGGGTAAGGCGAGTAATTGTTTTTTAATAAAGGACGTCACTAATTTAAAATTTTAAAATTATAGTTATTATATTTATATTTTAAACATGTAATTGAATATTATTTATAAAATGTTACAAGATATGCATATCTTTGCAGAAACACGAATATTAAAGGAATAACCTATTTTATATTTTTAACGTAATAAATATTCAATTTTTATGAGTTTTCAACTTTTCAACTAAGGTCTTAATATTCTATGATCACCGGTAAAAAACAAATCAAAAAAAGAAAACGTAGAACGTCTGAATTTTCTTGCAAAACTTTTTTGTTATGTACATTTAAAAAAATATTATTTATACTAATAACTTGTGAAATATTAACTTAACACCCTTTTTTTTCATTTAATACAATATTAATTTCACTTAATTTTAGTCACATATCTCATTCAATAGATAATAAATTGCATTAATTGAATGTCTCATATATTTACTATTGAAATAACCTTACTATTTCAAAAAAAATTGTTGTGTAAGGCTTTATTCTAAATTTATTAAATGATTAAAAATAGAAAAAATAAATATATTTATTAAGTGAAAATATAAGGGGAAGTTTCGGGTTACCTAAGGAGTTGAAGCTTTACTACCTCGAAGAACTAGAGGGTGACTTTCTATTAATGGACCGTGTGGTGACGTCAGCATATTTGACCAGCGTACGTTTAACGTAGACATACCCGTGTCGCCAGCGAGGACTGGTTCCCTTCACATCCCACACGTGCCGTCCCTTTCCTTTTACGAGATATATATATATATATAAAAATAAAGAACGTATTTATCTACCACCTAATAATAATTATTAATATAAAACAGAGGGAATAATATTTTATTATTATTTTAATAAACTACTAACTTATGTTATATATATATATATGGTCAATTTATAGTTCCTAGCACACGCAATCCTGACCTGGAGCTTGGAATCTTTCCGCATCTCTTTGCAAACAATAATGGATCCACGTAGATTTTGATATAAGCGTGTGTCCAATGCCTTAATTATGTACATATTGTTTAACATGATAAAATAGAATATATATGATTGGTAACATATATACATCTCTATTTTTTCGCCCACGTTATCATTTGATTAATCAATCTCACATGTTCGTTGTTTATATTTATGTTTGTAACATGTTCATAGTTCCATGTTCATACAGATGTTTTCTTCTTCATGAGTGAGCACGAAAAGGATTCTCTGCCAAAATAATAATGTACCAGTTTGCAAGATTGAAAAGCTTCTCTACCAACGAAGATGAAAAAGGGGCTAAGGAGTTGTATCATTTATGCCGGAGTCATAGAAGTTGGTGGATGCGGAGTTGTGATAGCAATTATGAATTGTGCTCTATTATTTAATAATAAAATTATAATTAGTGGCAAAATTTATTCTTTTATCGAATATAAGTATAATTCAGTTGGCATTTCATGAGTATCTATTAGTTTCACTAAAAATGACTTTTTTTGTAACTAATAAGTTATATAGTTTAACAAATAAAAAGTTAAAATATAATTTTATTTTATTTTTTACTTTTAAAAAGCTTAAAAAGACATAAATTTTGTTATTCCAACAGACCCAATACGTGATATAAATTGTACCCGAAAAAAGAAAACGTGACACAATAATTGTGCTTTTTTCTTGTAAGCCGCAAAGGATATATGTTTGTCTATTTGTAAGTTGGTTCATGAAAACTTTTCTGCTATTAAGGGTGTTTTTGTTTCGATTTTTTTAAAAAATAATTACCAAACTTCAATTTGACGGGTAAATTATTTGTTTTAACTTTTAAAAAATATGGTTATGAAACTTAAAATTTATGAGTTTGTTTGTTTCAACTTTTAAGAAAAAGTTATTAAAATGAAACTTATATTTTATATATAATAACTGAAAAAGTTGAATAAATATTTTTCATAAGTTATTTTTTTCAGTTTATACAAAAAAACTGATAATATTTTTTTTTGAGATCCTAATTTTTAATTTAAAAAAAATCTAAATATGTGAAAAAAATTTTAAAAACCTGAAAATGGCTGAATCCTAAAAACCTGAAATTTTGAGATCCTAACATATTTTGTCAAAAAAAAAACTTATATATGGCTGAATAATTTTTCCAAATACTATTTTTTAGCTTATAAAAACCTGAAAATACTTTTTATGATATTGTAATTATTATTTTGAAATTATCCAAATATATGGCAAATTACTTTTCATTAAAAAAAAATTTTCACCCAAAAAATTTTCATTAAAAAATCAAAACCCCCCTAATTTGTATAATAACAACCTATCGGGTACATTTAGTATTCGCTCCAATCTTAGACAAGCTGTCTATAGTTTGTCATGCATCCTTATAATAACTGAAATTATTTAAATAACACAATTACAAGATTGTAGGAAAGGTAAACAAGAGCAACCCAGTTTGAGGAATTCATTTACAGATGAGGTAGGTTCAATCAAGATTGAGGCATTGTATCAACCATGAAAAATATTCTTAATTTCTTATATATATATATATATTGCATCCATAATAAAATTGATAAGGTTCAAAAGTAAAATAATGTATATTGAACAATTAAATCCAATACAACACAATTTTTATTGTAACTTTGCCTAAATATTAAAAGTGAAA
>JAMLFY010000011.1:10065328-10216980 GCA_030441495.1 Dalbergia oliveri
TATTATGATTTTCTTTAGAAGTTTAAAAATAGTTAATTATAAATAATTAAGAGTGTGACAATAGATAAAAGGTTAGAATAAATATTAGCAAGGATATTTTAGGAATAGTAAAGCAAAAGCCACTAAAATTGTGTGACAACAGAAACAATAGTGTGGCAGTAGCCACTCCCTATTTCAAAAGATATTGAACATGTTAACGAATGTTATCCTACACATTGGGCTCATTTAGGTAAAATTATGGGAGACATACTTCTTTAGAAGTAGAATCAAAACTAAAATTAGAACTAGAAGCAAAATTTTTGTATATGTTTGGATGAAATTGTAGAAGTACTTTCTATTAATTATAATTAAAAGTTGATAAAACTTTGAATAATATATATATATATATATATATATATATATATATATATATATATATATATATATTTTTTTTTTTTGAGTAAAATTACAATTAAGGATGACTTGTAATTAAATAGAACAAGGGGCGAGAATGATTTGGTGGAAGATTATTTTTGGGTTTTCTTAAAATTTTTGAGGATAAATTTATAATTTAAATAATTTTAAAAAACAACCAACAACGTTCTCTCTTCTATTACTTTACAAAAAGCAGAAAAAACTGATTATTTTATACTTTTGTTTTTTTAGAAGCACAAACAAACATTCAACTAAATCCTTGATGTTTCAGTTTTTGCTGAGATATTTAGAGTTTAATGTCACCCAAAGTTGTTTTGGATTAAACATTTGATGAGTGTTTGCTACCAAGACTTTTGTGTTTAAAGTCTGCAAGTCATTAACTTTGTTTTGGGGTTTATTGTGGTCTAAACGTGAATCGCGATTGCGTTTTCAGGTATTATATTGGACCAATTATGACCAGTGGAAGTAGAAAATTTTGCACGAGTTCTAGCGCTCAAACACCCAGAAGCCAGCGTTTGAGTGCCCGTGATAGACTAAAATTTGACTGACCGTTGCTTTAAGTGGAAAAAAAATATTTGTTTATGATAAGCGACAAAGACATACACACGAGAGAGCGAGAGCGAGAGCGAGAGCGAGAGAGAGAACATAGAGGAGGAAAAGGAGAGGAAAAACCAAGAGGAGAAGAGACTGAGGATTTCATCACTTCAAGACCTAGGTTTTTATGCATGGCTTTTTCTTCTCTTTTCTACTTTTCTTTTGTTTTTGTTATGATTAGCTGAACTCTTTGCTAGGGGTAGGGGTTAGGTTTGACGTGGTTGTGTTTCGTTTGAATCCTTGACACATTGATGTTAGAATTATTGGGTTAATGGTTTATCTCTTATTTTCTAATGACAATTTGGGAGTTGTTGTTCATGAATTGATTTAGGGTTCTTAATTTGGGGAAATTTTGTAGGAACTAGCTCTAGAGATGAACCTCATGAATTTCAAGGATTAGGAATAAATTTTGAATTTTGTGTAAATTGTGAATTAATAACCATTCATGATTAGAGAAGTCAAAGAAGGCAGGCAGCCCCACCAAAGCCTGCAAAAATGGGTGATCCAGGCCAGTCAGCCAAATTAAATGGGTTGAAACAATTAGCCTAACTCATTTGGGCGGATTTGGCAAGTTGGTAAATTAGCTCACTAAAAAATTTAAAAAAATTGCAAAAAAACCTTTTTAATGGTTTCATGCAAGAAAAATGGCTGTTATCGATGGATTTTACCAATGAATTTTTTGGGTTATCAACGAAAAAGTTAATTACTGATGAAATTATCAGTGGATTATGGCACATAGAAATAACATTATTGGAAAGTATTACCGACAGAAAATCTATTGGTAATATAGGCCAAAAAAATTTGTCAACAAATTCATTAGTGATACATGTTATTGGCGGATTTTGGTCAAGTTACCAGAGCATTTTGCCTCCAGTAATGAAATAAAAAAATTAAAATCCCTAAAAAAATTACCAATAGAAATAAATCCATCCGTAATTTGCGCTAGAAAATATTTTTTTATTATTGACAAAATTTTCGTGGTAATAAGGAATTTTTAATTATTTTTTCTATTTTCAATGGATTGTTTCCACTGATAATTGTTGCAAAATTTTTAAAAACTTTATCGATAGAAATTTTCGTTAGCAATTTTAAAAAAAAAAATTATATACTGCAATTTTTATGTTACTTGATTATTTAAGAGCTAATTTTTTAACGCTAATTAATATATAAATATATTTAATAATATAAAATTATAAAAACATACTTAATAAATCATAAATGCTACAAATTTAAATTGAAAATGTAAAATAAATGCAAATATAAGAAAGTCTATAAACATAAATATAAGAAAGTCAACATATAACAAATACAAAAAATAGCAACGCCAAATCAGGAGAAGTCAACAGCATCATCATCATTTTCAGCATCAACATCACCATTGCCGTCATCATCATCATCATTAAAGTTCTGGTACAGTCTGCCTTCATCTTCTTCCACAAAGACATCATCTCTTTCTTCATCTCTTTCTTATTCTTGTCTCCATGGCCTTCATTGTCCTCCATCTTTTTCATCTCCTGCAACTAGCGCTAAGTCTCTGCATCCTTCCCCATACGATGAATTTTTGCATTGAGCAAGTGAACTTGCTTGCGGACCTCATCATCATCGCCAGTGAACCCAGTGCTTGTAGATGCCCCAGTGATAGGCAGAGGGCAAACTACTCGCATAAAATAACCCCATGGGTAGATGCAGTTCTTGTAAGGACCACCGACTATCTCTTGCCACAATTGGTCATCATCAATTAGTGGGTAGTCCTCACTAGCTACGATCCTTTGCTTCCTTGGGTCATGGCCTCCTAATAGCGCTATTCATAGGCATGCCATGACAAAATAAAATTAATTAAACCTCTATTAAATATATAAAATAATAAATCAAATATATATACAAACAATAAGTGCTCAGAACATATATACCCAAACATTTTTTGAGCGAGGATTGACCCATGTTTTTTATGTCTTGCGCGTGAGTCTTTCTAAATAACTCACTCTATGCGGGTGGCTCTTCAGCTCATTGCCTGCATTTTGAGTGAAATATGTAAAACATTAATAAGTGAGAATATAAATTGAACAAGAGGAACTAAAAAATGTTTAAAATAATGACTAAACCATTTGGAGATGTGTAGGCTTGATAGTAGCAGAACAACCACAATGGAGGGAGCCACCCTTATGCAACGCTTTGCTCGCCTTAGCCTTTAGAGACTTGTCTTTGAATATCTCACTTCTCTAATATTACGACAAAGTGTCCAGGCTGGCTTGAGTCATCCACTTGGGGGTCTCATCCTGCCATTCGAATGTCGTTGTACATGTCTTGCAGCCTGTGAGCTACCGGCATTTGAAGAGCTTAAACATGTACTCTTCATTTTGGGATGGATGATGAAATGGCTCTACACATGGGAAAAAAAGGTAATTGAAAGGTTTCTAAATTAAACTAAACATTTTCATAATAAATTATTTTATTTTACCTTCCACTCAAGAAACCAGCACTGCTTCTCCTCCTTCGTTGGCTTGTCGAAGGACTCAACCGGCCATTCACACAATTTTTGGATGGTGTGTGTCACCTCATAGCAAAAAGTACAAAACAATGTTATTATATATCAAGAAATTGTTCAAATTATTACAACACGATTCATGAATTGAAAAATTAAATTACTTACTTATTCCTACCAGCACATACAAGTTGTATCCATTGCTCCTTTGTGGACTCGTGTAGGAGCAACAAATCTAAAACTAAAATCTCTCATAAATGAAACAAAAAAGCCAACAAAATAAACAAAAAAATAAGCTAATTAAAGTGGAGGGAACTATAAGAGGAGGAGAATGGTGGTCTCCCCACCTTGAACAAATAAGCCCTGGAGATATCATTAAAAAGACCAAGCAGATGAAGGCAAGAGAAAAGAGAGAGATGGTGGTGGAGATAATGAGGAGAAGACCACGCGATATCTCCTTATATGTTAGTTACCGACGGAATTTTGAAATTACCAGTGGAAAAATCCGCAGTAACAATGACAAAATGCAACATTTTAGTAAATCGAGTTATCGATAGATTTTTTTCAATTTCCGATGGAAAATCCACCAATAACACCTGCAATGGTCATACTCAAATTACTTGGTAGATTTTTTGAAGGCAAAATTAATTTTACACAAAATTTAAAAATTATCTAAGGAAAAACCTAGGTGAAATTAATTTAAATTTTTTTAAAAAATTATCGGCAGATTTTATCTCCAGTAAAATTAATTTTTTTAGAAAATAATTCAAAATTAGTTACCAATGAAAAAATCCACCAATAATTAGCACATGATATTCTGAGCCAATTGGCGTGAGGTTTCCGCAGATTACAAATGGAAAATCCGCCACTAATGGTATGAATACAAAAAAAAAAAAAAATTGGTTCTTATCTCACATTTTCCGCTAGTAATTCCACCAAAATGTGGTGGAAAAAATCTTTTGAATAAAATCTATAGGTAACTTGTGTTTCTTGTAGTGTTTGATGATTTTGTTTAAAAAAAACTTTTAATTTATTTTAAATTGATACATACCAAGTTTTCCAAGATCTATAACAACTATGCACCGACTCATTACATTTACATATAGTAGATTATAATTTTCTTCTGTTTGTGAAATATGTGAATTGTGACTTTGTGTGTTAACTTTTACCGAGTGAGTGAGTAGTGTATATGTGTTTCTTCTTAAATTTGGGCTTGGTCTCGTTTCCAATATATGAGCTTTGTGTTCCTTGTCTAATTGTCTCTTTGGTTTGGGGCTGTTGTAAAGACCAATAAAAAAAACTAACTCTGAATGTTGGAAACAGGGAAAAAAATGTAAAGACCAATAAAAAAGACTTGGCCTATCCCAGCCCACCTAAACTTGCCAGTTAGGCTGGTTATTGGAATTTTTTGGCGGACTAAGCAGGCATCCTAGCCCATTTTGATATATCTATTCATTATCCCTCTTTTGGTTGAAGCATAGTTAAAGAATTAACATGTTTTATAAGAGGAGGAAGGTTGATTAACCAAGAAATTGAGTTCAATTGCTTAAAATCCTTCATTAGCAACCTAATTCTCAATAACTCAACGAATTAAGGAACCAAAGAAATTTAAGGAAAATGAAACCATCCCAACCTCTGGTGTTCTTGAAAATTGATTTTGATTTAATTTCATTCACTACAATTGTTAATATTTCTATTAGTTATTTTAAATTTTAGTTTAAATTTTAGAGCTATCGTCAATCCAAAGAACTGATTGCATCTAAATAAAATTTAAACTAGTGAATTATTGTTAGGCAAAACTAATCCTCTTAGAACAATATATATCCACTCTCGTGAGATTACTTAGAACGATTTGGTGTACTTGCTAGCTTATTATCAAGTCTAGAAGTATTTTTCCTTCCAGAAGTTTATCCAAGCGAGCTCATTCTTAACTTTGATGCCAAAAAGTGGGTTAAACATCTTAAAAGTGTGAATAAATATACCAAAAAAAATGAAAGTAATTAAATGCACTCCCTTACCTACATTTTTTTTGAAATGTGGCAACAATGAATTTAGCCACACTGCTAATGAATTTAATGAATTTACCCACATTTGTAAAAGCAATGTGTGCAATGCGCCTCTACAACCGAAGTGCATGTTAGACTGATCTTCCATGATAGGATACCTTAAAGAAATCATAAACTTTCAATCTCCTAAAGTTTTACTAAATTCTTATATATATATTTATATATATGGTCAATAACATCAAAACACACCATTAAAGTGATTTATTAATCAAAAACACTATATATAGCAAAAAATTATATATGATATATGATCAGGTTAGGTCATCAATTTAAATTTATGAAATCCAATAATCAAACTGAATACTATATATTATTATTAGTTTCTACCCAATATGACTCGATGATCTGACCAATGTTTCAGTGTGGGTTAGCTAGATTCATTCGATTGACCCAGTCAACTTAGTTCTTTTGTTTGAAATTGGGGAATAGCTGCCCTACATATTATAGAAAAGTGTGTGTGACACATTTTGTATTTATTTATTCGCACTTTGAAAATGTGGTTAAAAACACATAGCATGGCGATACACAAATGTGGCTAAATGTATCTATGGCTAGATGGTAGGTGCATCACACCCACACCCTTCATTATACGGTGCAGGAACAAAACACCTTTTTTTTTTTTTCTATAAGGACAACAAATGCTTCCAAGCCTACCAAAGAGATAGGCGAGCCAGCTCAAGGACAAGATACAAAAGAAAAGGCCTAAAAAAAGAAAGCAACACCAGCAGCGAACACAGCAACAAACGACCAGACCAGAAGCTGTATCCTCTTAACGTATAGCAATACATCCAGTGTTACAAGTAAAACCAACCAACAGAAAGAAGAAAAAAGATAGGACCAAGCTCATAAAAAGGTAGCAGAAAACCAGCAGCTCCACCACTATGAAAGATGGATGACACTAACACTAGTCCTTTCGATACATGACCATTGAGGCTAGAATTAGCATCACCAACAAAACACCTTGTACAATATTTTAAAAAATTGAGATTATATTTTATCTAATTATTTTCCAGTTTGATCAATGTATGTTTAATTATTAATTTAATCAATTCAACAAGGGATCACTACACCATGGTTGATTTTTAGCTACTTTTATTAATAATTTTTTAGTAACAATTAAAAAGTATTATTAAAGATATGATTGTATTGGTAAAACTCTTTAATAATATTTTTACAATGTAGTATATAACTTATGTTGCTAAAAAGTTTTACCAACACTTCTACATGAATTAGTAACATTTTTAAAATATTAGCTTGAAAATTGAAAAAATAAATAATAATTATGCGTCCAAATATTATTCCTCTAATAAATAAGGTTAATCCAAATTTTGGACTCTTAGTCTAACGTTATTATAACACAAAATTATAAAATTTTAAATAAAGTACACAATATAAATTTTAAATACAGCATAATATTATCCAAAAAAATACAAAATAAATAACATTAAAATATCAAAGAATTCAACAAAGTAAAATATAATTTTCTTTATTTTTATTAAAATAGAAAACATAATTAAATATACGTGAAATTATTAAAAATTCTTAGGATGAGAATCTCTACTAATGTCCCGCGTGAACATTTGCGGATCGATGCCATCCCCGAATTCAACAAGAACTGAAAATTCTGGTCTGTTTTTATGTTTCCATGTTCTATTTTTATTTTCTATGTTTTTATTATTTTTTACCCCAAAATTCTGAAACCAGAGAATAAAGAAAATGAAAGCAGAAACAACAGAGACTATATAGTGATTCAACTTTAAAGCATTGGTTCTCGCTTTCTCACGGTTCGACTATACTCTTTTCATGTCAGGTTAATTGAATCCTTATTATTTCAAGTGAGTATTAATTATATTTTTTCAATACTAACCTTAGTGCCTACCTGTTATTTCAAGAGAGCATTAATTATGTTTTTTGCTTTAAAAAAACAGAGACAACTCAGTGTATTTATATAATTTTATCCCATTACCAATGTTTGTTTAGTGTTTTCTTAATATGTGTGCTTTTTTATTTTCTCAACAAGTTAACTAGAAATAGAGAGAGTATTTACTTTCACTCCATGGTTCTCTAATTAAGTAAACTCTTCGAAGTGTTTTAACACTGTTTCCTCGTAATTTTCAAAAGTGTGTGCTACCAATATTCTCTTTGCCTAAACAGTTTATTTAAGCACTTATACAAAAGTATTTTTAAAAAGTAACTTATAAATAAGTTATTTTATATTCAAATACATAAAAATAATAAAAATGATTGTTCATAATGTTTTAGAAAATATTTCTTAAGAAGTCAGATATTTTAATTTTTAAAAAATACTAAAAATAACTTTTAGAAAATTAATAAATTATTTAGCCAAACAATACAAAAAAAATAAAAAAAAACTTTTAAATTTCAAAAAATCATAAAAAAAAAATTATAAATTATACTATCCAAACACACCCCACAAGCCACTTTCAATATCAATAACTAGACATTTAGATGGTTAGTGACGTGATATGTCAAAGAAATATATGTGTTGAATACTTCAACTGTAAGACTAATGCAACTGCATTGTCTTAATCACGAGTTTTATCGGACAAAAACATTTTAGACTATGAATATTATTTGCGTTTGATTTCCCTTATAAAATGTTTGTTTCACTCTAATCAGAACTTCAATTATTTGATTATACTTGTAATGAACTGATACAATAATAGGCCCCAATGGATGATATTCGTAGACTTCTTTCACATTGAAAAAACAATTGAAATAATTAAACCCATACCTAGGATGCAATAATCACAGACCAATCAATTAAAAATATACAAAGTAATAAACAATGTATTAGCTCTTGAAAACATCTTGAATTCTGAAAAAACTCACCTACTATGGTTGTAATTAAGAAGATACTATACAATTGAATATCATAGAACATCGTATTCTCCTCCTATCTCCGTAGAAATTGATGGGAAAATATGAGATAATAATCACATTAATCCTTTTTTTATCTCGTTGAGAAACAAATTTTTATAAATGGAGTAACAAGAGACTGTCTTTTGTGAAAAGTTATCTTTTTCCATTTATCATTAGCTAACTAAACCAACTTGTGATTTTCAATGTATGAATGGGAACATTCTTCTTATATTTTTCAATGTTTCTCAAACATGGAAATCTAATAAGAATTCTCAGTTCTTAAGACACTGGTTATGATGCTGTTCTTATGGCGGCTATATAGACTATCTCAACTTTTTCTTTTTCTTAATAAGTAATTTGAGGACTGGTACACAAAATTGAAGGCAGATCGGCTACATGATTACTCTACAGAAAGCATTGCACATAATTTCTTGTTTCCCTTTTCATCTGCTTGTTTTCCAAAACATCAGTTTCTTTGGATTAGAAAGACAAAGAAAATAAGGAAAGAAAGGAAGAAACCAGAACGGTAGATGATTATTGATAGGAAAATACTATACAACTAGAAATGAGAAATGTTAGTTGTATAATATTTGTTATAACAAGTTTACATCTCTAGGTAGCATTTGATAAATGTTCTGGAAAGGAAATAAAGAACACTAAACAAAAACATGTTTAGAGAAAGGGATAAAGACAAAACCCCCAAAATTATCTATTCTGAGAATAATTTTTGAGCTAATTTTCGTACTTCAAAAAGGAGGACGAACACATGTCCCCAAGTTAAAAATTTAAAATATTTTTTTACTAAGAATATACCTCTAAACATTTTATGTTCCATTTTTGCTCTCTCAATTTTCAATTTTTCATCAAATTATAACTTAATTTTCTTCATCAATTACAATGTCTTATACACCACTACCAGTACAATTTTGTATCCATTTTTAGTATCGTCCTCTCTCTATTATCTCATTTTCTCTATCCTTTTCTTTCTTGGAATAGATACCAAATGTAGCCTTATAGTGTAAAAACACATGAAGACAAAACAAATGTGAGAACTAACAAAGTGTTTTGTCTTCAGGTGTAAACTTGTTGTAAAAAAATATTATATACTTAACATTTTTCATAAGGAATTTGTCCAGAATTTTCTATCCAAAATTTTGTGTAATAATTATTTGCTGTTAGTTGAATTAGTGTGTCATATTATTTTCATTTTATCCAATAACTATTATGATTTTTGTCAAAAAATTCTATAAATTAAATCTTTTTCTGAACCGTAACATTACTCTTATTGATAAACTTCAACTTATATAGGAGACTACTAACTATTATAAAATCCTAGTTCTGCTTGAAATTTGGTGCCAAAGTGCTAAGAAGATCCCTCTAACATTCAATATAATTGATTAAGTAAAGGATCACATATGTGGACTCCATATTTATTCGAAGTATCAAGGCTATATATTTAATTTATAGGTATTTTCATTTATATGAGTTTCATTTTATCTTTTTTTTCAGATTGAAACACAGATGTTCGGGCCCTTTCATTCAAAATCCAACCAATCTTACTCGATTCGAATAAATTAAAATAAGAGCTTCTAACAAGAATTTTTGCATGCTCATCATGGCTCTATTTATCATGTTTAATTTCAGACTTTTTCACCCATACCTCCACTTACAGTTCATTGAAAGTCCACATATAGGTAAACCAATAGAATTAATCTAATGGTAAGGGGTTTGGATAATATGTATGAGGTCATATATCCAAACCTCATAAGTTCAGGACCACCGACCACCTATATGTGGACTTTTTTTTTTGTTTCCAAAACTATTAAGTTAATCAATGATCAAGTCATTTTTCTTTATTATTTAGTCTTAAATTGTTTAAATTTATTTCCTGTTATTTAATTATTATTTCTTGTAGTGCTTAGCAAGAAATCATTTTAAACAAGAAATTAAAAATATTATTTATATGTATATAAAGCTGGATATATATATATATATATATATATATATATATATATATATATATATATATATATATATCAATGAAATTTCTTGTTTAGAGAGATAGACATCTAATCGTAGAGAGATAGACACAAAGATATAAGCGATGGTGATGAGTTTTAAGACGGAAAAATAACAATTTTGTATCTAGCTATCTCTCCATTAAATTTCATTGATATATATATATATATATATCTTTAAATAATATAAAGATTGAATACTACACACTAATTTGAATTAAGAGCCACTATATTAGTAGAGTAAATCTTCAAGTAAAATACTATTTTACTCAATATTTAATTAATAAATTTTTGTTTTCAATAAAAATAGTTCACCTTAATAATCTTTTGCTAATAATAATTACATAATTAACTCGACTTTGAATCTAAGAGTGTCATGTTATGAAATCTACAATATTTTGTTATAATTTTTTTTTTCACTGTCGTTGATATATAGTTTATTCTAACCTTGCAATGAGAAGAATATGTCTTCATCATATATTACTTACTGCGAAAAAGAGAGATGGTTTTGCTAGTTTTCAAAATGTGTTGCCTTCCCGACTAAATCGACAAAAGTATATTATCCAGCGAATAAAATCTTAAAATTCCCAACTCTGGGTGTTTGAACTTTTTATTTTAAACTCTAGAGCTATAATATAAATAGAAGTTCCAAAAGAGAAACTTTTACCCAAATCATAGCAAACCATAACTTAGATATTTCAAAAGATGATCGAGTGAGATGGGTGGTTAATTATAAAAGTGAGAGAAATAAATTTTAATTATTGGATCTTATAATATTAATTACTAAAAATAAAAAAAAATCATGTGACTATTTTAATAAGTAATAAAGGCTTTTCTAACTTAGGGCATTGATTAAGGATATAAAATTAAAACAATCAAGTTATAAAATATTTTAGTGGACCACATGCTCTCTGAAAACATAAAATCTTATCTTTTCAATATTAAAATTTTTCTTTTTTTTTGTTTTCTTAAACAATGCCCTTAAGCAATAGTTAGATAAACTCTTTAAGTAATTGAAGCTGGGCGGACTAAGATGTCTTGTGCTTTGAATGGTTAGTGACTAAGATCTCAAACGGACTTTCAAATGTTGACAGGCTATTTTGTTACGTTCGCTAATATTTAATCAATGATATATCAAATTGGGGTTTATTTATTTATTTTTTCCTTTCTTTATCTTTTGTATTAGCTTAGTGGTGGAACAGGTATGGATTAATTGGAGACCGGACAAAGACAAATTTGGGGTGGTTGAACTGTTTCGACCATTAATCATTTGGAGGATTTTTTTTCTTTTTCTTTTTTTTTCAATCTATTGGTTATATACAATATATAAACACACAGGACGCTCAATTCGATTCTGATGATGTATATGGAAAGGGTTTTGTAACAAGAATCAAGATCTAGGTATATAAGTTTTACACCTCTAGAGGATTAATCATTATCTTTTACATAAAATACTCTTAGTTCATCCAAAAAATAAACATATATGGTGTGTTTGACGTATTTAATTAAATATGATAGGACAAATTAATATTATAAATTGTGCTCTTGTTTTTATGCGTAGTGCACATATCGTATTATATAAGATTAGAGCACGGCTACCATGCCAGACTATTTTCCCGAGTTTTAGTTTCCAGAACTTGTTGGAATATGAGATGGCTTAACCAAATCCGGAAAGTCCGTAGTATTATACTAATTAATAATTGATTCATATTTATTAATTTAGATAAAACTAAAGTTTGGATCCACATCATCCCCATATCAAACTGAAGTTTACCAAGCAAGTTTTTTAAAATAATTTGAGAACAATTTTTCCATCTGACTTGAAACGAAAAAAAGAAAGAACTAAATTGGCTGATGTTTTGAGAAAGGAATGCATTTTGATCTCACATGAAATCGAAAAAAAAAGGGTGTGCTGAAAGCCAATTTTTCTGAAAAAATTGAAAAGGATTTAAAAATGGAAATTATGGAGAGAGAAGGCTCGTGTGATGAGCTCTCCATCCAACTGTGTCGGGTTTCAAATGTCGGAAATAAACTCTGGCATGACAGCATTTTTCATAAGATTATTCATCATAGCTAATAATATACATTAAAATAACGAATAATTTAATCATGCTTGGGAGGTTAGATTCGGTCTAATTAAATTTTTAATATATACGATCTTTCAAACTTTGATTTTTTATATATTATTAAATAAATAAAATTAAAAGAATAAAGAAGTGAAAAAGTTTATTTTTTAATTAACAAATTTAATAATAAATATTTTAAAATAAGTGGAATTTAATAACTAAATAAATATTTAAAATAATATAAATATATAGACAAATAAAAAATCAAATGGAATGAGCTAAGTCTTCAATGCATGAGGATAAATTTTGTGCCTCCAACAAATTTTGATTCTCTTTCTTCTTTTCCTTCTCCTATGAACGATAAAGAACTAGAGAGAAACGTGATAAAAAGAGAGAAAATGAAAGCTTTGGTAGGTGAAGAAAGAGAAAGAAAGAGAGAGTGAATAGGTTGAAGGAATGTTGTTTTTTCTCTTTTATTTGTCCTTTCTTTTTTTTGCTTGCCAAATTTGCCCCATATCCATGTCGTATTCATACGCCACTTTTGTCCGGAGCGGTGTAAGTATGTAGTGTAGGTATTATGATGGTTGTGTATCATTACTCTTATGAGATTTTGATCTTTTTGATACATCATATAAGGTTTGACAAATAAAATTTAATAGTATGAGACTTTGTTCTAGTTATCATATAAGTTAAAATAGAGCCAATAAGGGTTGGCTCACCTGATTGACCTTCTGTTCATGATCGTCATGACTTTGGTTCGATTTTTAGGTTTTTCGTGGGTGATCTATAAGTATCTTTGTAATTGCTGCTTGATATCCTGGAGGCATGCCTTGAACCTAGACCTGGCGAACTTTTCTTTCAACCTAAGCTTTGTATATACATATATATATATATACACACACACACACACATAGGGATTGCTAACCTCCACACTTCATGTGTAGATTAGTAATGTCCATATTTTGTGTTGGATATATAACTTCACTAGTTGTTTTACCCGTGTCAATGTAAGAGATGATAATAAAAAATAATTTATTGATCATTATTGAAAATAAATAACAATTTATTTAAATACATCTTATAGAAAATTGAGTATATAAACTTTTTTTTAAAATAAGTTAACAATTAAATAATTAAATAAATGAACAAAATATAAATAAGTATGGATATGAAATAAGTCATTCTATTCTATATTTTATTTTGAATATCATGTTTATAGAATTAAGAAAATCTCGATAGATAACCTTTAACTAATAATAAAAAACTATTTTATGAAAATTTTGCACATTTCAATAGTTGAAATTGATTAATAATGAAATAAAATAAGTGGATATATTTACAATATCATATACCATTAATATGGATGATAATGGCTATCCATGAGAGAGGGCATATGCCTCCTGCACCCTGTCCTAGTTTGGAATTTTATCCCTGTTCCCATCTTCATTCTCGTCATAGGTCCCTATTCTCTATTTCTCACAAGGATTTGAATTATGAGATATTTGCAAATTTATTAAAATAATTCCAAAAAAAATTGAAAAGTATTTTGATATTTGAAACATAAATATGCATAATACTCATTCTTTTTTAGAATATTTGTCCACTTTCAAATAACTTCATATTTCAAAATATCTTCAATTTCACGTTTCAATAAAGCATTAATTTTTTTTCTTCGAATACTATCTCTAATTAATTTCATATTTTCAAAGCAATCCATTTAATATTAGTTTTCTATATTAATTAATATGTAGGGATAGTACATTCACTATATTTTACTCAATTATCAATGTCATTTATTATCTTTCTTAATATCCATGTTTCTCCAAAATTGACAATATTTTAAAGGAATAAAGTAACAAATACTACTAATGTAATATAATCTAAATTAAAAATGAAAATACATACATAATACAAATCTAATAAAGATAATTAAAAAATGAATGTGTGCTAAGATTTTTTTTATACATATATATAAATAAATAATTTAAGTAAATGTGGAATTGTATGATTTCAATGGGAGATCATTCATTGTTCTTATCTCATTTAACAAACGGTGATTCCCCGTCCTCGTGAAGACTAAATATATTCTCATTCTCATCCTTTTTCAAGTAATCCCCATATATAGGTACCTGTTTTGATGATTTTTTTAATCATCCTAGTCATTTACATGTTTTAGTAAATCAAAATATTTAATTTTAATTTATAAAAATATAAAAATATACTTTCTAATTAATAATAAATAATAAATAAATTTAATTTACATTATTTCAATTACTCCTCATTTCCTTTGCATCATTTTAATAAATATTCTCTAAATGAATGTTTTTTCAAGTTCCTCCATAACTATACACAAAATAAAAACCTCATTTCTCAGTGATTATTGAGTCCATTATATTATTATAAATTGTCCTTTGAATTTCATTCATTAAGATAAGTACCCTTTAAGATTTTCAAACAATTGCTATTTATCATATTCTAATTCTTCAGCTAAAAATGACTTTGAAATTAATTGAATGGAGAATCATTTGGATATGACATGAACTTAAACTTTTTTAGAGATTTTCCATTTTAATTAAATAACTTTTCAATTTCAATTAAAGATAAATTCTTTAACTATGGATTTGGGATAGAAAGATATATAAAAAATAAAAGTTTTTTTTATGACAATGTGAAACTCTCAATTTATTCTAAAACCTACATAAATTCTTTAATATACTTCACCAAGTCATATAAGATTTCATCTTCTTAAAGTTTCCAAACATACTCCCACAAAATTGACATGCTTATTATATTTGTCACTAATAATGTAACAAATAAAGAGTTTGCTTAACTGATTTCTAGATACTAACTCAACAATTTCCTTTATACCTTCAATAAATTTATTGTTTAGGAAGTGTATGAGAAATTTTTGATAAATTCTATTCATACATTAAGCTTCCAAAATGAAAAAAAAAAAGTTTTGAATGACCTTAACACATGAATTTATCATTTTTTAAGGATAATTTAAAAAAAAACTTGAAATCATGTTAGCTTGATAAATAAAACTAAATTTTATATTAAATAAGAAAATTATAATTTCACAAATTGCTTGGTCTCTGTCATTTTAAATTTAAGCCCTATATAAATATATTAAAATATGTATTTGACTTTTATGAATATTAAAAATTTAGGTTTTAACTTTATAAATATTTTAAAAATTCTCTTTTGATTTTTATAAATGTCATTATGTAAAAGATAGCTAATCATAAGACCATAAATATAATACTTAAAAAAGATAAAATAAAAAAAAGTTAAAATAAAAATAACTAATAAAGATAGTAAAAGAGTAATAAGATAAAACTGATAAATAATCATAGTGAATACTTTTATTATATAATGAGCCATTTAACTTATTTTAGTATATCAATGTTAAATTTTTAGTTTATAACAAATATTATAAATTAATAAAAAAATTATAATAATTAATAGATATTATATATTAATTAATTAATTGATAATTAGGAGTATATAAGTAAAGCAACATAACTTATCTGATTTAAACATTTTTCAAAGACTTATATTTTAAAAAATAAACTATATAATTTAAAATTAATTTTAATTAATTATTTATTTTATTTATCACTAATTATTTTAAATAACTCCAATATATAAGGTTATCAAAATAATGTACACTATTTCTTCACCATTTAGATTTTAGCATAAATTACTCAGATATTAAAAATGGTTATTATGAATATTGAAATTATATAAATTAATGATAGTAAACTAATGATATATAATAATTATGATTATAATTTTTTTAAAAATATTAATTATTAAAGTTATGAAATTTGTGGATTTTAAATTACTCTGAAAGCTACACCTAAAAAATCCAAAGGAGTATTGAATGTTAGTATTATAGATTATAGATTTAATTAAGTGTCGATAAGTTTTAAATATATTTAATTTTCATAGTGCAATACTGCTATTAAATACTAATGATTATCAATGATATTCTAATAATATGTCATAATTATAGTTTTATTTTTTCAAAAAAAATTCATGATTAATTTCTTAAAACCTATGGGTCCTAAATCATTCTCATTGTAACATTTGGAAAACTTTCCCTTATAAGAGTATAAAATATTAGTATTATAAATTATAGATTCTCTCTTTTGAATCAATTTGAAATTTTGAATAATATTGTAATTTTCTTTTACTGACATTTATTGCTATCCCTCTAACTTTTTTCTCACTTAATTAATATCCACTCTTCATTTTTTTTATGGACTACTCTACCTTCACTATTTATCTCTGTATGATTATACTGATTTTAATTATTTAAAATTAAAATTATTCAAAAGAAAAACACTTCAGATATATGAGAACGAGTAAATATTTCTACACCATTAAGTTTATCGTTATTATACCGTTTTTAATTTAGATATTTTCATGTAGTTAACGATCTATGCAATTATTTTTCGTTTTAAACAATGTTCACTTAATATACGACATAGTAGCCCGTACATTTTAACATCCAACAGGATCATACATATTTCGAATGCAATTCATGACATATGGAAAGGTTAAAAAAATTAAAGGGCAGATATATTTTTTTTAGCGAGCTTCAATAAACGAGAAGGTTTTTTTTTTTAATGGTGTAGAAATATGTACAAGTTCTCATAATCTTAATAATTTTAATAAAATCTTAAATAATAATTTTTAATATATTAACTTTTGTAAGATTAACTTTATAATTAAATTTGATAGATTCATATTGAAAAAGTTAAAATATATGTATCCACTTATATTAAAAATATATGTATCCACTAATTATTTACTATTTTATTAAAAATATTAACATTATATATATATGTATATCCACTTGTAATAATATTATATAATTTCAAATTACGTAAATAATACTCAAGCAAAATAAAGTTTTTAAAAATCAGTATTTTTTTGGGGGTGCTAAATCAATATAATCATATAAAGATAAAAAGTGAAGAGTGTTCCATCAAAATAATAATAATAATGAAGAGGGGAAATTAGTTAGGTGAGAGAAAAGCTAAATAGATAGTAATAAATGTAAGTGGAATAAAATTACAATACTATCCAAAATTTCAAATTGATTCAAAAGAGAGAACGAGATTGTATGTCCAACACAAAATGAGGGCATTGCCAACCACACAAAGGTGTGTGGAGGTTAGCAATCCCATATATATATATATATATATATATATATATATATATAATTGTATTAGTTTTTGTTTGTACTTGGAAATGCGATAAGGGTGCAAGTAGCTCAATGTCTATGCAAGCGGGGATGGGGTACTTGCAAAGACACTCCGATGCAAGTCGGTGAATGAATGAGACATAAAGTGGTAAAAGAATAACATGTAATAAGCTTGTAATACCTAGAGGTGTTGAGTCCTTTATATAGTGTGAGGTAATTCCTGATAAGTTAGGAGATAATCTACCTTGAATGATGGAGATATTCTTGGGATTTAGTAAATATTAGATACATTCCATATTTACAAGAGATATGACATAATATATGATAATAACATGAGATTTCGTAAGCTAATAAGGGATCTAGTATAATCAGGTAGTCAATCTAGGAGATATCCTAGGATAAATCAATGGAGAATCTCTAGAGTCACTATGCCATGTGGACAAGTTGTGGGACCCCATAGGAGAGTCTTTTAAGATTAGACCGAGGCTGGGCCCATATTTCTAGTCCAATATAACCCATGAGCTTGGTCATAGGCTAAGTAACTTGTCGAGGTGTCATGATCGAGGTGTGTCTATTGAGGACGTGCCAAGCTCGAATGAGTCAACCTGTGTTGCGCAGCTTGGTGCATCTTTTCAGTTGTAGTGACAAACGTTAGACTTAGAATGACCAGCCCAAGGTTCGATGAGGTGGGTGGTTAAGATTTCTTAGATTTTGTGATAGGCTGGGCGATGAGTGCCGAGGACTTTAGGCGAGCTTGAATTGCCTAATTATGCAAGCATGGTTATGGTGCGATTTCTCATTGCTGTGACCCATTAGATCAAAGTGAGCCCCAGTCCTTGATTAAGTAGGGTGTTTCTTTTGTAGTAGTGTTGGTGTTGTTCTTTTTGCTAGAAGCGATTTCTCGGTCCATTCCAATTTGTGTTGAGTCGTTTGAAGGCGACTTGAGTGAGTCAAGGCCCGACCTTATACTAATTACCCATAGATTTGATCTGATTTGTGCATTTCTTCAAGTTTTGTAACTATGTTGAGTCCATAGAAGTCCTCTCAAATGTGCACCTTTCAGCAACAAAGTGGTACTAGTCATGAATGTCGACTTTGCTTCATCAAAGCTCGGAGAACGATAGAGTGCTTGATTGGGTTCCTGATATATAGGCCTATCTGGAAAGATGAGCGCATAGGATGGGACTCAGGACTTTCTATTTCGAGATTAGCATCTGAGCTTTTTGTTGGAGCTTGTTAGCTTTCTTTAGCTTGCATGCTTGAAAATCAGCTAGATCATCTCTTTAAAGGTATATGGGATTATACCATGAGAGGAGAGGGGTTATTTTCATGTCTACCAATCTTTTGATAATGCCAAGAGTGGAGTGGTTAATCCTTTTATAAAGGAGATCTTGTTGTCGGGTTCAACAATAATGCAGATTTAGTGTTTATGTTAACTTGGTTGTCTACCCGTTTCGGCTGAATGTCTGGTTGGCATAGGGCTTCGTCAAGGGCCATGGAGTTTTGAGCCAACTTGTCGACTTAGGAGATAGATAGGTCTCCTCAAATATGTGATATACCTAGCTAGGTCACCAGCTTAGGTCTTTAGGGGTCTACCAGAAACGATGGAGTTCCTAATTGAGTTGTTGGCTTAGGACTTGATCCAAGATGTCTTATATTCAATCTGCTTTGATGCTGGCCTAGAACGAAGTTGTGTCTCTGATCGGTCACTTTGGTGAGGTTGAAAAAGTGGAGTGCCTGGTGCGGAGTCTGCCAGGACTTGTTTAGAAACTCAACCTAAAAAAGTAAAGGGCCTGGTCGAAATGGTGAGGTCAACACAACTCCAACCGATTGCATGCCCAGTTTGTTGGTGTTAGGAAAAATCATCATTTCCCCTTGAGAATTACCCTTCAACATAGAGAAATAAAATAGAAACTCAATCACAACACAATATTTAATGTGAAATACTCTAGGAGAAAAACCATAGTCATCACCGAACGACAACCAAGAATAAACAATATGTGAAAATTTTTATAACATATAGATTTTTATCTCAAACACCCATCGGCCCTCAGGACACCCACACTCTTCAAAGTCAGTATCTAAATGACATCTCACAACACTCTAAGACAAAAGCACATAGAAAAGAAGAAAGTTCAGATACAAGTTTAAAGTGTTTCTAACTAGTGTAAGTTGAAATGAAGAGCTTTGCTCCATATATATAGCCTTAGCAATCTTTTCCCCTTGCAATCCTAGGCATGTGAGATTTGTTCCAAGGAGTTTCTGCCTCCCTTTTATTCCTAGGCGATGTAGGACTTCTTCCAAGATGTTTATTTCAATCAACCTCAACAATCTCTACCTTGATTGAAATGAGAACATCTCTAGCTTTCATTGTCTACACGACAATCCCTTGCAATTATTGTCTATACTGACAATCATAGTTCAAAAGAACTATCATACTCCACCATAAAAAGTATAGTCACTTAGAATGGGGCAATTCTAAGAACTTCACATTGGCACATGTCAAAACCTATAGCTTGCTGAAAAATTAATGGTGCAACTTTCATGTTGGCTTTCTCTGAAAGTTCCTCAGTCATCAACATAGTCCCACCACACACCTTGTATTTATATGTCAACCAATACTTGTGTGCAACTATGGATATGTTAGCAGCACTTACATAATCCCACCGCACACTTTGCATAAATCTCGATCAATGCCTATGTGCAATCGTAGACCTTAGCAACACCTTTTTTTTTGTGTGACCCTAATTGTATCATGACATCCTTAATATATTTGCCACTAACTAAAATCGATTCTTCCATTAATTTCTCTATCCTGTATACTGACATAGTGTACGCCAACTATAAACCATGCACTAGTAGGGTTCATAAGAAAGAAGGGTGAGTCACAATGGACACACTTAAATATCAAATTTTTCCTAGTCAGAACCTTTCCAAAACCACACTTAAGCATTATAACAATTCCTTCGGAACCAAGGATAATTCTAAGCCAAATATCATACTTCTTTTCTAATATGGAAGATTAAAACAATCCTGCAAGCACATAGCATGCTAAGAAAGTATTCACTGAAACATAGGCTCTGATACCATTTGTTAGGGATGACACAATGAAATGGGTCCCACAAACACACTCTTATGAATCCAATAAACCAAATATATAACACAATAACAGCAAGGGATAAAATAAAGAGATGACAATAAGTGTAGAGATGCAAAAATTTAATGTGATTCTATAAATCACATGCCTACATCCACCTCAGAAAATAAACTCCTAACTCATTCACTATGAAAATAAAAATAGTACAAGATTTCCACTTTATTCCCATACCAGACTTGAAGCCCCTTATACACCTCTCTCATAAAGAGTCTACATCCCTTACTTGTTCTCTCACACTACCATGTACCTAGGTCATTGATTTTATTTATAACCAATGATCTTATCTTATCTCTAAATCCTAAAAGATTTTAGAATAAAATCTTAACTGATTTTTCAAATCTAAAAGGATTATTCGTATTCTAACAGACCTCACATATCCTACTAGATTTACCGTACCCTTAATTTAAATATTATTAAATCTAAGGATACACATCTTAGGATATACATCTTAAGACACACATATCAGGATACGCATCCAAAGGATATACATAAATAAAATCAATCATTATCCCATCAAGATATACATAAGCCAATTTTCCCAACAAATCTCCAGTTTGGCTAGTGTCTCACCACCATGGAAACCATTAATAGCTCCACCTTGATCCAAGCAGCCTAGTCACATGCAAAGTGCAAATCATTGGCCTCAATGTGTACTAGCTACACACCCGAATCCACCATAAAACATGGCTCCACATTGGTTCAAAAATTCGGCCAATGAGTAGGTATAGCCATGCAATTTTCCTCATCTTCTCCACTAGCTTCCCATCCTCAAACCTGGATGTCCAAAGTTTCCCTTTCCATCAAATCCTCCACTGCAAACCCGCAAGATTTGACCTTGTACAAAGCTCTAATGCGCTATGATGTGTGTGTGTGTGTAACCTCAATAGTCGGTTCACCGATTGAACCTCCTAGTCTAGCCCTGTCTGTGTGTGTGTGTGTGACTTCTTACAAAATGTTTTATTTCAATAAACCTCAATAGTTGGTTCACCGCTTGAACCTCCTAGTAGTCTAAGTCAGTTGTGATAACATTGATTTAAACTATGGTTTGAGGCTTTTTAAAAATGAAATCAAGCATGCTATTACTCCTTCCAGACCTGATTGATCTGGTCTCATGCCTTAATTTTAACAGTAATTTTATTAAATATTTAAGAAATCTCATTTAATTTGTATATACTCAAAACTTATACGTCGATTAACTGATTCGGAACGTACCAGGTAATGATTGGAAATTCATGTTGATAAATAGAAAATTGAGGGAATTATCATCATAAGTGAGAGCATTGTGTCATTCGACTAAAGGTTCATGTATAAATGATTGGGAATTTTACGTAAATAACTCAGGAAATGGGACTGACGATATTATCACGGGTGATGAAAACAAGTATCCAAGCTATGGGTGCACCCTACTAATTTAAGTGCAATACTATCGCTGTATAACCCAAAAAAAAAATGTTATATACAAGATCGAGGCTCTAGATTTTTTAATTTTCCTAATCTACGTGATTGGTTTTTTATTTCTTTCCATTAAAGTCTTGAATTCGGATTCTTTGAATAAAAATATAGCTAAGATAATGTTGCCCACAATAAATCGATTTGACCGGAACCATAATAGCTTTAATCCTATATATATATACTAGGGAATAGGGTAAGGGATAAGAGTAAAATTTAAATCAACTTAATTTATTGAGACACAAAAAAGTGACGAGGAAAATAATTATGAGTTTATTAATTAATGTATGAGCAATTAGTCTCCCCATAGATTCAGGTCTATTAACTCACAACCAATGTCGTCATCCCAATCCAATGCTCTCTTCATAGAAGGCGGAGTAATGAGCAAACCCTCTGCCATACTATCTAACAAACCTGGCATATTATACAATGCTTCCTCATCCAAGAACATTGTTTTGGACCCTTCATTGTCATCATTCCCAACATCAAGCTCATCACCCTCCACACAATGCACGTTGATTTTCAAGCAAGAACCAAATTCCCTTCTTTCTTGACCATTGTCAAGCCTTATTGTCTCGCCACAGAAATTGTTAGGAGATGTTGATGAAGAATTTGACAAGAAGGAAGGCGAAGACGAAGAAGAAGGAGAAGAAATGTTTGGTTTGAAAGCCTTAGCAGCTTTTGCAGCTGCTTCTCTTATATGTGTAGGTGAGGATGACCTTGCAAGTGGAAGAACCAAAGGTGAATCAGGGAAATTGAAGGATGCGGAGGTGCCCTTAAGTGCTAGGACAGCCACATCATGCGCCCTAGCAGCCATTTCAGGTGTAGGGTATGTCCCTAGCCATATCCTGGACTTCTTGTTTGGTTCTCTTACTTCACACACCCATTTGTTGCCGTTTCTTCTGCGGACACCCCAATAGATAGGGTGCCTAGTCTCCTTAAATTTTTTCCTCCCTGCTTTCCTCTTGTGAGATGATGAACTCATCATCAAATCATGTGGTTGTGATGATGAAAGTGATGGATCAGGGTTGGGTGGTGATGTCATTGGTTTGCATGGTGAGATTATTAGGCTGGAAGAAGAAGAAGATAGTGAAGAGTAAGGAGGAGATTCATTGATATCAAAGTCCATAGTTTATTTATGGAATATAAATGAAAATTTTGATTGTAATAATTAAGTGTGCTGCTATATATGTAAGAGAGATCAAATGGAGAGAGGCTAGCTAGTTGAATGTGTTGCATCGGCTAACTGTAAGAAGTGCTTTGAGGAAGATTTAATTATATATTTTGGGGTGTTCCTTGTTTGGAGGCGGACGCTAATTAAACGCGATTTGGGCAAGGCGGTTAAGGCTGAGAAGGAACACGTGCCACACACGGCTGAAAATTACCATGTTGTAGTTGTTGTGTGAAACTGGACTGACGACAGGTTGAGTTGGGGAGACCAGGTGAGGACAAACGGCTCATTAATTGCATTCAAAATGAAGAAAAAATTATTTGTACGAGGAACAACACTATCGATTTACGCCATTTATAATTGGATTGGGTCACAACCCATTCAATATTGATGTGATATAAATGGTTGCAGTGTCTTATATATATTATGTACAAATAACATACTTTATAAATAAAATAAGTTTCTTATTTTATATTATTAACTAAATGAATTTAATTTCACTGTATTGATACCATAAAATATTTTCACTGTCATCTAAGTTAAGTATTTTTATTTGCATAGTATTTTAAAGGTGTGACCGTGAATGATATTTGTTGATGTCATCAATGACCGGACTTCATTGGGGACAAGGGGGCCACTCCCTGTCCAAGCAAGGGGGCCACTCCCCGTACAAATTTATTTAACAATTAGGTAGGCTAATAAGTTTGAATGTGTTATTTTATATAAATGATATTGTTTTATCTAAATAGGCTTTTTCAACTTAAAAGAAAGTCCATTAACTTATTTAGTTTTTTAATTAAAGAAATAAAAACATATATATATATATATATATATATATATATATATATATATATATTACAATTGAGCATAATTTTATGGTGTAACTATTTTTTTGTTACACTAGATAAACAACTATAAGAGTTGAATAGCAAGTTCAATGGTAAAAAAAATGCCCTAATTAATTTGCTTTGATTTTTTAAGATATTTACAAAATTTTAAACATTGTTAGATCTAAATTAGGGAATCCAATTCTTTTTCAATAAAAGTTATATTAAAATAATTTTATATGTTTTGATAAAAGTTTTGAGTGGTTAATAAGTAAAAAAAATCTAATATTGAAGTGTATATAATTAAAAAGATAGAGATAACTTACAAATTTTATATGATACGTATGATGAATAAGTTAGAGAAAAAAATAAACTCTTTTACTCAAATACTTAATATTTTCTGAAAAAGTTGGAGTATATTTTCTAAGATCGAAAATCAAAGCTCTTGTCTCCATTGATGGGGATGGTACAACAATAAATTTGGCATTATTGATCCTGTATCCAGAAATCCAAGGTTGTTTATGGTCCAATACGAAGAAAAGGCTGCCAGAGGCCTCTTGTTTTTGGATTGAAAGGCACCTGAAAATAGTATGCAAATGGAGTACTTGTAGTTTGTGTGGTTTCATTTATGCGAGATTTTCAGATACTATTAGACAAATAAAAGTGATTAAAAAATTGAGAGTGATAAATTTTGTATTACGAGTATTTTTAGCTGAAGGTAAAAGTGGGGAAAAAACTTCTATGGGTTTTTTTTTTGGACCGGGGGGAGGGGTGTGTTCATCCATGAAATTTTTCTTCCATTTTTATTTTCAAATTAAACACACCTAAGGGTATTTTGGTATAAGAGTAAAAATAAAGAGAAAATTTTTATGGATAGCCTCCTTATATAAAATAATACATAAAATTTGTCGATAAAACTTCTCACTCATTTTACCCTATTAGTTTATTCCAAACAGTGAGTGATTTTTCTAAGTTTTTAATACACTTGGCCTTGGTTTAAAATTGTTGTGGTTCTTTTAGAGGTATTATATTGAGCTATGAGCTCTTCAACATATGCTCTCAAAAAGCATAGTACGTAGTATTATTGGATAAAATAATATAAAAATTACTTTTAATGAGGAAAAGTTATAATAGTAGTGTTTGATAAATATATTATAAAATTGATCTTAGAATCCAAAATAAATATAATGATATAGATATTAAAGAAAATATCTACTACTATTATCGTCATTAAAGAAAATAAAATTATATCAGTATTTTATGTTTTAAAGAGCATAAGACAACTCTAAAAAGTATTCAACAAGGTAGCATTTGATATTTGTCCAGGGACACAAATAAAAGATATTAAGACGCAAATCTATTTCGTGATAGAGCGGGGTTAAAGGACATGGAAGAAATACAAAATTTTTTTGTACTTATAAGAAATGGGGGCAATGAAGACGATATACGAAAACAGAAATTTAATATTTTTTCTTCAATAATACCTTTATAATATTTATTATTTTCCATTGTGACCTCACAAAAGGCGGTGGTGTAGGGTGGGTTGGTTGCGTTGGACAAGGTGACGCCGTTTAATGGGGTACATATATATTTTATTTTGTATTTATTGTATTATCTTGTGTTTCAAATAAAATATGAGGCAGTTCATATTTTATACTCTAAATCAAAAATGATATAGAGACATGTTTTTTTTGTCTAGATTCTCACTGTACTAATACTGCTGAAAGTATCATAACTTTTAAAAGTAAGAAGCAAAAGCAAACAAGAAAACGAGACTAATGCCTTTAACGAGCAGAAACACCTCCTTACCAAACCAAGCTTAAGTAGATTGAAAAGTTTAAAAAAGTACTACTTTTAATTCTTAAACTAATAAAACCCTTATAACATATTGATATATATTTATCGTTTAGTTTCTTAGTTATCCCATTGCAAGTAAAATAAAAATATAGAAGCCAGACTGACTCAAAATTGAAAGTTTGAATTATGAAGATACTATAATCCATTGAACAACACTACTTTTTGGCACACTAGATAAAATAAAAGCTGATAGTATAAGGTGATAGGATAAAGCTAAAGTATAAGGTCTGATAAATTTTAATATTAAACAGTATTTTTGGTGTAACATTATATAAGATATCATATTTTATATTTTATAATATTATCATTTATTTGTAAATAATTCTAATATTATAAGTAAATGTGAAATAAAATGGAATAAAATTTTTAATATTGATTTAAATATATTTTTCAAATATTATATATATTTACAATAAAATCAAATATTAACTCAACATATTTTTATTATTGATCCTTACTTTTATATATTATATATTATATATTATTTAGTTTAAATATTTATTTGCTATTTTCTATTTTATTTTATTTTATATTTATTAATTATAATTACTTTTTTATTTTTATTGTATATAGCTAGATTGATATCATGTATTATTTGTTAACAATATTTATTTATTATGAAATAATTTTATTTATAAATTTTTACTTATTATTATTTATTTAAAAATTATTTTATTTTTAATAAAATATTAAAAAATAAAAGTAACCTTATACGTTAAAAGCTAATCAGGTTTAATATGACATCCTCATGTTGTATTAAATTATAAAATATTTTAATGTATAAGGGGGTTATGATGTATAAACTTATACAATACATTATCTACATCAAACAATAAAAAAAAATATAATATCCAATATAAAATTATACTATCATATCTAAACAAGCGTACCAAACACACCTTGACCAATTGACAATCGCTCTTGGCCATTTCACTAACCAATAATCAATGCATTCATGGACGGTGGACTAGTTTAGAAGCAGGCATCAAGAGACTGTAAACGTCCATTATTTCACATTGCAACAAGCAAACAACATGTTCCCATCCTCGTCATCTTGTCTACGAACTCAATTTGTACAACCATAAACACCAAAACAATTTCAATCCGATACCTTGGTTCTTAAAATATTCTAAATAGAGAAATGATTTATCCTTCTAAACTTTCTCCTACTTACTAAGTGAAGGAAAATTTGATTATGTTTTAAGTTTTCAAGACATTAATTGTATCTATTTTTTAACCTCATTTAGTATGTTTGGTTTTGTGTTTGTAGAATTAATTTTGTTAAAATTGATTTTGTGATAAAATGATTTATGTTTAATAGTTTGATCTGAAAAATGATTTTGATAAAATTTATAAAAAACCTAGAAGCAACAATTTATCACTTCTACTAGAATCAATTTTGGAGCCAGAATTAATTTTGAAATTGGGTCAAAACATTTCAAAATCAATTTTGCATGTTTCTCACATGTAACCAAACACACTGCTAGTAGTCAGGAGGATATTTAGGAACACTTTTATGATGCTATAGAATCACTCAGATAACAATCCAGCCCAAGTTTAAGTGTAGTTTACCTAACAAATAAAGAGAAACATGATTGAGCACGTAGCTTATCCTCCATAATGAGACCCGCAAGAACTAACTCTCGCTCCACAAAAATTATTAGCTTGGCTGCTAGATACAAAGACAAATGCCAGGGGATGAAAAGGGAGAAGAATTTTATTCTCTTTGATGGCTATGCTTCGTACAAGTGAGGGAAAAAGAAGGGTACGACCCATAGTTAGACAACTATCCCTTAGTTACGTAGGCATTCAGTTAGGTCTATAGATAAAAATTACTCTCATTATATAACCATAGTTATTTTATCAACATTAATAAATAAGAAAAGGGAATTTGTCTGTGAAATTTTAGAACTAGGCTCGATTCTTGACTAGAGTTTTTTTTTAATGAACCAAAAATAATCATTACAAAGAGTAATGATTAATTCTAGAGATGTAGAGTTAATAAACATGAATATTATCTTTACAAGTTCTTTTCTACATACGTCAGAAATCAAATACTCTAACTACATACTTAAGAAGTCCAAGACCATAGTTTTGTTAGAAGTGAGTTTAATGGTTTTGGGGAAGCATGGTTCTACCCCCTGCTTTATTTAATCAGCAACCCTTTTCTATATATTTTTCTAATGTTTTTAAAGAATTAGTATGACACCCGTGCAATGCATGATATATTACAATAGATGCTATATATTAATGTTTTAATTAAGATGAATAATATAAAACCTATGATCTACAGAGTATTGAATAACTGATACAAATTTATTATTAAAACAAAATCATGAAAGAGCAATGTGAAGAAAACTTCAAGTAATGGGTTCATGTATCCAGTGACCCTTAAAGAAGTAAAAGAGAAAATTTCTATCTTGGAAATATGAACTTTTGTATTTCCAATTCTTAGAACCCACCACTAAATTTGAATATTTGCCTTCTTTAATATCCTTAAAGAACACCAGTTAGTAAAACACATAATTAGTAATGTGACATGCTTCCTATAATCACCATGATTCTCGAGCTCGAACCAAAGGAAAAATTTATGAAATAAATTGAAGCAGTAGCCATTCTTCATAGCTGAGCACAGCTTTGTCCATTTTTACTATTTTTCAATGGTAGGTAGTATTCCTACCAGTATATTTCATAACTGGAGTGGGTGCAAACTACCAAGACATAAAACTATTTGCACTCAGAGACAGAGCATTCCAGCTTTTGCTCCAAGCTACTAAGATCATGTCCCTTGCTCTTGAGACTAGAAACGCGTTTCCTGTGCCCGCGACCTTGTTTGTGTTGCTCCCATTCATGCAATCCTCTAAGCACCCTATCTCCACAGGCCTGTCAAAATGGAAGGGCATCAGGAAACAGAATACAAATAGGCAAATTTGATATTGAAGCAACAACATTATGAGAGTAATGTTACTATAGTTTCGGGTTGATGATAAACCCTACATGTAGCAATATATCACTCATTCGAAACATATTTTAAAATTATAAGGGTACAAATATTTTAAAATTACTGGTTGATATCGTGCCACAAGTAGCTCGAATCTATTAATATTTTTCCCATTGTGATAGTGCATCGAACGTGGCACATTGTCATGCATCACAAATTACACTCTGCAGCTTATACAGAAAAAAATTTTGGCATCCAAATGTAAATTTCCAGCTAAACTTCAGTTTAGTTGTTAAAAATAACTGCTTCCCCTGAAAACTTTTATGCAGTGAAATGTTTGCAATATGTGGTGCAGAATTGCACCAAGAATACAAAAGCATTGTGTTGCATAGTAGAACTGGAGATCAGAATCACTCCATTCTCCATTTCCCAAATAAGAGTTTTTGATTGAAAGGTGGTCATAAGCAAACAATGCAGTTATTTTAAAACATAACCTTGCATATGTATTGAGTCCAGAGATCCCTTTGGATTATTTTCATCCTAGTGTCATTTGACATCCCACAGGTGGGTGAGAAGCTTCCATTCTCACACAGGAATGAACTAACTATCTTCACGGCAGATTCAAGCACTTGTTCGGTCCATACATCATCTGATTTGCCTAAAACAAGTAATAACCAAATCAAGATCATCCAGGGTACTTCAAGAAGTTATTTGATGACAATAAACAGAGAAAATATACAGGAACAAGATTAAGAAAGTATACTTGATATTGATTCTGTGGAATCCACGTAATGTATGTTCCAACCAAACAGTGTTTGCAGTCGACTGAGCATCCTCTTCTGTCATGAACAAAGCTTCTTTATTAATGTCAGACTTCAAAACTCTACTAATTCCAGTCAACTCAATATAAAAGGGCAAGCAAATGTCATAAACGAATAATTCGAAATTTGATCAATTATATCAATGTCTCTTTAAGTGAACATCGTCCTCAGCCACAATATGCTATATTATGAAAGAAACAATAAAATTAATTTTAGATGGCACCAACAAGAAAAACTCTAACAGCAACCCCTTAAAATTGCTAAACAGTGTCTTTTATAGACAAAGAAATCTTGATATTTTACAAACTAATGCCATGTTAAACAAATGCTCTTAAAAAAGAAGGTAAGGAGTTTCAAAATTTTATATTAGAATCCAGATGAATCATCTCTGGTAATCTCTATTACATAGGGTAAATCAATAAAAAAATGACCAACTTTTAGTTTCCTTACTGGGCCAGAAGAAATGTTTCTGTCAAGAATGCCTGTCTCAGGATGTCATAGAACAAATGACAAACTATTTTTACCTGGCGTCGAACAAGTCTCCGGGTATTAACCTTTACTTTTTCAATTGCTTCTTCCAAAAGAATTACAAATTTAGTATCAGAGGAAGATTTCAACCACTCCATCAGATTGCCATCAAACAATTTCACACCCTTTTCTGTGCCAGACCCCTCAATAAATTCCTTCTCTCTGTTATAGATGTCTTCAACAACAGAGGTTCTAAGAAGAGACTCAAATTCACGGACACCAATAGCTTGCCACAAACCTCTAGTATAATCTGCGTCCAAATTGTAAATTTCATAGACTTCATTGAGTAATCCAGCATCCATCATGCAATCTACCCTCTGCTCAACATATTTGTCTAATACAGGAAGAGATGCATCCACACAAATAAAACAGCAATCATATCTTAAGTTATCAACTTGACCCCACTTCTGCCCTGCCACAAGAAAAACCAATATTATTTTAAAGAAAAGATAAAATAATCAAAAGACAAATTGCAATAAAACCTATGAGCAATTTAACATCCTTTTTCCATATTACATTTATATAGTTTGCCAGTATGCAATGCACATGATGTCACCACAAATTGGCCAAATGAAGGGAAAAAGGTCAAGAAAGGGAGGGTAACTAGTGAATTGTCAAAGCAATCAATTAAGAAGACCATAAATTGAATGGAAAAAAACAATGATATATCAAAGCATAGATGGACTAAGGGAAAGAGATTATATTGAATTTGCAATCAATAAATGGAAAGAAGATACAAACCTCTGCTGCCTTTCCTTGAAAAACTTTGCTAGGAAGAACTCCGGTGCGTGCATACAAACTAATATATTGATTGATCTGAAACCAAAAGAAACCCCACCAAGCTGTGTCATTACCAGATAGGCATTTCATACGGATTTAAAAGACACTGCTACACACCTCAAAAAGTTTTGCCATACTTGTAAATACCGATTGACATGTTAACTGTCAATTGGAAAAAAAGGAAGGCAACCATACATGCATGGCTAGTTGAAAAATTGAGAATGAATCACACAATGCCAAATCAGTCGGTCCAGGAAAATATCTCGGGCCATCAAGCATTCCCCAAATTTAAAAGTTCAGAAACGAACTGAACTGGCACACTGCTTTTAATGGGTGTATAGCACATAGAACCTTTAAAATTTCTCCTTTATAAAATTTTTATTTCAAGGATTGCAAACAAAACATAGAATCATCATGGAATTGTTGCATATGTACTGTAACTGAACAAATAATATGGCCCTTTGGATATGTCGCAAGAAGAATAAATACTGAAATTACAATCCAACCTTTCTATGGTTATTTGGATGGATTCTATTTGCAGCAACTGGATCAATATCATTAAGCAGGTCATAACTATCATTTGAACTGCCATTTTCAGCAAGAAAGCTGTCACCAGACTGTGTGGTACCTACAAAATTACAAAACTAAATAGATCCTAAGCACACTCAAACTTAACAAATAAAATGTTTTAGAGCACTGAATAGCAATTTAACAGGTGCATCACCTGAACAGCATTCATTCATATCCTCTGCTGAATCATCTAGAAGAAACGGACTGACAAGAGCCTGAAGTAGATAACCAAACAGGCCAAGTATAAGATAATAAACAAAGCATGTAGAACTCGTCACCTTGAGAAGAACACATAAATAGTGTAAGAATAGAAATGCCATCTTACAAAACCCTAAACCCTAAAGTAGGGTAAAAAGTACAAATGCTACATAAGTGCACAAACTAAATCTATACCAGCCATATGATTATTCATAAAAAATGCATTATGTAAAGGATTTAAATTCTATACACTAAAAATAGAGTAATAGATTTTTTACATAGTCATCCAATTATATACTACCACATCAGCTATGATATTTGACTCTCAGAGCCACTGTTTGAAAAGAGCAATGTTTCATGACCTGATAAGTTTCCACAATTTGGTATGATTGACTGACGTGTGTTGATATTGTTTGTTACTCTTTTCATATTCTCTTTCTCACATTCAGTTTCTTTTCATCTCACCAATGAATTATCACCACATGTGTCGGGCAGTGCAACTCGGGATAGCCAATTCGGGTCTTGTAGCATTGCTCATTTGAAAAGTCATGCAAATGGAAAAATGTGATTGGATGATGATGTAAAACACTTTTTATAATAAATCCAATTTAAATTCATATGTAAAACACGATAAGATCAAATACTATAATTCAGTAACTAGAATTAATGCTTCTCAAAGTTTACCATAGTAAAATTGGATGAGGCAAAATTAACATTATTATGCATTATAAGATTTTTTTTTCTTTTTAATTTGAATGCCAAACCTGGATATAGTAATTTGTACCCCCAACTATAACAGGCAAGTGATTTCGAGCCAATATCTCATCTATGATCTGAAAATTAAAAAAAATAAACACCAATTAGTCAATAAATTTTTAAAAAAAAGAGACAAAGTACCCATTTTGGCCGCTCAGAAATATATTGGGGACAAATTAATCCATTAGGATCTGAAAGTCAGATCAATTTGTCTTTTTTTTTTAATTTATTTATTTACGAGGGATAATTTAGAAATTTTCAAATCTCGAGCGACTAATTTGTTCCCCGAAGTATTTTTTGAGGAACCAAAATGGGTATTTAGTCTGTTGATGAATTTTCATTTTTGGTGATAACTTACTGGAACAGCAGAATCCCGAAACGCTTTAGCAGTGAATTCGACGTTCGGGCTAACGGTACCAAAAGATGGTGCTGCACTCCTGCGGGAAAAGGAAAAGAAACGAAGTTTGTTTCAGAACAGAAACCGAAGGAAGGGAAAGAGAGGAGAGAGAGATCAAGGTGGAATGCAGGGGATGGGGGTGTATGGGTGGTACGCACCGTGTTGTTGGGGGAGAGGGAGTTTGTTGGTGAGAACATCGAGTCCACGGTAGACCTGCATGGAATCGGCGTTGATCACTTCGATGGGGAAGTGGGAGCCCAGATCGACGGCCAGCTTCGACTTCCCGGAGGCAGTGGGGCCCGTTATCACCACCACCTTCGGCTTCTTTGTTCCTGCTGCAGCATCGTCGCTAGGGTTTGAAGTTACAGTGTGGTCACTGTTGATGTCCATCGTTAACACTTGCTTTCGGTCGAGCCTGTTTTCTCTCGGTTGCTGTGTTGCATAAAGTATGCATACAGCAGCATGCCTCGTTTCGGCGTTCAAAGCTACCACTTTGAGTTGAGCTTCTCTTTTTTTTTCAAAACTTTATTATTTAATTTAGTCTTAAATATTCTTTTTGCCCACAAAAATTAATAAAATTATTTTGGTTTTGGTTTTGCAAAATTTTTCATTTGATTTTGGTGTAAATATTTTTAAAATTAATTAGTTTTACTCCCTAAAATCAGCCTATTTCTATTAAATATTGAACTAGATAATAAAAAATCATGTCATATAATAACCACAGCTCACATGTGAGATAACATAACCATGTTGCCTTGTTATTTTATAATTTACAACAGCATGCAAATAATTCAAATGAATTAAGGAGATTTTTTTGGATCTATAAAATTTACAAATTCAACTTTAGATAATTGTGGTAAAAATTTTAATATGTTAACAACTAAATTAATTAATATTTTAAATACTCATGATTAAATCGCAACTTTGAATTTAAAAAGGCAAATACTCTTGGGATACTAAAACAAAAACCATGAATTAAACCTATGAAATATACTTTAATTTCTTCAAAATAGTATAAGGAACATTAAAATAAATAAATAAATTGTTTTGCAACATTAGGTCCTTCACTTGAAATGTAGTCAACTTGATCGTAAAAAATGGTTAACTGGTTTCCTCTAACAAAATCTGAAAAGAAATAGTTTTATTGTTTCCATACTTGTTTTTACAGCTAAGGGTGTGTTTGGATGAGCATTTTTTATGTTTAAAATTACTTTTTTCACCCTTAAAAATTACTTGGCCAAAGGTTTACCCAAACTCGCATTGAAGGAATTAGTCATTCTGTCAACGGTGGATAACTCTGGGAAACAAAAAAAAGAGTAGTTTCTGAAAAAAAAATCAATTTTCAATTTTTTGACTATGTATAAAATTAAAATTTCATAATCACTTTTTGAAAATCCGAAACAAATGCGCCAAGCTCTCTAAATCACTTTGGTGTTGAAAATTTTGGTTGAGCATTGGGAATTATGTTGCTTCTCAAGGATGTTGAGTGTGGAATACAAATTAAGTGTATCTTTTTACAAGGAAAATTCATGTCTCAAAGATTATGGACTAAAGAAAGTAAAAACAAATAAAGTTCCATTCAACCTGAATAATAATTCTCCCTCATACTTTGCTGGGTATGTGTACCAAATGGTGTGCAAATCACAAATTCTTTCAACATTTGAAATTGAAATAGTATTAGACATATATCTTATTCCTGAAATCAATTATTAGGTAAGTTGAATGGATGGGTTAGTTTAACTGCACTTTTCCAAGTATTCAATATGCAATTGATGACAGAATCAGCACATCTCATAATAAAATGACAACAACTTTTGAAGTACTCAGAGTTCAGGTGTCTAATGCACACTTCAGCTCGACAGTCTTGCCTAATTTAGTCAGCAACATACAATGAAAACCACAAATTGTGCCACATTCAATCCAACTATGATTCTAGTTACAGCACACTGAATCTCAATGCAGGCTATCTACATTTTTGCTTAGCTCCTCCAGCTTCTTCATCCTCAACTTCTCACTTTCAGTCACCAGCTAAACCAAAGTTCACATAAAACCAAAGGTAAAAAGACATGCCAGGGATCAAAGTTAGAAATTTTGAGTACAAAGTCTTAAATTAAAAAAAAAAAAAATCTAACCTCCATCAATTTTGTAACAAGTTGAGCTTTTTCCCTGTTTTTCTCATTCAAAGCTTCAAGGGCTTCCTTGTATTCTCTCTCCTGGACCCCAAAAATGATTAAGGGAAAAAAAAAAATTCAAGTAAAAATCTTAATATGGATTCTGTAAACTAGTGCCCTAAGCCCTTAAGGCCACAATTATAAAAAATTCGAGAAAAAGAAAGTTTTGATTAAAAAAAAAAAAAAAGAAGCAAGTTATTTGAATTTGTAATGAATTGAATATATTTAAAACCTTAAATACTTTTCACTTCTATTCATTGACCAGTACCACTAGTTATTGAGACCCTATTTGTATTGCCCTTCAATCTTTTCTTTCTTTTTTCCTATCTAGACATAATGATGAAAAATAAGTTTGCATGAGGAATTTGAAAATCTTCCATTGAACCGAATTCTATCATTTTCTACGTGGACATTTGAACACAATTATTATGAATTATCACCTTAACCACTGAAATAATCATGCCCACTTGCCTCCCAACTGATAAGACAATATGGGGCCAAGAAAGCAAAGACGGTCAAATTGATTAAACTCTATGAAGTGCTTATTAAGTGGTTGTATCAAAAGCTGTGTAAGCAGCATTTGGATCACTTTGGCCTTCCTTGAACAAATCCTATGGTTTAAGTAAAGATTTTAAGAAATGACAAAAGCAAACATACAACAGTTAAGAGAACCCCACCTTTCTTTGGCAGGTTTGGCCCAGCGGCTTTAACTCTTTGTTAACAACGTCTATCTTCTTTCTAACCATTGCAACATCCTTCTTCAATGGATCTGTAAGACCGTCAAGCTCCTGGAACATGATATGCAGTTTTTTCAAGCAGTTAATGTTTAACATTGATTAAAAAAGAAAAAGAAAAAGAAAAATCTTGCATTTAAAACACTTGAGTACTTGTCTAAGATTAAGGACAAAACAACCAATGCACTGCATAAATGACACAAGAATTGCCTTTGAATTTGTCCTTGTTCTAAGTTCTTGCTCAAGAACATAACTTCCTCACTAGATTAACATGCATAATTTTCGAACTAGAATAGATTAAGCACCTTGTCCCTTATCTTACGTCTATATAGATTAGTAAGTATAACATATTTACAAAAAAGTCATATATCAAAAGCCAAATGAACATAATGAAAGCTTGGATATTGTATCAAAGGGGAAAAGAAGTTAGTATTGTTGGACTTACTTCTCTAATCTCAGCCAAGCGCTTTGTTTCCTCTTCAACTTTTCCCAAATAAGCATGAACCTTATCCCTCACCTCCATTTTCTTCCTCTCAATCTCTTCTTCCTTTGCTCGGAACATCTCCAATGCTGATCTTGACATCTCCTCTTCCTTGTCATCCCTTGTTGGGCTCTGATTGGAGTTGATAATCCCCAGTTCCTCACTCGCTGCGCATTCGGTTGTTGCTGCTCATATGACTGTTTTGGTGTTGATGCCATTGCTGCACCACAAACCACAACACTCCTTTTCCTCTCCCTTGTTGTTTCTCTCCTATTTTCCCTGTTCTCTTTTCTTTGGAATAATAGCTCTCTTTCCCCTTGCCTTATGTGCTTATAAGCAAGACTGGCTTTTGAAGGCATAAGAATAAGTGGCTTATTTTTTGACAAACTATAGAATGAGCCCAAATGACAGAAATTCCTGTTGACAAACTATAGGTTATGAATAGTTAGCACTGAATTTATATTTGCTAAACAAAATACTTTCTTAGTGTTTTGCCTTTCAACTTTACTAAAAAGCCAACTTGATTATAGCATCATCAAAGTTCTAGTATAGGATTTCAAAGGGTGTTATATACTAAGAGGAGTATAAATGTTAAATCTTTGCCTACACTTTTCCGTTTTGTTTATTCTCTCTGAAAACTTAGAGAAGAATCTTTGATGAGCCTGCTTTGGTTAGGTAGCTATTTTGTTAAGTTGGTATATTGGCAAATTCAGCTAACTACTGCTTCTCAGTATATGTATAGACCAGAACTTTTTTTCAAAGACACAGCATGACACATATAGTTATATATACCTGCCACCCCATCTTAGTCCATCGAATCACATCCTCCTTTTTATCATTTATGTGACAATTTCCTTATTTTATGTTTATTTAGAAAATACGTGAATAGGTAAATTTGTTTGAAAGTTTCCAAGGGATATTGGTAATTATATAAGGTGGTTTCTTTAAGATAGAAAGGTGCTTGGAAGAGAAGTTTTGGTTGAGGAATGGACAGAAAGGGCTCACCTACATAAAGTATAGAATGAGGGAGAGAGCCTTAGAAAACAAGACAAAGTAGGAGAATTGGCAGCAGCTAGCCAGTTGCCGTTATGAAAAATTATTATCCATATGGCTGACCAGCCCCAAAATTGCATTTTTCTAGAACAGAAAGGTTCAGATACCCCTCACAGCTTGGCTATGTAAGAAAGGAACCTCCAACTTGTGGTCCTAATTATTTGGTCTCACATTACTGGGCCAAGCACTATTGAATTACTCAATGAATCAATCTAGTTGTGAAACCACTAGAAAGAGTTATCATAGAATCCTAATTCACTTTTTAAGGTAGTATTTTACTATATGTGGCACACTCTGATTCTTGAGTTAGTATAAAGAATGTATCTGAGGTTGTTTAAAATTTCTTCTACTAGTGCACATAACCTCAATGATTTTAAGTAGGGACAATCACAACACTTGTAAATGCATGAGAGTTCATGGTCAAGACTTTCCAGACTGACATAGCATGGTTGGTTTATAATTACTACTTAGTACTGCTAATGGCTAATTTTTAATCGCAATATATATGTTTATGTTGTAGATTAGTGATTACGATCTTTGAGCTAACAATAGACTTGGATATGATTCTTAACTCATCAAGAGAACCCAACTTTTTGTATATATAATGTCGCACGGATATTGGTATAAGTATAAAATACGACACAAGGAATATAGAGATATAATATAAATCAATCTAAAAACATATAAAATATAACTAGAAACAACTAAAAGTATGAGTAAAATGTATAATACGAATTTCAGATATGCATATGCAGACTATTTAAAGTATCTGTGCATCATAGCATCACATGTATACTTAGAAAGGATTAATAAAAGCCAATCTAGCTTTGTCAAGCGTGGTGCGTCCGTTCAAATATCTGCAAAATTTTGCTGATTGAGGCCTTGAATATTATATGCGCCATTTAGTGCAACAACACCAAAAAATTATAGATTCCTTCCAGGTGAGTGGGTGGCGTACTCTTTGGTTGCAGGGGTTTGACTGACCAAGAGGTTCCAAGCATGTGAATAATTCAGCAACACCGTAAGCATCTGTGTACTAACTGCTGCTACTTAGAGGGCAGTACCAACTGATCAGGGTGGGGCAGTAGGCCATGCTGTTCTTTGAATTGCGCTATGTCAATATATTTTTTGGTCTCGCTGAAATAACTAATATCCAAATCTTATCAATAGGAACCCTAACTCATCTAACATGACCCGAATTTGAGACCTTTGGTTAGAGCATCAAGGTACCTACCACTTTGACTAATCCCATATTGGTTTCACTGAGTGAGCACGAGAAATGCTTTTTCACATGAGTAATTCAATGTACAGGTAAATATAGATTGTAGTTATATGGGTGTGAATTTGATATTAGCTAACAATAAATGTACACCAATACTAAAGGTAATATGGTTGATTCAACACTTATATAACTGAAATACACACTCAATATATTCAATTTCCTTTGCATTTTATTTTGTCGAAATAAATTGTTTTATTGCTTTAACAACATAAAATTTCTTTCTCAAATCTTCTTCTTAGTTTTTTTGGTCTTCTCTAATCTTCCAAATAACGCTTTCCAATTTGGCTCAAAGTTTCCCATGTTGACGGGTAAAATGGGTCCAATTGGAGCAAGTAACCAGCCCATATTTTTAAGGGGCCACCTTCAGAAAGGATTTGGACCAAAAAGATAAGAAGGGGTTTGTTGAACCTGAAAGATTAACACAGAAAACATTATGGACCAAACATAGCTCCGTTGCATCGCCATTGTACTCCTAACCCAAAGTGCTGCGTTTCAACTTCTATTGAGGGATGAGGACCATATACAGAATAGCATGCTTGATTTTGCTTTTGAAGAGTCTCAAATCATAACCAAAAAAAAAAAATCTCAATTTGCAAAAGCTTGCCCAAATCATGATTTTGAGGTTCTAAGAACCGCACATAATACAATTTTCTGAATAATAACTAAATGTATTATCAAATGACTAGTTTTAAGGGTGTGTTTGGTTTGGAGGTGAAAATAGAGGTGAAACTTTTATGGATGGACTCCTTATGTAAAATTATACATAAAATTTAATCATAAAAATTTTATTCTCATTTTTATTCTTCAACCAAACGTTCCCTTAAATTTTACAAGTAGGACTCAAAGGGAAAAAAGTGTTAAATTACAATATTCTATTAATTTAAGAATAAATACAATCCAAAACGCACTAGGATTCACCTTCATGTCAACATTGTAACTTAAGGTCCCATTTGGATAATCAACTTATTTAAACACTTATACATGATTAACTTTTAAATAGTAACTTATGAATAAGATATTTTATATTCAAATACATATTATTAAAAATACTTATTTTTAATGTTTCAGAAAATAATTCTTAAAAAGCTAGATATTTTAAATTCTCAAAAAGCATTAAGAATAATTTTTTAAAACATAATAAATTATTTAACCAAATAGGACGAAAAACTATATTGCATAGATACGAGTATGGTACCCATATCAAGTATAAATACAAGTACGAAGTACGAAAATTTTCTAAAAACTAAGGTAAGGGTACAAAAATATATATTACATAAAAATATAAAATTATAACCAATAAATAATTTTTTATGATCCTTAAACAAAAATATCTAAAAAAACACAAGATTTGAAAGCATAAAAAAATACTTTAATTCATTTAATTGCAAAATTTAATGTTTTATACGGACTAATTCATATTTAAATAACATTTACTTATTGTAATTATTAATTAATAAGTACTCTAAGTACCTAACAAGTATCATTTACGACAGTCATTTTGAAATACCCATGCTTCAAAGACAAAAGGTAAAAATGAGGTTTTTAACTTCTAGAAAGTTAAAAAAGTCATAAGTTAGCGCTTTTCAATCAAACCCCACGTCCCTCACCTTTCAAACTTCATACATGGAAGGACATGCTGGCTCGTTGTAGTAGCCATGGCACATTAGAATTTTGACATAATATGCAACAATTACTTTCCAGGCAATTCCATTGGTCTATCTAACACGACAAAGGGCAATTGGAAATGTTTAACAAAGTAAAGAAAAACTGTTGCGCTTGTATAGCACAAGCTAAAAAGCAAGGATAAGAGTAAAACTAAAGGATACAGTAAACACAGAACAAGTATATAACCAGAATAGAACCCAAAGCCTGAAGTCTGAATCATCAATTGATTATATCAAACAAACAAAGAACCATTTTCATTTGAGTTATAAACCTCCAATGGTGATCAAAGTTTGCAACTAAGCAATTTATTAAGAGAACAATCATGAATGGAAAGAAAAATCACGGGTCGACATTGAGGAAGTACTGTTGGGTTTGTGCGGCAAAACACCCCCACCTCCTCAATCAGAAATTGCCAAGTCATTCTTTTTTCCCTATTCCATGTGACATATTATAGATTCCTCGTCCCTAAACAGAAGGCATAGAACAATGTTAATAAGATTTTGCTAAAAACAAGAAACGCCAGCAACTTCAATACGACAAAGTCATCTCATCGGAGACGTATGGAGAATTCAGATGACAAGCAAACTTACAATCAGGAAAATTGAAGATCCAGCCAAGAACAGCGGTATCGCAACAGATGTAATTTTATCATAGGGCCCCTTCAAGTGTGTGTACTTCTGAACGCTCTGGAAATATTTTTGCTGCTCAAAGAGCTTCTCCCTTGGTCTGAATGGTGCTTCCGACATCCTGCACAATGTGATCAATAATTATCTCATAAATGTTTCTATTAACTACATAAAAGAGAGGGTGGAGAAATAACTATAAAGCATGAAATGCAACACAACAGAACTTGTATCATGAGTCTCGGACACCTGCCAACCCCACCAAACAAAGAACAACATCTCTCTCCCTCTATCTGTCCAACAAACACAGCAAATTGAGAGAAATGCTTGAAATACTGCCTAATGAAAAAACTATACTCCATACAACAGAACTCACAAATGACCCAACCATACAACTACAACAACAATAACTAGGCTTTGTCCTATTAAATCGGGTTAGCTACATGACCCCCACAAATGACCCAACCATGATTTCTATAAACAAAAAATGTGGGCACTTCCAGTCAAAGTTGTCAGGTTTGAGATCCTACATAGGAATGGAAGGGGAATAAAAGTTCTTAGAACGTAGGATGGTAGCACGGATTATAAGATCCTACCAGAACAGATAATCATAATACATTCATACAAACATGTAAATATATGCATAAAACATAACACGTATAAGCAAATGAAGTCACAATTCACAGCCTTCAAAATTCAAATATCACATAACTACATCAAAGTCCATATGTCATAATTCATAATTCAAAGCATAAAAGCCACAACAATCCACGAGTTTTTTTTTTTTTTTTTTACATCACTTAAAATTAAGACATTAAAAATAACAAGCCAACAACCCAAATAAAAATCAAATTAAAAACAAAATAACCCAAAATAATAACACAGAAATTAAGAAAGTTTGAGAACAAAAATCGAACAATAATCCAAAAAAAAGACAGAAGGGGCTGCTTTAGGGTTCGAGTGTGAGAGAGAGATTCAACATGAGAAGGGTTAATTTCTTTTTTTAAAACGAAAAATTGATAATTGACAAGAGAAATTGGAGCAACGAGATCTGGGAATTGAAATGGTGCAGTTAGAGTGATTAGGATGCTTACTCTGAATGGAGGCGAGGGGTGTTCGTTTATCAGTTGAGATTTGATTTGATTTGACGCAGAGAAAATGGAGAAGCAGCCCGGTTTCGTGGTAGTATTCTTCTAGTTCTAGGGTCCAATGAATACATGACCAACTTTATATGTGCTAAGTGGATCTTCTTCCTATTGACCCATTTATTGTCACTTTTTAACATAATTTTATTGCCAAAGCTTAAATGATTTTTAAATCTAACAATTTTCAGTTTTAGTTTTTTATGAATTTTTTTTGTTTAATTTCTATGTGCCAAACATTATAACACTAGTTTACACTGTCATTCCATGTGATATCTAATTTACATGATTTTTTAAGTAATAAATATAAAATTTAACCATTTTTATTAATATAATATATGATTGAATAACAATATAATTATATTTTATATTGTCAATATATAAAATTAAACTCTTAATTTATAGAATTCAATTGCCATAAGGAGAGCATAAATATTCTTATACAGTCATCCAATTATGTATTGTAATTAAAAATGATAGTAATTTTTACCTTACTCTATTTGAAAAGTTAATTCAAATAAATATTTTAATTGAATGGTCGGTAAAATAATTTTACAGTCAATTGCATCAAAATTAAATTTCTAATTTATATATATTTTTACACATATATTTAATAATTGAATTAATATAACATGGATATAAATCACATATTTTTTTTTATCAAATTTAATTCATTTTACATACATCATTTATCATATTTACTGCAATCATATCTACAAAACGACATGACGTTTATAGATAACTTTCGCCGGCTTGCTCTAGAAAGAAGAGAAACTGAGGAAAGCAAAACTTCAAAAATGGCATACACAGCAGAAACGCTGATCAAGTGATTATTACTGATTATGGCGTTGGCGGCGTAGTAATCGTCTTCTCCTTCATTCTTCCTAAACCCACTCTTCAAAACGCTCTCTGCAATAAAACAAAACATGCGCTCCAAGGACAGAATCGCTTATTTCTACGACGGTGCGTCTTACTCACCCTCTCTAAATCCCCTTCCTTCTTCTTTCTATTCTTTTTTCCCTTCGATTACTATTATTTTGTGGAATTGAATTCACGAAACTCGCTGATGCTTTTCGCATCGACGACGCCATCTTCTAAATTCCAATCCCTAGCTCAGTTTCATTGCCGCATGTCGAAACCCTAACATTCGGTTGAGCTCATTGCCGCGTTTGGTTGCAACGAAATCGAACAATTAGGGAATTGCGATTATAATTTTTTTTAGATTTATCTTTTTTTTAAATAAGGCCTTTTCAGGTTTGAGTTGTGCAATTTTTAATTTTTTTGGTTTTCGCTATGCCTTTTTTTTCATTTATTTTATAAAATTTCATGCTGTTCGGTAGGGAAATTAGGGTCCTTTATAGGACTCAATTTCTGTGATTAATTGACAATCTTTTCCTCTTTTTTTTCATATTTGCTAGACCGTGTTTGGTTGTGTGTGTTTTTTTCATGAACTTGATTGTTTAAAAACGTGATATTGCAGGCGATGTGGGCAGTGTTTACTTCGGGCCTAACCATCCGATGAAGCCTCACAGGCTATGCATGACTCATCATCTTGTTCTCTCATACGAGCTTCATAAGAAGATGGAAATTTATGTTAGTTACATAGCCCGGGTTTTTTTTATTTTCTTTAGACTAAATACCCATTTTAGTCTCTTAGACATATATATCGGAGGACAATTTAGTGCCCCAGTGTTTACAATTAAAAAAATACTGTACGGACAGAGGGACTAATTTGTCCCTTTATTTTTTTTGTGAATTGTGAGGGACCAATACAATACTTAACTTTCAAATTCTGAGAGGCCATTTTGGATATTTAGTCTTTTTCTTATTATGTGTTTTGGAGTTTTTTGTTATCAAATTGTTCAATATTGGTGTGGCTGATTACATAAATAATGTTATTCCCTTCTTGTTTTGTTTATATGTATGATGCAGCGACCGCACAAAGCTTATCCTGTTGAGCTTGCCCAGTTTCATTCAGCTGACTATGTTGAGTTTTTGCACAGGATCACAACTGACACTCAGCATTTGTTCTCAAATGAATTGGCAAAATGTATGTTTTTTCCATATCTAAAAACTTTCTTGTTTGTGTGTGTGTGTGGTTTTAAGTTTCTTTTTATTTATTTAAAACTAAAGTGAGAAACACTGAAAGATTTTCTTGTTGCACATTGCGACCTCTATGTGGGAGAGTAGTGGAGAAGAAATAGAAGGTTTCTTTATCATTCTGTATTCAGTGTCAAAAAGTGAAGCTTTGGAACTAGGGCTGACATTGGAGGATAGGATCGTTCATTTTGTTAAAACTTCATTCTTTGGTTGTTTTCAACTTTCGTTTTATGCATATCAGACTGACAAGTAAGCCTGATGTTTTAATTTAGCAAAAAGGGTGGGTGGCAACTGGCAAGTTCTGTAAAAGATAGGAAAATTTTCAATTTGACCCTTTAATTTTTTGTTACTTTTCTGCTAAATGTGAGCTTTTATCCTCACTTTAAATGTTTGATATTTAATTTCTCATTTTAACATTATTTAGGCCAATGTTTATGTGATAGTTTTACTCTATATTTTCAATTTATAGTGTAACTAGTAACAAGCTCCTCCCATGTCTGTCAGATAATCTTGGAGAAGACTGTCCTGTATTTGACAACTTATTTGAATTTTGTCAGATTTATGCTGGTGGAACCATAGGTATAGTGATCTTCTTGAATTTTGAACTTGCCTTGTTTGTCATTATATATGCTGATTGAAATCTACCTGCAGATGCTGCACGTCGATTAAACAATGGACTGTGTGATATTGCTATAAACTGGGCTGGCGGACTACATCATGCTAAGAAATGCGAGGCATCTGGATTTTGTTACATCAATGACTTAGTTTTAGGTATTTTGGAGCTTCTTAAATATCATGCCCGAGTTTTGTATATTGATATAGATGTCCATCATGGTGATGGTGTAGAAGAAGCCTTCTACTTCACTGACAGGTCAGCTAGTTTCTCATATCTTCTGCAATTTGATTAGTTATGAATGAAGGTGATGATGCTTTTGAGAAAGTTAAAATTGTAAAGGCAATATCAATGTTAGTTAGCAAACTACATTTCTGTTTTCTTGATGTATACTGGCAAGCCTTTTAGTGTGTTCTCTTTAAAAGTATAAACTTTGTGCCGAGGAATGTGGCTGTAGGCAATTTTTAATCTTCCATGGATGGCATGTGTGTAGGTATATAAATATTGTTTATACACTCAATAACCATGTTAGATTTCAATAGTGCTCATATACAAGCATATACTCTTGATTCAAGCTTCATTTTTTGCTTTCAGTTGGCACTGTTCTACAAGAACCAAGCCTTATCTCTGAATGTATAATTCTCAGCTTGTAGATTGAACTTACTTTGCTGATGGTTATATACTGATGAGATATTTTTGCCATGCTGTCATCAATTTCTCTATTTAGCTAAATGGTCAAGTGTTTCATGACAGGGTGATGACTGTCAGTTTTCACAAGTTTGGAGATATGTTCTTTCCGGGTACTGGGGATGCTAAGGTGATTTTCCTTGCTTTGGTTTTTTTTTTTTGTAAGTTGTCTGGTTTTCCAATTACAACCTTAATGTTCCAATAATATAGATGATTGCATAATGATTGATTGGGACTTCAGGGACTACATGACAGTGGCATGATTCCCCTTGTTGCACATTTGCTAAAGTTGAATATTCTTTATTGTTTGAAGCATTTCTGAAACTCTATATTTGAGTGATTTGAACTGATATTACTGTATTGAAGGAAATAGGAGAAAAAGAAGGAAAGTATTATGCCATAAATGTACCATTAAAGGATGGAATAGATGACCCTAGCTTCACTCGTCTTTTCAAGACTGTAAGTTCGATTCTTCTTCCGTATTTCTTTTTTTTTTTGTCCAAACTGCTTGCTAAATTGATAGGCTCTTAAGTAAACATTGCATTATTTCATACTTGTTTGTTTCTTGTCTGAACCTTTTGAAATTCCTATGCTGTAGATTATTTCCAAAGTAGTTGAAACATACCAACCTGGTGTGATAGTTCTCCAGTGTGGAGCCGATTCACTTGCTGGAGATCGCCTGGGCTGCTTCAATCTCTCTATTGATGGTGCTTATCTCCCAGTAAATTTCTCATTCTGATGGAATCGTCATTGTTCTGTTATCACTGTGTGTGTGTGTTGTCAACTTGTCGTCTTTACATTGGTACCCGTTTAATTAATGGGTGGCTTAGCTTGATCAGAAGATTATCTTTGGATTTTTCTTTTACAGGCCATGCTGAATGTGTTAGATTTGTAAAGAGATTCAATTTGCCCTTGCTGGTGGGTTTATATCACTTTATGTTTGCCCTCTATTAACCTTTTCTACGAGTCTAATTTATATGAATGGACTTCTGCTACAGGTCACTGGAGGTGGGGGATACACAAAAGAGAATGTTGCTCGATGTTGGACAGTCGAAACTGGAGTTCTTCTAGATACGGAGCTTCCTAATGGTACATTAGATTTGGCTCTTCTCAGCTCTTAGACTATGACACGTTTTACAAAGATTTTATTTTCTTTCATTAATTGAATATAATATTGATTGTTCAAACTCCAAAGTAATACAGAAAAGTGCCATGTGAATTGCTAAATGAGGGCTTTCTCTCTTATGGCAAATTTTCCCATGGGGAGCATAGGAGAGGTTGAAATGCATCAGTGTAGTACTTCCTTCATTATGCAGCTTCCCTTGAAATATTTCCCTAACTATTCATGGTCTAAATGTCTCCCATCTTAATTAGAATATCAGAATATGGTTAGGCCTTCCCTTTTTTCCTACCCGAGTGTAACGCCCGGTGATGAGGGCGGGGAGTAATTGTCGGTGCAGAGGCACGAATAAGGAGCGGCTCCTGCAGGCTTCTAAGTGAAGGGTACATGAATAAACCGATTACACACCAGAATGAGGGATCTTGAGACTGTGTAGGTATGGGACTATACAGTTAAGAATGACTTATATGAATTGATTGGTACTACCTATACTAACAAGATACATCTTTTTTCTGGTAGCCATTACTAAAGAACTTCATGATTAAACGTACTTGACTTAGAGCAATTTTGGGATGGGTGACCTCCTTAGAAGTTTCCCAGAGCGTGTGAGTGAGGACAAAGCACGCTGCGAAACCTGATTGATTTATGGGGACAGTCGTCTATTCATAAAGTAGTATGGGATGTTACACAAAGGATGGGCAAATGTCTTTTGTACTGTTATTCTTACTTGAAATTTACTTGTATGTGCTTGAAGATTTATGCTCAGGTAGAAAAATGTAACCTGTCCTCACACAGCAAGCTTCTAAATCATTGCACACATTTCTTTTTCAACGAGTCTTATCAGCATTCTAGATTTAAATTGTTTTTTTGTTTCAAAAGTGAAACATTATTTACTTGCTTGATCTCTCTTGCAGAGATCCCAGAAATGATTATATTAAATATTTTGCACCAGACTATTCGTTGAAGATTCCTGGTGGGCATATAGTATGTATTTTCTCAAGCCTTGTAATAGTCTTTATTTATATGTACTTTTTTCTTTTTGTAATTTTGATCTTGCTGTCTAGCATATGACATTGCCAATTTACATGGATCAGATCACGTACATGTTGCTATAATTTTAATTTGGACTTTATGCCTTGTGGTGTGCATCTATACGGTATATACATCATTGTTCTCAGTATTTTATTCTTTAAATTGAGCAGGAGAACCTAAACAGTAAGTCATATCTCAGCAGCATCAAAATGCAAGTCTTGGAAAATCTTCGTTGCATCCAACATGCTCCAAGCGTACAAATGCAGGAGGTGAGTTCATCCTTGAAATAACACATCACCCAGCTGGCAGCTCAATTTTCTTTCATATTTTTTGCGTTCTGTTTGGTTTTGTTATGACTTTAGAGGCCTTTGTGAATGTGGCTACAAATCAATTGATTTCCGTGGAGTGGATTTTCAAGCAATCAGAATGAAACAATTCCTTCTTATAAGTTCTCCTAATTTATGTTCCAAGACCCAATAATAGACTGGGGAGAATGGAAATTCAGGAATATATTAACAGCTGATCCAATAATAATGCTTGAGCTGATGGAGGACGGCCAGGGTGAATTTACTTAGGCATTTGATCGCTTGAGACTAATCTATTAGGTTATGCATGCATGTTTGTAAACTTACAATTTCTGGTTGATCCTTTGAATTCGGTAGCTATTCTGTGTTTTGGTTGAATTCATTTTTTGGTGATGTCTTGATCAATTCCCTTTTTAACCAAAGCTGACCAATGGCAGTATATAAACTAGTAATATTTCCAGATACTAACATTTTGTGGTTCACAGGTCCCACCTGACTTCTACATTCCAGATCTTGATGAAGATGAGCAGAACCCTGATGAGCGCGTTGATCGTAAGGAGAAAAAAAGTCCTCCTTCGTTGTTTCCTCTTGACATAGTGCGAAATGGTTGTTTATTGATTATGTTGATTCTTTCTTTTCAGAACACACTCAAGACAAGCACATCCAACGGGATGATGAATATTATGAAGGTGACAACGATAATGACAACCACATGGACATTGCATGAAGTTGGCCCGCGCTATTTGTTTCCCTTTGCGGGGAGAATGACCATTTTAGTCGAGTTGGAAAATGTATTTAGATAGAAACACCTAGTTGTATCAAGAAAGTGTTTGGCTTAGCCTACCAAGATATTCACATATGCATTTTTTTGTTTTGTATATTTGCTGAAAACTGCCTTAATACGGTTGTTTCCTTCATTTTCAATTTTCACAGAGGTAGTTTGTTTGTGGAATGGACATGTTCCATGCACACGTTTATTCAAATCATTCGTATCAAGAATTTCACAGAACTATTTGAGGAGTACATTATGTAAGATTCGTATCAATTATTGCAATGATAGCTTATTCCTCGTGCATTACTTAGGACTGGAGAAAATAATTCTTGCTTCAGCATTAAATTCCCCTTTCTAGGAATGTTTTGTCTCCTGAGGGAAAAAATAGGGATGAAAGTAATTTAATTGCTTGTCGAATTGGCAACCGAAGCAGCTTTTCACCGGATCCCTTGCGTTAATGCACCCGTTAATATATTGAAATTTTCTCGATTTGACAACACTGAACTTGAGAAAACTCACGTGCAGTCCTCCTTTACTCAAACCACTGGTTATGTACACAGAGCCAAACAAATTTTAAACTGAACTGTTAGGTACAAAGCAGCAAGTGCATAAAATAAGTACAAGCAGTATTTCTCACTGCATGCAAAAAGTGATTACAATTGTATGTCTATAGTGCCATGCAATTTTCCTCTGCTGTGTCCCAGTATTCATTGTGATACACAAAAGATGAACAAAGAATCGCATTTATTTTATATATGGCAAGAAGCGTATAATATATATATATATATATATATATAAATGAAGGATTTGGGAATAATGAACCACTGAACTTAAAAGGTTCTTTGACATTGATGATAACTCACTTATGTTTACCCCTGGATTGGATCTACTGGCCGTTAAAAATGTATTAAGATTCTTGTATATGTTTGTTTTCAGCCAAAATGTTTTCCAGCAATGATCCACAAGCATCTTCAAGCAAATCTAACACCTGCAGTGCCACATAATGATATATAAGCAGAGCAGCAACCAGGAGTAAAGAATTCTTCTTTACAAAATATCTTTAAATTTTTATCTAATTGGACTTCCTGTATCACCAAACAATTTGACAATTTGCCAGATATATGTATGACCAACCAATTATTGCATTGTCTGAAATTCAGACAGACAGTACTCTGACTGAATCATTAAAATATACTATTTCTTGAATACAAAGTATGTTTGATAACTTACTTTAAGATACCATAGTTATAGGTGCCAAAAGATGCATAGAGAAAATTGTCCCATGTCAAAAAGTCTTCAGCATAAATGACAGTGAAAAAAGTTGCACTTATTTGAGGAAACTGGAGTTAGAACATGATAAACCGTGATATAACATTCAATACCATATATATGCAGTGGAATATATGTTGTTCATTGAAATAAGAAATGTATCTCAAAGGCACCAAAATAAGAAGAAAAAAATCAATCAGGCTATTTTCTATAACTTGCTTAATTAAATGACAGTATTCACAATATAATTTCAGCCCTCAACCAATCCAACTAGACATGTCAGCGCCATGCTTGGTCTTCTCAAAGATTCAGTTCAATTTATCAAACAAAACAGTATCACGATACATGATTATCATTGCACATGCCAACTAATAGCGTAACATGAATACCTTCTCAAACCCTTGTGGTCCGCCATAGTAAGGATCCGGGACTTCAGTTTCATCATGCTTCTTACAATATGAACACATCAACTTAACCTGCATCATCACAGTCAAAGTAAATAGACCAACAAAAGAAAAATGAAGCCAAAGGACTATCAAAATCATATACTAACCTTCTTATGAGTATCATCCGGTAAATTATATCTATTTTTCCAACTATTGAAAGCCTCCAACATGTCCTCTAAAGCAAACAACAAACTCTGTCAATACGTATAGCCAAAAACACATAAAAGATATGGTGGACTGGGGCAACATATAACACCCAATTTCATGTCAAGATATCACAACATTGCACATAATGGAAATATGGCCTTATCTCATAGGCTAACTTACCTCTGTTTTGCATGTCCATAGCAAGAATGAGATTAAAGTCAATGAAATCCGATGGCTTGATTGGCCTCGAAATAGAAGTTATCTGAATCCCACGCTTCTTGGAGGCTGCCCTCATTCTCGGGTCTGCTTCATTCCCCTTAAAAACCAATCAACATTCCCAAAAACCAAATTTTTATACATTTTTTTAACAAACTTGAAAAATCCCATCTTATAAATCAACAATAGCAACAACTAAGCCTTTTGCCCTTTTGCCATATCAAGTAATGGTAGGTTGTTAATTAATAAACCAATCAAGTATCATAAAATATAGTGATAGGTACCAAGCCATATGAGTGAGAGTAATATGTGTGTATTGAGATCAAGAGAAATTGTAAAATAACTCAGAGTATTAGCGAGACTCTGAAACTCTCCCAAGCCCAATTCTAAATCCCAGATACCCCTCTCAATATCCCTCCCCTTGCCTATATAGGCTTCCCCCTAACCAATTAGAATATTCTCTCTCTCAGGTGGAGAGTTAGTTACAAAACCCTGAACCCATTGCTCACAATTAGTTACAAAACCCTTTACCCATAGTTCACATACATCAGGAGCCCCTTAGGATAACATGTGTATCCCTGTAGACACTAATAGCCTTAACATCAAATACTACAAGACCTAACAATACTCCCCCCTAAAAAATCACCTTGTCCTCAAGGTGATGTACATGAAGGAAAATAATAGTGCTGAAAAATAAAGAGCTTCCTCCTGGGTCCCATATCTTGATGAAGAGAGAAGCGAGCTTGCATTGTTGTAATGTCCTCCAGGATCCCATGAAGCGGTCTCAAGTTCCCTTGCTGTGTCCTTTAAGTAATCGATACCAACAGCCTCACCATATGTCCTAACACCCTCAATATACTGCATCTCTAACATCTGGCCATGGTCTGTCATAGAGATCTCCAGCCTATACCTTGTACGTGCCTCGCGAAGTGCATTCCAGCCATAATTGGACCAAAAAATGACACAGCTTTTATATCCTTATCACTGCATATGTAATGAACAATCTCATGTGTTCCATGAACAATATTTAAAACGTCCTCTAGCAAACCAGCCTCCCTTGCTAGTGCTCCAAGTATCATTGAAGCTCTTGAATTTTTCTCATATGGCTTGAGAAATAAAGTGTCGCCCATGTAACTCCAATAGGGAACATCTTGCAAGTTAAAAAGGCCCACCTTTCTCTATTAAGAAATTTCAATTTTGTTTCTTCATTTTCCTCAGCCTCAACTTTTGCCTCCACCATAGAGTTCATTGTCGAAATTTCCCTCGGCCTTAATCCAGAGAAATCCTGCACCGCCTCGTTATAGCCAATATTTGATTTTGTAATTGCTGATTGGCACATTCTAGCTAGAATTGGAGAGGCCTGGTATGTTTTTAATACACCTTTTCTAGAGACACCTACGTGGGCTTGATCCCAAATCATAAAAATAGCAGTACTAACCTCACGTATTTGGGCTTGGACCATTGGGTCTAGCAAATGCCTCAACCTCTTAATTGCCATCTCATCCACTTTTGCCTTCTCAGCTATCATTTGCTCAGCATCCTTTCTCATGTGGGCCACTAGCCACTTAGAGAACTCCTTCTCTTTGACGGATTGGGCTTGGCCCATGGGTCCAGCTTTTGCCCAATTTCTGGAATGGTCTACCCAAAGCAATGCTTTCCTTCCTCTCTCCCTTTCTCGCGAACCAAGTCTCCGCCGCTGAGCGTGCACTTCTTCCTGGTTCACTCGAAGACGGCTCACGCCGTGTCGACCGCGCTTTCGCTGTTGTGCTTGGCTTGGCGTCGGATCTCGCCTTTCTAGCGATGGAAGCTTGGCCGCCATCCTCAAAACTTCTGAGCTTCTCGCTCCTCGCCACCCGATTTGGTGGCACCGCGGCGCTCACCGTCGCCACACACGAGTCCTGATTCAGGAGGTTTCGGTGGTGGGCGTTGGGTAGCAATATCAAAACCCGAAACTCCTCCACTGTTGCGTGCTCCTCCCCGTCTTCTCTTCACTCATGTCGCCGCCTGTGGCAGTCGCCGCCTCCGTCTCGGCCGCGCTTCTCCGTCGTGCTCGGCTTGGGCTTGGGATCTCGACTTTCCAGCGCTGAAGCTTGGCCGCCGTCCTCGAAACTTCTATGGCTTCCTCGTCGGACTCGTCGCCACCGAGTCTGGTGGTTCCGTGGTACCAGCGCTCTGGCGACACGAGTGTGGCAGGTTGTTGCTGAGGCCAGAGCTTCCGGCAATTGTGAGCTCTTCTTCTCTGCCGCCCACCTCGAAAGTCCAACGCACGTCCTCTTCGGCCAAAGCCTCTTCATTCAAATCCAGTGTCAACACCAGAGCTCCGCCCGATTCGATCACCCCTCCGCGCCTTCCATTTATCATCACCTTGGAATCCATTAGCTGCTTGACATCCTTCAACGTTCCTCTTCGTTCACGATCTCCCACTCCAATGCTTCCTCAGATTTATGCGTATCGTCACCTTCATCACCAACGTCCCCTGGTTCAACATCTCCATCTTCTTCCTCCACTTCATTCTGCATGCCTGTGAAACGCGCGAACATCAAGAGGCCAATCATCCATGGAGGATCTCCTCCTTCTCCTCCACCACCAATCTTCATTACCCTCCCAAACAGACAGTCGACAACGGCCTGGATCTTCCTTTTACTAGATTTTGAATTTTCTTAAATGCTCTCCATCTCTATCTTCTGCTTCATTTCTTTCAACTCTGACCCCACGGAAACGCTCACATGGTATTTGGCACAGGGCTCCCAAGATCGGAGCTCTAATACCATTTGATAGGTACCAAGCCATATGAGTGAGAGTAATATGTGTGTATTGAGATCAAAGAGAAATTGTAAAATAACTCAGAGTAGCGAGACTCTAAACTCTCCCAAGCCCAATTCTAAATCCCAGATACCCTCTCAATATCCCTCCCCTTGCCTATATAGGCTCTCCCCTAACCAATTAGAATATTCTTCTTCCAGGTCAGAGTTAGTTACAAAACCCTTAACCCATTGCTCACAATTAGTTACAAAACCCTTTACCCATAGTTCACATACATCGCAGCCCTTAGGATAACATGTGTATCCCTGGAGACACTAATAGCCTTAACATCAAATACTACAAGACCTAACATATAGTTTATTGCCTTGATTGATAATAACTAAAAATATTGTTCTTAATTTCTTATGATGTTAGAGTAAAGCCTCATTTTGGTCCTGAAAGTGTATGCTTCAATTGATTCCCTAAAACTTAGAAATTAATGATTTAGCTTAGGAGCTGCAAAACATGATTCAAATCAGTCCTTGGTGATGAGTGTGGGAGTAAATTGAATCACTCCAGGGACCAAAAATCACATTTTGCAACTTTGAAGATAACATTATTAGTTTATTAGTTATAGGAATTTAAACTGAAGCATGCTCCAAGGACCAAAATGAGGCCTTTTTTTAAAAAATAAGGCTTATTCTTGCTATTATTTTTCCGAAAGGTCATAAGCTTTTTAATGATTGAAAGAGATATGTATATTATATACAGCTATAATGGTGCTAAATCATTAGAACAGAATTTCCAAAGAAAAGAAAAAAAAATGGCAAATGTACGATATTCAGACAAGTAATGCTACAAAAAATATGTACATAATCTTTCAAAGAAATCATAATGATTATTGGATGAAATAAAATAACATGATCTGCTAATTTATCTAAAGGCTAATAACTATTACACATCATTCTAGATATAAAATTTTACCAAAATTGCTCTCAGCATTTTCCTATTCAGACTAGCTTATAGTGTACCATAAAATAATAAGGATTTCTACCTTATAAAATTCAAAGGTATCAATACTTTATAGTTATTTGTGACTAAAATTATGCCATGCGTCCACTAACTCAATTTATTAAAATATAGAAAAATTAATATTCAATCATGGTCATTGAAAACAAGAAGGTTATCAAAGTAAAAATAAAAAATAATATAAAAAGAATTGAACTATTTTTTAATAAAAAATAGTGTTTTGTTGATATGAAGTGAGGGAATACCCATTACCCACCTCGTGGTAATTGATGGTGCCACAAGAATCGATCTTGAATTTGTTTTCGAGGCCCCTTTTCTTGATCAAGTCCGTGAATACCCCTTCGGCAGCTGGGCTCCTGCATATGTTCCCAAGGCACACAAACAACACAGAGAATGGCTTTGTCTCTACTGTGGATGAAGTAGAAGAAGCCATTGATGATGCTCGAATAATCAAAGGAGGAGAATGATGATAATAGCCGGGGCGGCTTTTGCAGGAAACGGAAGAAGAAAGAGAAGATTTTGTGATTGTGAGAGTGACGAAGTTTGGAACTTGAGAGGAAGAAGACGGAACGAAGAATGGGGGCTTTGGTGAAAGGATGATGGCTTGGGAACAGTGGCAAAATCGTAATTTGTGAGGTTCACTACTTTGCTGCTGTCCAGTGTCCTCATTTTTTCGCTATTGCTTCTCTCTCCCTCCAACGTTGGAGTTCCACTTCACAAGTCAGTGGCCACACAAAATGCACTATCCTTTTCTTAAAAAGTTATTTGAACAAGAGGTGTGCTACCTTTAGCTTACTCTCATGGGACAGGAAACATTGAGACACCGATAAAAATACGAAGATAAAAGAGACAGAATGAAGATATAAATAATAAATATATATAAAAATATTATTAAAAAATAAAAATATTAAATTTTTATCTTTGTATTTATTTCTATTGTTCTCATATTTAGAGATATAAATATTTTATATTTTTCTGTCTTATTATTCGTCTCACTATTAAGCAAGCTTATGTTTTAGTGTTTCTGTGTTTTTATTCTAAGGAGGTAAATAAATGCTACCTGAGTGTCCAATGTCCTTTAGGCACTTATTTTATTATTTTTTAATGTGATGATAGTTTCTACTTATTTTATCTATCTATTATATTTAATGGTGATAAATTTAGTGTCCAAATAAATATCAATTTAAATAACATTAAGTTTCTTATATGTGTGTATCACTATTTTTTATTAGAAAATGTTAGTTTTTGGATGAAAGATGGGGTAATTAAAATCTTATTTTTCACCATTGCCTTCATGTAAATCTCACAATGAGGGTCTTAAGTTAGACTAAAATACTTGTGGACTAAAGCTAGAGGGGGGTTTTAGATTTTTCCTTAAATAGAAAGCTTATTATATGCTCTAAGAATAAGATAAACTATTTACTCCTTTTTATTTATTAATTGACATATTAACTTTGTAAGTTATTATTATCTCTCATTTTACAATTTTATTGCAATAGTTTATGTATCAATTAATTAATGTGAGTTATGTGATAGAGGAAATATTTTGTCTTAAATTTAGAACACTTAAAAATTTCTCTAATAAATAAATGGTTTTGTCGTAGATGCTTACTTGTTTGATTGTTTATTTATTTATCGGTGAAATCACCAGGTATCCTATCCATTGGTCGACTAACTTGGATTTGGGTCCTAGAGATCCATTACGGAGTAAACTTTCAACCTAATTTACTCCATTAATAATTTCAAGATTGATCCAGACATTGCTTAAGGGGCCCAATGCCTCATCTCACTAAATCAACTAATAGTTGGTAGATTTTTTATTATTGATAGAAAGTGATTAAGTAAATAGAAATTAAATTATAAAAGAAAAAAAAACTTTTCTTACTGTTATCATTTTTTTTTGTCATGGAAGATCATTTCTTTTTTTGGTTTGACAAAGTTCATTCCATATTGTGAAATAAGAATTATGGGTGTATAAGGAATGAGTTGCGTCAGGTTGGATTAGACAGGTCAATTTTGAAACCTAGCTAACCCTAACTCGATAGCGATCTAACTATGATTCGATAAATCGAATAAACTGATATTGGAACAACATATGAGGAGTTGAATATTATACATGGTAAAGTTATTAAATTTTACAAGTAAGAAATAAAATTTAAGAGATTTTTTGTTATATATGTTTTTAAACAAACAATATCAATGCAAAAATAAGACCAAATTATGTAAAATATATTAATTAAATTGTAATATTTTGTAATTTGTCATTGATTATTATAAAAAATATTTATAAAAAAATTATTTGACTTTAGGTAGAATTGTCACGGAAATGGCTTAAAAGCAAAAAATATCCGATCAAATTTCAAGACCTAAATTGATCCCAATAAACTTTGGATAGGCTGGATTGACAGTGCAGATTAGATTACAACACCCCTGATAAGAATAGGGTCCAGCACATATACATCAACAAGAAGCAACAAGAAAATGGTTGATTACGTTCGAGCCCATGGCCCAGCACCAAGGCCCAATTCGAACAATCGCACTTGAAAATTCACTGTATTTCGAGGGGCATTTACGTCATAGTGGAAACATCCTTTTTTTATTTTCGCTCTTGCCCGGGAAAAAGCGCGGGAAAATGCACTAGCATTGCTTCAGCCTCCAACACAATTGTTAGACCACAGAACAGGGTTTTTCTTCTTTCCTCGTTTTTGTCTGAAACTCGCATAACTTCCATTTTCGACGAGTTCCAAAAAAAAAAAGCGTTTGCCGGAAAAAAGAACCGTCGATCTCGCTTCCACCGATGAACGACGGCCGGAGACGCGACCGGTGGGACAACGCCGCCAGAAGATCCAAGAAGCAGAAGCTGATCCGAAACGCGGAGGAAGAGCTCGAGGCGAAATTAGGGTTCGATCTCTTCTCCGAGGGCGAAAAGCGACTGGGATGGTTGCTCAATTTCGCATCCGTAAGCAAGATTCATTTCTCTTTGGTTTTTGCTATTTTCTTCCGCGTTCGTTTGTTTTCTTGCTGCTTCAAATCTGCGAGTGTGAGTGTGCTTGTTACTCTGTAGTTGTAGTATTGAATTGATGAAATACGAAAGTGAAAGTTACTGCATTACAATTATTGCAATCATCGTGTTTTTTGAAGTTTGAAATGGAACTGTAATTAAGCGTTAGGTTACCTACAGCAGCCATTACCTTTATAAATGATTGAAGTGTGTGATATGAATTGTATTGGTTAGCTAGTTAGTTAGGATAGTTGTAATGTTAGTTAGTTGAAGACCTTAGTTGTTGTATACATAGATCTCAGATGAGTATTGTGTAATGATTAGTGAGCTGTAATTGTTGGTGTAAATTGGTTCAATTGGAGTTTTCTCCCACCTTGACTCGAAGGAAGGAGAATTGGTGTTCTATTAGTGTGCTTGGAATAACTTATTTTGGATTAAAAAAAGTTTACTATTGAATGCTTCCTGATATAGCTTTTGGAAAAAAAAAACCTACTATTTTCCCAAAATAAAGTAATAAACTAAAATGTTTGTTGTTTTTGTTGCTTCTGTACTTGTGACTCGTACCACCTCTAATGTATTGTACTAATGCATACCACTTGGTTTTCCATGTGTGTTGGTTTGTTTGGTTACTAACTATAATATGCAGTCGCAGTGAGTTGGTTTGCTCTAAGATGTTATTCCAAGTAACTGATACATGCTTTACCATATTTTGCAGTCATCTTGTGAGGATGAAGAAACCCACAAAGTCTACAGTTGCATCGATCTTTACTTTGTTACACAGGTACTGCTTGGCTGAAATGCTTCTCCTAAGTCTACAGTTCTACCCACTAAAATAGTAGCCTGGTTTGATAAATAGATTATTGATTGGAATCTGCTTGCAGGATGGGTCTTCATTCAAGACTAAATACAGATTTCGCCCTTATTTCTATGCAGCTACAAAGGTAAGTGAGCGCATTCACATGCATAATTATACAGTTTCATTGCAAGTTATTTGGTTATAATCAAGTACATGTGTGCTCATCAATCATCTATGTTTGTTGCGGATTTATTCAACTTCAGATAATAACTATCATGATGTTGGTGCCACTTATGGTTATAAATATGATAGGATAAAATGGAGATGGATGTCGAAGCATACCTGAGGCGCCGTTATGAAACTCAGATTGCAGATATTGAAATTATAGAGAAAGAAGACCTGGATCTTGTAAGCAGCTTATGCATCTCTTATCCGCCTCACTTTTGTCTGATACTTGAAAGGCAGCTGTATAAATCCATATTCCACATTTATAATCTCTTTCCTGATCCAATTTCAAGTCAATGGTTCATGATGTAGTCAGCATTAATTTTTGCCACTATATGTGAATTTAGCAAGGGCTTTCTGAAAATGAAATTTAAGACTGTTGTTTCTTTTGAAGTTTTCATTTTGGCTTCAATTCAATAAGACTATGCTTGCTTTCTATATCCTCATGAAAAAAATTCTTAATTATTTCATGATTCTTGACAGAAAAATCATTTGTCTGGCTTAAGAAAATCTTATTTAAAGCTATCATTTGATACCGTGCAACAATTGATGAATGTGAAGAGTGACTTGATGCATGTTGTTGAAAGGAATCAAGCAAAATCTGATGCTGCAGAAGCCTATGAGTCCATATTGACTGGAAGAAGGTAGATCAAGTTTCATAAGACAGAATAATTAGATTGAATTATCTCAGTTGACTTCCTTTACCGATCCCATGCTATATTTTAGCACTGATGATTTAAGTTGAGAAAATCTTTTCTTTGTTACCTGATCTGATCCTTACTTGTTTCTTATATAGCAGAGAACAAAAACCTCAAGACTTCATAGATTGCATAATTGATCTTCGCGAATATGATGTTCCTTATCACGTTCGCTTTGCCATTGACAATGGTATTTTTTTGTATTTATCGTCTTGTTTTTAATAATTATTCAATTATTATGTAGTCCAATGATTTGTCATTATCTATGTTATCATGACACTCAGAATTACATGTTACCCAGATATACGGTGTGGCCAGTGGTATGATGTTGACGTGTCCAACACTGGGGTCACACTTGAGAATAGGACAGATCTTCTGCAGCGTGCTGAAGTTCGTATTTGCGCATTTGACATTGAAACCACAAAACTTCCACTAAAATTTCCTGATGCTGACTATGATTTAATTATGATGATTTCATACATGATAGATGGACAAGGGTATTTAATCATAAATAGAGAGGTAAATGTTAATGACAAAGACTGATCTTTGATCAATCTCTCTCTCTTGCTTTAACTCTTATTATTACAAAGTGAATCACCAAACATGATTCATCGAGGGCATTTTATCAGTAGTCTTCTCATGATAAACATCTTATGATTTCTCTTTCTTTTCATAAAAGATTCATGTTATTTAGAATATTGATCTGCAAAATGGTTTGAGTTCCCAAGCAGGCTCTGTTTCAGGTGCACATGACGTTGATTAGTTTGCATTGAATTTGAACTACTGAATATAATGTGGGAGCCTTGATTCTAAATTTGAGATATACAACTGGAGATTAGGTAACCCTTATGCCAAATGTTGTATATACTGTAGCGAAAGGATCATATCATCATACACAATCTGGCAAGTAGAATAGTGGTAAATTATTTAACTCTTGTGCATCAAATGGAGCTGTTAATTGATCCTGAAGTTGTATGTGCAGCAAATGTAATGTAAAGATTTAGCCATTGTCATAGGCTGATGAGCATAAATAATTGATCACAATAATTGATAACTGTGATGATTTGATTTACAGTGTGTCGGGGATAATATTGAGGATTTAGAGTACACTCCAAAACCGGAGTTGAAGGTTGTTTTAAGGTCACGAATGTTCAAAATGAGGTAATGGCATATGCGAATCAATGAATATGGGTATATTGTATGCCATTTGCCTACTAAAAAATCTGTTCCCCTCCTGTTTTATAATGATGATTTCTATTTTGTTCAGGTTTGTTATCTTTTTTTCTTCTTTTTATGCAAATGAATTTAGTTGTTTTTGCAGGTTGAGCTTCTCAGATTATGGTTTTCTCATATGCAAGAGGTGAAACCTGGTATCTATGTGACGTATAATGGTGATTTTTTTGATTGGCCATTCCTGGAACAAAGGGCAGCCCATCATGGGTTCAAAATGAGTGATGTATGTCATTAACCTTTCTTTTGACAGTACTGGCTTGGATTTAGTAAAAAGAAACGTGATTGATTTCCAAAAAATAAAAAAAGAAATGCAATTTGCTAGCATGTCCGCACAATTCTGTGTTTCTTTTCCACATTGATTTATGTAAATTTTTATTAATAGCTTGTGAGTTTGAAGCGTGACTGTTGATTTTCATAGTGTATGAGGTCAAATTTGAATTTATTATGCAATAGTCATTTAAGTGATATGTTTTCCTCGTATAAGTTTTGGGACAAGTCATGTATGTTTTGTTTTCTGGTTTCAAGTTTGCTCCTTATTCTGAATCATATTAGTCTCAACGATTTCCCTTTTAGTTTTTTGATTGAATATTTCTTTTTTGTCTTTGTATTTAATCTTGCAGGAATTGGGGTTTCAGTGCGACAAGAATCAAGGGGAATGTCGTGCTAGATTTGCTTGCCATTTAGATTGTTTTGCTTGGGTTAACGTGATAGTTATCTCCCTCAGGGGAGCCAAGGCCTAAAGGTAAAAAGTCCGTACCCCTAAGTTCTCAATCATTTCACCTAGTTTTTTTTATAGTTAGACAATATTTTAATATGAAATATTAAGGTTGACGTTAATTTTATCTTTGAAATTTGAAAGATTTATTCCTCTCCTCAGGCTATAATATCATGAATGATTCTAAAGACTGTGTTCACATGAGATCCTATTTCTTAAGCCATGTTCATTTTCAGACAGCAGCCTAAGCAATCAGTCGCATTGCAGTCTGAGAATGAAACTTAATGCAAGAAACAGTATGTTTGTAATAGCACAAAGTTGAGCCACAAGGAAAAGGAGCATTTGTTCTTCCAATTTCCAACTTTGGAACAAAATAAAAATAAAAACAGCACATTTTAACTGCCGATGCCTTCTTAAGTCTTTTTACTTTTAAAGGAGAGAAGCAGTCTTCATAAAGAAAGGAACCTGCAATGCCCTAACCACTTCAGAGTTATTTCATATATAAACTAAACTTACTTTTTTTACTTTCAGCCCTAGGCATTTGCTAAGTGCATTCGAAGACAACGATACAAATTGGAAAAAAAAAAAAATCCACTGAGATAATCTCTTTTCAAAATAAATTGTCTTTTCTTGTCCATCTGGTTAAGAAAATTCCCAATTCATTTAATATTACTTAAGAAGATTTGGTAACAGCAAGGAATGAGAATGCTGATGGTGTTGAGCTGTTTTAGCAGCTCTGATCAATTTGGTTGGAGCAAAATGCTAGTATTTTAAAATGTGCTTTGTAATACCACATACAGGACAAAATAATGTCCGTTGGTCCTGTAACTGCTGGAGGATGTGCTATTTGTTTAAAGTAATATTGTTTAATCAATTATCTACCTAACTGCATATTCAAAACTTTTGTTGATTAAATTTGAAAGCGAATGTCCATTTTTACATTAAATTAAATGGTCTCCTTCCTTCCATGTTATAGTGGCTAAGGTAATTATAAATCTTGGGCTCATTTGTTTCAGATTAACCAACTTTATCCTTTCTTCCCTTGACGTTTTCTTCGTTTTTTGTTTAGGCTGTTACAAAAGCAAAGTTGGGTTATGATCCGTTGGAGGTGAACCCTGAGGACATGGTTCGGTTTGCAAAGGAAAAGCCTCAGGTATGAGTGGTTCAGAGTGATGTTTCCATTAGTATTTAAATTAGATTGACATGCTGTTTTGAAGATGAAACAGTAAATACTGAAAAACTTTTGCTTTTTTGAATATAGGTAAAATATTGAGTACACAATGTTGTCAATACATGTGCCTTTTTTGCCTGTTTGAGTGACCTGTATAATTGTGAACTAATCAGGTGTTGACTGGGTTCCCTGGCCACTGCTATTTAGTTTCCATTGAAAGGGAGGGTAATGAAATAGTGGTCTTTCTTGTTTAAGATAGATAAATGTTCTTATTTGCCTAGTAAAATGTGGTACCACTAGTTTTGATTGAGATTTCTGTGTTAGGTTTAAAGGGGGACTTTTATGTTATGCTAATTTTCTTGCAAAAACAGAGGGTAAAGTGCACAACTGTGGGGTTATATTGCATGTCTTTATACCAAAGTCATGGAAGTGGTGTAGTTTAATGGTTGCTTTATGTTTTGAGCTGTGAGATCCATTTTAATGCGAAAAAAATGGAAAGGGAAAAGAGAAATAATTCTCAAGTTCTGTGCTTTGTTTATCAAGTGCCCAGCAACTATGCAGTCTTTAAGTTGTTCTATGTTGCAAGGAGCATTGCTTTTTGCCCCTGGTTTTTCCTCAGGTTTTGCCTTATTTTATCATTGGAGTTCTCAATCTGAAAAACTATGCTTCTGGTTGGTCATGAGATATCTTGATCATTTTATTTATTTTTGTTGATTTTGAATTGTTATTGCAGATGATGGCTTCCTGATAATTTATTTATTTATATTTGTTGGTTTTGAAATGTTGCTGCAGATGATGGCTTCATATTCTGTTTCTGATGCAGTGGCAACTTATTACTTATATACAACTTATGTCCATCCATTTATTTTCTCTCTTGCAACTATTATACCCATGTCACCAGATGAGGTTTTGCGCAAAGGTAGTGGGACTCTCTGTGAAATGTTGCTCATGGTCCAGGTGGGTTCTTATCCACACGTCCATTGAACTTGAAATTCTCTCATTTTGTATTTCAAAGTCTCTTGTTTCTCTTTGTAATTATGTTTCCATCTGTTTTCAGGCATACAAAGCTAATGTTATCTGCCCTAACAAACACCAATCTGATCCAGAGAAGTTTTATAGCAATCATCTTCTTGAGAGTGAGACATACATAGGTGGCCATGTAGAATGCCTGGAAAGTGGTGTTTTTAGATCTGATATTCCAACTAGTTTTACACTCGAGCCATCTGCCTTTGAGGTTTGTTGTTTCCACCATTTTAACTTATTGGAGACTATGCACTTCTTTGCATTTAAAACATGCCATGCAATAAGAATTTTCATATTTAGATGTTATTTCTTCTATTTGTAGTTTTAAGATATAAAATCCATTCATGTGTTTATAGTAATGTCTGTGAGTTTATTTATGATATATTGTTAGTTCTGCAAATATGCTTCACTAACTGTTAAATGGTGTGGTTCCAGCAATTGATCAACAACCTTGATCGAGATCTACAGTATGCTATAAGAGTAGAGGGTAAGATGGATTTGGAATCTGTCTCTAATTATGATGAAGTGAAGAATGCTATCATGGAAAAGGTACTGATTATGATTTTTGACAGTTTCTTGTTTATTACTTGCCTATAATCATGTCTAAATCTGTACTGTAATTGTTTGGTTTTATATTTTTCAAAATCAGTATTTTGTCATTTATATTTCATCACAGTGGCTACTTAGTATATTTGTTTAATAGGGCGTAAACCTGAAAATTACAATATCCATGTCATCAATAAGAAATTATCACAACCCATTTCTCCCTTTGCATGCAGCTTGAAAAATTACGAGATGGTCCAGTACGAGAAGAATGTCCCCTCATTTATCATCTGGATGTAGCTGCCATGTATCCAAACATAATTTTAACAAATCGGCTTCAGGTATGAGATTTTAAATTATAACATTGCTCTGTAGCAGGATATTGATTTATAGGTTTCTTTGCTGAAAATTTGGTCTTTATCTGCTACAATTTGAAGAATTTAAGCAGCAGAACAGAAAAGATAGGAGAGACAAAATAAAGTAACCATTGTATCTTTTTCCTGTGTCATGCTTTCTGTGTAATGCTTATGGCTAATTTAGATATCTTTTCAATATCAATATTATTCTCCAATTTCACTTGGCTGGATTTTAGAAAAATGTGAATGGGTGTAGTAAAAGATAAGGATTACTGCAATATGCATTTGAACATGTCTAATAGGAATATGGTATTAATTTAGCCTTTGGCATGTATGACAAAACTCGGCAGGCGATATGGAGTTTTTCTGGTCTTGCACACTTGTAACTGTTGATAGAAGTCATGCATCTCGCCACATTGTCAAAATGGTTTCTTAGCTTGTTCTGTGTCACTGGGAGTTATCATCCTGGATTCTGAATTTGTGATGAATATTTATCCCCCATCCACTAAGTGGAGTTTCTTTCCCATTTGCAGCCACCTTCAATTGTTACAGATGAGGTTTGCACTGCATGTGATTTCAACCGTCCTGGGAAGGCTTGTCTACGCACACTTGAGTGGGTTTGGCGAGGAGAAACATTCATGGCAAAGAAAAGGTGTACTTTTCTTTTTGGTTAATGCTTGTTATATTGCATGTTTATTTGCGCACATCTCTGGAAAATTTAATACATGGTTGACGGGAATTTATTTGAAATCTTTCAGTGATTATTATCATATTAAGAAGCAGATTGAGTCAGAATTTGTTGATGGTGCTAATGAGAGGTCATCAAAATCTTTTCTTGACCTGCCCAAGTCAGAGCAACAATCGAGGCTGAAAGACCGTTTGAAGAAATACTGCCAGAAGGTTATTATTGTTCTATTTATCAAACATATTTAATATAATATATCGTATACTGAATGATGGTGGCTTCCACAGGCATATAAGCGGGTGCTTGACAAACCAATTACTGAAGTTCGTGAAGCAGGAATCTGCATGCGTGAAAATCCATTTTATGTTGACACTGTTCGCAGGTGAGTTTAGATAATTGAACATTAATTTTGATTAATGAAGTTAACCTTTGCAGTATCTAGTTTGAAGTAGATAGTATGTCCTTATATGTATATAATCTGCAGAAAATATTGGTTATACAGCTCATAAATCTAACATATGTCAAGTTAACAGAAGCTCCTTAAGTTTCTCTTGCTCCATTTTCTAGTTGCCTATTGTATTAACTTCTAAGACTTGGTTTTGTGATATCTGGTTAAAGTTTCCGGGATAGAAGATATGAATATAAAGGCCTTAATAAGGTTTGGAAGGGAAAACTATCAGAAGCCAAAGCCAGTGGAAACTCTATGAGGATCCAGGAAGCACAAGTATGAATTATATTTGTAGGCTTGTTCTTGTAAAATTCACCATTGTCAATTTGTTAGTATTGGGATTTCATTTTTTTTTTTCATTATTTCATTAACCAGGACATGGTTGTGCTTTATGATTCATTACAACTTGCTCACAAGTGTATACTTAATTCTTTTTATGGATATGTCATGCGCAAGTGAGTATATTGACCTCCATGTGTTCTAGAAGTTTCATACTTGAGATTCATTCAATAAGATTTATTATCCTAATCTTAATAATCTTGTGCATCAATATTTATCTCACAGGGGTGCTAGATGGTACTCCATGGAAATGGCTGGAGTAGTCACATATACTGGTGCAAAAATAATTCAGAATGCCCGCTTGCTGGTAGAGAAAATAGGAAAACCACTTGAACTGGACACTGATGGTATCTGGTGTGCACTTCCTGGATCTTTTCCAGAAAATTTCACTTTTAAAACAAAGTATGTTCTGTTCATGGTTTATGTGGTTTTTTATATAAATAATGATTACAGCAGTTCTTGAAATTTAAATTGAATGCTTGTATAATTGTTTAATTTTGGTTATATTGAGGAGCACTTAGGAAATTGTTGACTGCTAAAATTTGGGGGCATTGGTATGGGCGATTAATTGGATAGGATGTAGGCCATTTATTATGCTTCATCCTGCTTACTTTTTACTCTGCCTCTTTGAAACTATAATTTTTTGTACCTACTTTTCAACAGTTTCAAATCTGCAGTTAGAAATCTGACGATGCTTTCTCATATTTAATGCATTGCAGAGACTCAAAGAGGAAGTTGACAATCTCATACCCTTGTGTTATGCTTAATGTTGATGTGGCAATAAATAATACGAATGATCAGTACCAGGTCAGCTTCGGATTAGTGATGTAAATGATTTAATTGAAAATATGCTGGAGATGCTGCTAATACTGTGCTTTGCAGTTACTTGCTTTTACATGTGAGTACTTCATGCTTTCTATTTCCAATTTTTTGACAGACACTCACAGATCCAATCAGAAAAACTTATACAACTCGGAGTGAATGCTCTATTGAATTTGAGGTGGATGGACCATACAAGGTAAAATGGAGCTATAGTTAATGATTTAAATGTTCTCCTGTGTTTCACTATTTGTGAATGACTAATATGTTTGCTTTGATGCAGGCAATGATTCTTCCTGCTTCCAAAGAAGAAGGAATTCTAATTAAAAAGCGATATGCTGTTTTTAATGATGATGGAACCCTTGCAGAGTTGAAAGGTTTTGAGATAAAGAGAAGAGGGGAACTGAAGCTGATCAAAGTTTTCCAGGTAACTGATAAAGATCATTAGCTTCGAGCAGAAAGCACAATAAGATCTGATATTTATAAATGATGAGGATATCTATTCTTTCTTCCTGTTGGCTCTGACAAGATCAAGTGATAGAGTTGTCATTATTTTTAATATAGGATGATAAATAAGGACATAAGAATCTTTGGAACCAAAACTAGTTAAGAAGCTATATTTATTAAGTACTGGCATTTTTTTTTTCCTATTTCTTTCCTGTAGTAAGTAGTTCAAAAACAATAAATAGTACATTTTACATAAATATCCATTCCAAACTTGGCAGCTGCCTGTTCACGGCTTGGCTCATGTGATAGTTTTGAGAAAGTCCTCTTTATGGATTTTTAATATATACCATATCATAAACTTGTAAAAATTATGAAACAGCCTAGGAATGGCTGTTCAATGCCAGGGTCTTTTAATGGTTATTGTCTTCTTAATGCAAGTTTGGAATGGTTTTTTGAAGTTTTTTTTTTAATTGAAACACATTTTGTTGTCACAGGCTGAGCTTTTCGACAAGTTTCTTCATGGTTCAACCTTAGACGAATGCTATTCAGCTGTTGCTGCTGTGGCAAATCGCTGGCTTGATCTTCTTGATGTATGCTAAAGATCCATGGTTTAATGTCTACTATAATTGATGTATTAGGAGCTATGACATTCGTTTGGTTAAATTAGTTTGTTTAAGATATTTATGGTCATGACCAGATACAATTTTTTATTTCCTTACCATGTCAACACTGTCATACAGAACCAAGGAAAGGATATTGCAGATAGTGAGTTGCTTGACTACATATCAGAATCAAGTACCATGAGCAAGTCTTTAGCTGATTATGGTGAGCAGAAGTCTTGTGCTGTCACCACTGCTAAACGTCTTGCTGACTTTCTTGGTGATACAATGGTCAAAGATAAAGGTCTTCGATGCCAGTACATAGTAGCAAGTGAACCTAAGGTGTGATCCATGTATAACATGGAAAATTCATGAATCACAAGTATTTTCTCTTATGCATTCACCCACAACAATCTGCTTGTTTATTGTGTAGTGACAATTATCTAAGAAAAATTATTATCTTTGCAGGGAACGCCCGTAAGTGAGCGTGCTATGCCTGTTGCAATATTTGAAACTGATGCTGGTAAAATTTCTTGATTTTAAAATGAGCAAATAATGATTTTATTCTTGTTTACATTCTAAATAAGGAAGTGTATGCATTATGTTTGCAGAAGTAATGAAGTTCTATGTTCGAAAATGGTGCAAGGTCTCATCAGATGTTGGCATTCGATCCATAGTTGACTGGTCCTATTACAAGCAACGGCTTTGTTCTGCAATTCAAAAAATAGTCACTATTCCTGCTGCAATGCAAAAGGTTTCTTGATTTTTTCTTTCAACATGTTTAAATCATCCATTCTTGTTTTTTTTTCCCCCATTTTCTCTGAAAAAGAGTTTAATGCTTGCAGGTTGCGAATCCTGTCCCCAGGGTAGCTCATCCTGATTGGTTGCATAAGAAGGTTCGCGAGAAGGAGGACAAGTTTCGGCAACGAAAATTAGTTGATGTCTTTAACTCAATGAACAGGGATGAGCGCTCAAAAGCGTAGTAACTCTAATGGTGTCAGCCTTGTGATGGATGAAGAGGTGATTGACTTGGAGGACTTTGGAAACAAGGCCAGGAGTTCTACATTTGGTCCTAGACCTATTATACGGCATTATGAAGCTAATAATGAAAGTCATTCAGTGAAGCTTAATGGTCAAGAAAATTCTGAACAACAACATAATGATAATAGCTGCAAGGATCAGGCACTTTCATCTTTTCAATCAAATGAAATATCATGTGAAAATGTTGATAGAAATGTTGATTATCAAGGATGGCTTCAAATAAAGAAGAGAAAGTGGAAAGATATCCTGGAAAGGAGAAAAAAGCAAAGGTAAAGTGCTCATTGCAACCTTACTATTAAAGTTCATGCATATCAAAATCTATGAAGTTTTTTTGGAGTGGTTCTCCTTCAAAGATCAAGCCCCAAAGGATAATCATGGATTGTTTGAAAGAAAGAGCTAAAATGATATATTAAATTTATGTCTAAAAATGATTTGTTTTCCATATCATGTTTTTCTTTTTGTTACCAACCAACTGGAATGTGGCAATTAATGATGGCAGCACAAACAAAAGCCCAAAAAGGGGGCATTTTGCCAAATTAGAAGTTTGTGTTTCCATTGCCAAGTACTTTGCTTCAGATTGTGTGAAGAAAGTCTTATCTCTTGAGAATTTAGTACTTACTAAGATTTCCTAAACTCTGGGGAGTTATCATCATGAATGGGTACACAATTTTCTTATAGGTGGCACCGGCACCAGTGCAACCGGACTATCAAAAGGGAAAATAAAAAATGTTTGTGTGACTCTTTGCCGGTGACCTGCCTGGTACTCTTTATCCCAATCCATTGTTCATTTTGTACGGGTTATACATCTGAGAGTCATGATAGATATCTGCATGTTAAACTTTGTGGCTTGCATTTCTGTGAGCTCTCAATTATTAGTGACTGATAGTAAGAGCATTGATTTTCTCAGATTGGAGAATTCAAAGAAATCTGATCGTGTAAATGGCATTTTTAAACAAATGAATGGTAAGATGAATCAGGGCAGAAATAATGTCAGTTCATATTTCCAAAGGCACGAGGTAGCCCTGATGCGGTGCCACTGGCAGGTAACGTAGTAAAGTTTTGCAATAAAGCACTCAGTTTCAAAATAACGCTCTATGATTTTTTCATTTCCTTATTCTGATTTTCCTGTGATTCAGATAATACAGCTAATTCACAGTTCAGAGGTTGGCCAATTTTTGGCATGGGTTGTTGTAGATGGGATTATGCTTAAGATTCCTGTTTCTGTTCCTAGAGTCTTTTACCTTAACTCTAGATCAGTTACTGAAGAATTTCTTGGCAAACGTGTCAACAAGACTCTTCCTCATGGAAGGCGTAGTTATAATCTATATGAGGTACTGGTGGTGTTCTTGTTTTTTGTTTTTTCTCTTTTGTTAGATTTTCTTGTGGTTCTGTCCTTTTTTTTCCCTCTCATTTGGAGATATTAATATTGCTTAGGAAATTTTGCAGGTTTCAATTGATGAAGTTCAATTTAGGGAAGCAAGCCAAAAACTTGCAGCTCTCCTTGCAGATCCTGATGTTGAGGTCAGCATACTTATTAATTTTTTTTTTCTGTTTTCTGTTTGGACTATTAGTATATCGTTGATAATTTGATTGCTAAAATGTTGTACAATCAATTTGTTGCTTTATCATCAAATAAACGGTTGTCATAACCTATTTATTGGTTTTTTTTTTTGGGGGGGGGGTGGGGGTAGGGAGGAGGTGTGGCATTCAAAGTTGTCTTTTCAAGGTTGTTGTCATTTATTTGTAGCAGCAGGATTGGTTGCAGAAAAAATGGTTCTACTTGATCATTCTTCTGAATATTTCAAGGCAATGAATATGCCCTCTTTATTATTATTACTTTTTTGTCTTAGGATGTTTTTCAATTGGATATGGGTTTAGCTTATTTTGGTAAGCAAACTACTGGATTTATTCATGTTATAGATCTAGAACTTATTTGCTATTGACTTGTAAGAGTTGTAAGGTGGACCAGTTTTTCTCATCCCAACTTATTTGACATATTGATATGGCTGTGGGCAATGTGGGAAGGGCCTACTTTCTATCCTAAATTATTAGGAACTTAACTTGTTGGGTAAAATGGTAGTTTCTTCAAAGCTGAATCATATCTTCCAACCATATATGCCTCTTGGATTTAGTGTTATTAAACCCCATCTTTTACTCTTTTGTAATTTGTATTCATATAAAAGGATTGATATGCATCTTTTGCATCTTGTCACTATTTTATTGTCTGCTTTTGATTAGGGTGTGTTAAAGAGCTTTTGAATATTACCAGTTTTACTTGCATTATGTTAAATATAAATGATCGGTGCAATTATATTGAATTCAACTTATAGGATGCAATTTTTGGGTCAGGGAATATATGAAACAAAGGTGCCACTGGAATTTAATGCTATAGTCCAGCTTGGTTGTGTATGTAAGGTGGACAAAACCGCCAAACAGCGCAGTCTACAAGACTCATGGAATTCGAGTGAGTTGCACATGAAGACCACAACAGAATGTCCTTATCTTGAACAATCCATATCCTTCTTTTACTTATATCATAGGTAGGTGCAGGTTCTGTATCTACCGCAATGTTTCCCAACAGTTTTCATCTCATTTGGGGCTAAAACAGGATCATATTTGCTTTGAATTCATGCCTGTTCTTTACTTTGTGCAACATAGTAGTTTTTATATTCAACATTCTTTTTATGGACTTCAGCGTCTGTGAGGGACGGGCTATATATGTTGGATATTTTCCTGCATCAAAAGCAATTAGTGTTGTGGTAGTTAATCCATATCAAAACAAGGATCTATCACCAACTTTTCTTGAAAGACAGTTTCACGATGCATGCCAAACTTTGTCTATTGAGCCACCTCCATGGAATAGCAGTAGTTTTAAGGTAAATCTGCAACATTTCTCTGATCAAAATTTTGTTTCCATGCTGTAGATCTTAATATCTTATCTGTAGACGTTCTTTTTAATTATTTAGTAAAATGTGTTTGCATCCTCCAAAGATACCACATTAGTCCTTAAAAAGCTTGTCACCAATTTAGTTAAGTGTCATCAAATCGGTCCTTCTTTGTCAGATTAAGAGAAATAGAGTCTTATTTGGGGATTAATTTGATTTGACATTTTGCATGATTGAGGGTTTAAATTGATAACACTTTACATTATTGAATGATTAAATTGATGTCAAAATCTTTTGAAGACTAAAGTGGTGATACTTTGCATTTTTGAGAGACTAAATTGATGATATATTTCTCAAGGACCAAAGTGGTGACTCTTGTATCTTTGGAGGATGGAAATAGGAGTTAACTCTAACTATATCTTTTAAAATTTCTCCACATAAATGTCTATGTACTTATCTATTTTCATGTTTATGGTCATAATTATATCTTACATTCAGGTGGACTATGTTTCACATGTCAAGGATGCTGAGACAGTGATGCAGAGAGCAATAAATGATCACAGGTTTCTTTTCATATCTTATTTTAATATAATGGTTTCTGAAGGAAGAAAAGTTTGAGGTCAGGAAATTCAAGAAAGAAACAGAAACTTGATTGTCTTTTACAAATGTGTGCCAATGTTTATTTGTTCTCTTCTCTACTTATTCCTTTAGCTGCTTAGTGCAGGCAAAGCTAACAGTATAGCCTGTAAACTTTCTGGAATGTTCTGTTATAATCAGTAATTCAGTATGTAATAAATTTATCGCCATTCAAAGGTGTCCTGACCTGAGTGCCCGAAGCTCTCAAATGTCAACCCTTCTCCATTTACCTGAGGCAGTTGATAAGCCCTATCCTTACTCTTTTACCACACCTCTATCAGCTGAATATATCATTGGCCTTCCCCTGTCCATTTGGTTTCTAAGAATCTAGTCATTTAAGTATCTGAACTCCAAACCAAGTTTTTCAATCTCTTGCATAATTTATGGAAGTACTCATTCTCACTTTCCTTATTTACTTTATTGTCGTTAGAAGTTATAGGTAACAATTTTTAGCTGTACCAGGCATTTCCTTTTGTGGGGTCATCAGTATACTGCCGTCATTTCTCTGATACATATATTCGGTTAGGATGGTCATTTGATGATGTATCAGTTTTCAAATTGTTTTAAAGTGAGGCCATTCCTGATTATAAAGCTTGTTCATGAATAATTGAGTATGCTTTACACACAACTGAAGTCTCACATCAGGACCATAAACCCAATATCCCATAATGGAGTCATAACCTTAATTTGACTCAGAAATTAATTGAAACACATACAGAAGCAAGTCTGATGCAAGGTTCTGAATTTTCTGACTGAATAAGGTCTGAACCTGATTCTATCCAATAGATTCCATATTTGACACAATCAAGTGTCGGGGAGGACATCTTATGGGTCTACATGTTATATTAATGTTCAAAAGAAGAATAAGAGTGATTAGTGCTTGAAATTTAACTATGCTTACTCTACTGTATTTGTAAGATTTTGAAGTTTTCCAACTCTATTCTTTTCCATTTTAAGTTAGCTTTTAAAAGTTCTAAAATATCAAAATTCATTTTTTCTTTTTGCGTCCTTAGTACTGAATTATTTTGCTCTTCTGATATTGTTCGTAATAGGAATGAATATCACGGGCCTATGGTTGCTGTCATTGAATGCCCAAATGTTCAACTGGTAAAATTGGGTATTCAAGTTCTAGATGATTTTCCATGCCTGAGTATTCCTTCTAATGCCCGTGATAGTCAGTACCAGGTAAAAATGGTCTTAAGCAACTGGTTGTTCTCATGCATGTATTTAAAGCCCTTTTACATAATTTTTTAATCTACTCTCTTGTACAATTAGTACTTCATCAATGTCTTTGCTGCACACAAAGGTTGTCGTCTTATCTTGAATTCTCTGCTCTTATTACCTCTAATTTAGTATGGGAGCATCCAAGATGTTACTTGATTTCTGCTCTTTTTAGATTCTTGGATGGCAACAAGTTGCTGCAAAAATTGGAATGCAACGTTGTGCTGCATCAGTCCAGTGGCTAAACGAGAGGATTGCTCTCTCAAGATATGCCCATGTAAGCATTACAAATCTATAGCAAACTATCTTTGGGAAAACTACAAAAGAAAAAGTAGAGGATTTATTTGCAAAAGAAATTTCCAGTTTGGAAACACTTGACCAATCAAAAGTTGTTAATTAAGTCAAATAAGTAAAAACTTATTTAGCATTCATTGCACATCATTCACCAGTTAAGTAGTCCATTGTTTCTACAGAGGAAATATTTTATTGAGAAGTTCCATTTTGCAATTTTCCCAACTTTTTTTTTTTTGGTTTTTATATGCATATGGGTTTCTTTTGCAGGTACCACTGGGGAATTTTGAACTTGACTGGCTTATATTGACAGCGGACACCTTCTTTTCAAGAGCTTTGCATGATAGTCAACAGGTTCTGATTTTTATTTTAATTAAGTTCTTGGATATAATATTTGTTATCAATAAACGTAAACTTACTGGCTTACTACCCTGTCGATCTGTGTAATGTTTTACACCCTCACCTGTACTTGATGATTTTTATAATACATATTTTCAAGGTCCAGAGAAGTGCGGGTTGTCTGTTTTTCTTAAAGGACAATGTCTAACATTTCATAGCTCATTATATTATTCCCAAAAAAAATCATAATTCACTGCAACCCCATTTGTCTTATGAGATATTCGTTCATTCTGATGCAGGTACTTTGGATATCTGAAGACGGTCTTCCAGATTTAGGTGGCATTAATGATGAAGAGACCTATTTTCTTGACGAGGTCCGTGACATAGATATTTGGATTTTCCAGTGACCCAATTTTTTGAAGCTCTAATGTTTTTTCTCTTTTCACTTTTGCCCAGCTTTCATGTTCTGCGTTCTTAAGCAATGATTATTATTATTATTTTTATTATTCATGAAGAAAATTTTCCTGGTGCCTTGGATACCTGCTGTACTATTTTCTCCCAAAATTACCATTTCAATAATAATGTCACCATACTTCCACTCTGGAGTCTTTTTTTTTTTTTTTTTTTGTGTAATGAAGTAACCGCTCTTTATAACATAAGCACCAGAGTTATAGTTTTTTCAATTTGTTAAAGCTACTATTCTTTGGGAGGACATCCACAAGTTTTAGTTACAGTTTAATAATGAGTTAAGCAACCACTCCCCATGACATAATGATCAGATTTTAAACTGTGCTTATTGAAAGGTTTGCTGGGAAAAATCATGCAGGTGCCTCGACGGGTGCTATTAGTGTCATCTTAGAATAGTTTTCCCTTATTATTGTTACAATTTGATGAATGAGCACGCTCATATTCAGTCCTCTGAAATTGACTGCTGTAATATCTGGAAACAGGTCCACCAACCCGTCCTTACATATCCCAGAGCTTACAGAAAAGTTACTGTGGAGCTAAAGGTTTGTAATCTACAGATATGTTCACCAATTGAGCCAAATATTCTTTAAATTAATGAGGTTTTTCTTTTTTTAATTTATTTTGCAGATACACCACCTGGCTGTGGATGCTCTTCTAAAATGTAACCAGGTTAATGAAATGGAAGGAGGTGCTTTGTTAGGATTTGATCATGAATTCAATTCTGGAGCAATTTCCATGAATGATCAGAATGGCTTTGATGAGGCCACGTCCTGTGCACCTGCCTTTCGAGTCCTGAAACAGTTGATTCAGCGGTGCCTCACAGACGCAGTTACATCTGGAAATGTATATGCAGATGCAATATTACAACATCTATATCGATGGATTTGCAGGTTTTTACTATCTTTCTTTGTTTCCTGTCGTCTTCTTTTTGACTCATAATTGCTGAATTCCTTCCTGAATTGCATTGCAGCCCTCAATCAAAACTTCATGATCCAGCTCTTCACCAGCTACTCCACAAGGTAAACAAATATACATTGAAAGATGCTGTGTGATGCATGTAGAATGCAATGAAATTCATCCTATTTTCCTCTTTCTCTTAAATTTTATCATCTTTCCACAATGTCATAGTTGATTTGATAAGGCAAACAAAATGGCTTTAATGAATTGAATAATCTGAGATGGAACAGCTTTTTCCCACCTGTTAAGTATTTTCCATTATTTTTTATTTAAGCATGTTGGCCTTGTTTAGTTCATTTCATTGTGATTTATATGTTCGGAGTTAACCTTGTATCAATTGTTTCTTATGTCTTTTGATTGGATTGACATTTATAGGTCATGCAAAAGGTCTTCGCCTTGTTGTTGGCAGAATTCCGCAAGTTGGGTGCAACAATTGTATTTGCTAACTACTCAAAGATTATTATAGACACAGGCAAATATGATCTGGCTGCAGCCAAAGCTTACTGTGATAGTTTGTTAAGAACTATCCAATCTAGGTCTGTCTTGCAAAACCCACACTTAAGTTTAACATTTTTCTTTTATTATATATAAATTCTTGTTATTGTGGGGATAATTCAACTTAAAGATAAAAGATGGAAGATTTTGTCCACAACCTTGTTTAAGAAAGAAAAATCTACAATTTTTTACCGAATGACATAAAATTGTGGTGAAAGTATCACTTATGGGGTATGTTTGACATGGAACTCATCCATAAAAATATTCCCCCCACTTTTACCCTCCAACTAAACATATCCATGTATGTAATTTTTTTTGCAAATTCAATTTCAATTGGCATCAAACTGATGCACCTTATCCTCTCTTACATATTGTCCTGCTTATTTTGTAGAGACTTATTTGAATGGATCAGCTTGAACCACTGCAGTTCTGGCAGTCATTGCTATTTATGGATCAGGTTTGGTCATCATTTTTTTTTTGGTTAGTTGTTTAGCCCTCGCTGTATTAGTTGTTGCTGCTAGATAACAATTAGGTTGTTTCTTGAAATTATTTTCAAAACAATTGTGAATGACCTGAGGGCATGTTTGTTACTTTAGCAAGCACTTGTGAATCAGTACAGGTCTATCACACACATTTTATAATTGTAACCCTGGATAGTGGGAAGAACGATGCAATATACTTAGACTAAGCCATTTTTTTGGTAATATAGTTTGTATTGTTTGACTGTATCTGATGCAAAACTGAGACTGATCAAGAGAAAGAGAAGAGATTTTCTTGAATGATGAAGCTTGTGTAAGATTTGATAATGGTTTGATATATACTATTGCTTCTCCTAATAGTGGTCATAAATATTTTTATATCCCTTGCTATACATGTTCCAAGCTAGTATATTCTGTTTCAATAATAAATTCCTCATGATGTTAACCAAGTGATTAATGCATCTAATTACTTGTGAAAATCAGTATTTTGCTATACTCAATGAGGAAATTTAACGTAATTTCCTGTGCTTTGAAGTGGATATAGTTGTGCAGTCTTGCAATCATTTCACTTTTCTGTTATTTACTTCAAACCACCATGCAGTCATATATTGCCTAGTGATCGTGCTTCTCTTTGTAGTATAACTATGGTGGAATACCAGCAAAATCTGATGAAGCCAAAAATGATGAATCTCAAGTTGACATTATATCGAGTTGGAATATTGCTGAATACTTGCCAAAGAAAATCCAGGCAAGTTGGCTAGCATGAATTTTACCTTAAATACACAAGTGCTAAAGGCAAAGATTGGGGAATTAATTTACTGGATTCTAATCGGTTAGCCTTTAATATGGGACCTATCTTTATATTCTTCATGTGTGATTTGTTTGGCTTGATTGGCTTCCTACAGGACCATTTCATTTTCATTGTGTCTCAGTTCTTGTATATTCCTTGGAACTATGCACAAAAACAAGCAGCAATCAGGGCGTCAATGCAGAATGGCGACTCCTGCACCCCATCGATTAACATTGGAGCTGCAGAGGCTTTTGAGTCAGAAATGACAGAATATATTAAAGGGCAGGTAAAACCATGATAGCTCTAGCATGATAAGGGATTGAAGTTGCATAATATTTTGATTTGAAATATTAGTTGTTTTTATATTGTTTTGCCTTCTATTCCACAGATCAGCTGTTACTTCACAGACAAACTTCTCGGAATTGTTCGTGATATGAAAGGCATGAGCAGATCAGAAAATGACCCCAACACATCATCTGGCCTTCCTCAACTTGTGGGCGATCTCCACAGAGGAGATGCAGCCTTGGAATTCATCAAGCACGTCTCTGCCGTTCTTGCCCTCGACCAAAGTGTGCAGCATGATGTTTTGGTAATACATGTTTTCCCAAATTGTGTTGGAATTACTTAACTAGTGTTATTAATATACTTCCAGCACTTACGCATTATGGGTCTCATGGTATCACATAGGAAGAATTTTAATATTTGTCTAAAGGACTAATTACACATTTGTTTGTAAAATGATATTCTTTTCAGTCTTCATAACCGATATTCATCTTATTTGAAATCAGTCTTGTACACTTTATTCTATTTGGGTTCTTGTTTGTAAAATGATTCTTGCTTTGGCATTTGACAGGAAAGGGCCCATAGCTCAGTTTTGTAAATTTTCACATTTTTAGAATTATGCATGTGCTTTGGTGAATCTTGTCACATGTAGGTTTCTTGAGTAGGTTTCTTGAAAGCAACAGGTGTTACATATTGGCTGGAAGTATTAATAACCCAGCTCTGGTGAAAAACTAGCTGCTTTATTTTGGCTTTGCAATGTCTCATTTGCATAAGTACTTATTTGTTTCATTGATATGAACTTGCAATTTAAATCTTTTAAGTTAAAAGAAATTTGATAACTATGTCAATTTGGACATCAGGAAGAAAGAGGAATTTAAGCATTGTTCAGCATTTACTTATCCATTGTCCAAAAAAACAAAGCAAGATAAATTGGAATGCTGCAACTATGTACATATATCCTTGCATGAACTAAATTGGATTGGCTTCTTTTTCTATGGGCTGTTGATCTTCTAATTGCTGCATTTCTTCTCGGTCTGCAAAGTGATAGTTTTGATTGTGTCCTTTGCAGGTCATGAGAAAGAATCTGTTAAAATATGTTCATGTCAGGGAGTTTGCTCCAGAAGCTGAGTTCCGTGATCCTTGTCAGTCCTTCATCTTATCCAATGTCATCTGCAGGTAAAGAAACATGTAGATTGCTATTACGTAATCATATGGCATTTTTTTGTGGCGGTTTTCTGAATATCAATAGCATTATTATTAGCATGTTTTCATTAATGAAAGGCAAAAGATTTCTTGCTTGAGATTGACCAGAAGTCTAGAGCTATCTCTGGGGTTTCTATGACCCCATATTAATTGGTTACTGAACTGTTAAATTTTGTTTGATGAAAACCAATCGCCGTTTCTTATTATATCAGGGGCTGTTCTTGATTTCTTTATGGGCCCAGGTTTGTGGTTTTCTGAATTTCTTTGCTTAAGATGAGTTACTGTAAAAATAATCAACTTGAAATTGGAGAAGCTAAAGTAATTTTTTCATTGCACAGTTTCTCATAACCCCGTTCAATTGCTTGCTGCCTCATTGGGCTGGAGTGCATTTATCTTTTTATTATTTTCTGTTTCTAGTGTCTTTTCATGTGCATTGGAATTTGAAAGCTTCTGCATCAATGCCCACCGATTAACTTGATAATTTTATCATTTGTCTAATTTATATGGATGGAATTTCTGTGGTCTTTATATCACATGTTGGATCCAACAATGCTAATCATAGTCCCATTTTTTGTCATTAAATAATATTGAACCTTCCCATATTCACATGTATAACTTTTTCCCCTCTGGGACAGCTATTGTAATGACTGCAGAGACTTGGACTTGTGCCGTGACTCGGCTTTATTGACCCAGGAGTGGCGCTGTGCGGTGCCGCAGTGTGGTCAGCCTTATGACCGAGAGGTGATGGAGAATGCTCTCCTTCAGATTGTACGACAGAGAGAACGGCTATACCATCTGCAAGATCTGGTGTGCCTCAGGTGCAACCAGGTGAAGGCTGCTCATTTGGCTGAGCAATGTGCATGTGCCGGCTCTTATAGGTGCAAGGAAGATGCAACTGAATTTCGGGCAAAGATGCAGGTTTTCTTGAAGATAGCTTCTCATCAGAAATTCCATCTTCTCCAGGAATGCACCTCCTGGATTTTAGAACTTAGATAGCAAATATTTGAATGAGCGCCTAGGATCTTGAGAGGTATTACAGCTAAAATTGTGCAGAGTACTAGTATCACTGTCTACAGGGAGGACTGAAAGTGAGTCCAGCCACAAATGTGCTGATATGGAAAAGGAAATGGCGTCAAAACCTGTGGCCAAAACATTCAACCATGTGCAGTGGGTGTGCTGGTTTGGCATGTTGTAAGCAATTCTTTTATTATATACTATCATTGCATGATGTCAAATGTGTATATGAAATGTTAATCATGATAAATGAAGCACCTAACCTCTCATCAGAGTTCAAACCAGTCGTGCTTTATCAAGCTTCAGCGCTCAATGGATTTCCTCCAAAGCCAATCACGTGGTAGTTTCATCTATGTAAGCATCACATACAAATAGAGATGACAAAATGGTTTATATACCAATTGTCTACTTAGTTGAATGAAACAAATTTGGCTTGAAAAGCACTAGCTGCGAAAAGTTTCCACAAAAATTGCATAAGGTATTCTTTGAAAATATTTCTAAACATTTTTTTTTCTGTGGGAAAAATATAATGTAGTAGGTATGTATTACATTAATGCTTATAATAACACGAAATGATAAAGCATAAAAAGTATCTAGTTTCTCATAAGGTCTCAAGCTTGAACAGAACTACCACTCTACCAATATTCATGCTGCTATCAATGGTCTTCTAACATATTAACCCAAATAGTTAAAAGATATCTGGTAAATGCAAACTAACGCATTGGAGATTGGACGTGCAGAGAGAGAGACAGCAAATGGTACATTACACAATATAAGAAAAAAGGGTGCCTGTTGATTTGCTTGATAGTCAAGGAACAATAGTTGAATGTTGTATCTACTTTAAAGTGTTATTGGACTTAGTACTCAGTTTTTTAAGGAAATTTATGAAAACTGATAGAAACCTACTCTTATAAAAGCTTAAGCTTAGGATGTATGAAGTAAAAAATAAGGGTATTATGTTTTCTTGCAACACTGTCTTTTCCCTCTTGGTCAATTTCTTCGTTGCCTTAATCCAAAAATAGAGTTCTTCACGTATTTCTGTATATTTAGAAAGCATTAACTCCTGTTATACACTACATGCCCATCAGAGATCAGTAAAATGATAACGAAGCATATAAAATACAGATGCATTCTGTCTGAATACAGTTCCTGTTTAACACCCAGCATAATTATATTAGATAGACAATACAAGCAGCCTTGCACTTTCATCCTCCATTTCATGAGCTAGGGAAGCGAAATTTCAGAAATTAACTTTTGGAATATCATTGTAGATATAGAATAGTAGTCAGAATTCAGAAAAACTAATTAGATAATCAGATTGACAGTGGAAAACCATTATAAAGAGCAACATCATTACATTTCACATGACAACAAATCTTTGGGAGAATTATGTCTACATCTGAGAAGTTTGTTCTGATCAGCTGCACACTCTGGTCTGCTAGTATCTTAATATATCCGTCTAATTACGCATTTACTTCCTCCTGCTCGTAAAGGAATAAATAGCCAAATACCAAAACAGGATTAACAACATTGCCAGAACAAAATTACATCTAAGTACAACTGAAATGCAAAAGATGGTTAGACAGTGAATTTCTGCACCAGATGTTGATGCCAGTTCCTCATGGAGAAAAATATATTGAAAATAAATCAGAGGAAGATTGTCTGAATGTAATTTGAATTGTAAGATCCTGAGTTGAAGCCTTAAGTCACTCCATATACAAGGACTGTTAATGACATCCTCACAAAAAGAAAATCGCGGTACATAAACACAATTTTGAAGAGGATGGGAATCCTGTAAAATCCGTTTCCAATCAATTTAGCACCGATCAAATTAAATCACTGAACAAAGATTTGTTTACGTCATCAAAAGAAGAATGTATGTATCCTTGCACAATTCCTTTGGTTTAAAGATATAATCTTGCAAGAGAAGTGCTACACTTTTTTTCGTTGCAGATTTGAACTCCATATCAGTTGAGACAAATAAATCTTGAAGGTCATCAGCTCAAATCCTGAAAATAGTTTCTTTGATTACGGGATAATCTGCATATATTTAGCCTCCCTAGACCCCATCAGGTGAAAGTCTTGTGCACTGGGTCATCATTTTATGAGTAGATACAAATAGTGTTGTCGATAGCAAAGCTGAATGACTACAAAATAGAAACTGTCAGATAACCATGTGTTTAGCATTGATCCTAATGAAATAAGCCACCAGAATTTACAAATTAACACTCATGCCAATGTCAAGGAAAATTGTCAGATAAATTTCCATTCCTCATATTTTAATAACCTCAAACCAAAGCAAGATCCCTTCTATCCATTGGTCAACCACAGTGCGAGCTAAACATTAAATAACAATTAAAGCTATCAAGTAAAAGCAAAAGACCTTTTTTCTCAGGTAAATTACACTCACCTCCTCTGATATTTGTGAAAATGCAACTCACATCCCTTCTATTTGTCCACCTTACGCACACTCTGCTTGTCAAATTTTAAATATTTATATTACAGTTTCACTTTTCATTCACATAATACTGATAATGAACTTAACAGAATAACATTTTTGTGATATTAACGTTTTTAATTAATAAATTTATAAAAATACCCTTAAACTTAACAGAGGGGTACAAGTATTTTTTATAATTTTATTAATTAAAAATAGTTAATATCATAAAAATGTTATTTTTTAAGTTTATTAATAGTGTTTTGTGAATGAGAGTTAAACCTAATATAAATACTTACAATTTAACAAGGAGAGGTGTGAGTTGTATTTCCACAAATCTCAAAGTTAAGTGAATGTAATTCACCCTTTTTCTTTTTCATCCCCTCTATAGATGGTCAACTGCAGAAAGAGTAACATTAAATAACAATTAAAGCAGCGAAGTAAAAGAAAAGACATTTTTCATTCTCTTTTGGAGGGCAGGACAAAACCTTTGTAAGTCAATATAAAGTGGAAGATTTTCCTTATTTTGAATTTAAATGATTACATAAACAAACTCTTCCAAGCGTCTATGCCAATGGAAAGATGCGTAAATCATCATTTCTAGGCTAAATCCATCAACTGAAAAATGGATGCTTGCTTAGCACCTGTGAAAATCTTTTGCACTGCAATGAACTATTTCCTGGCTGTAATTCTCCGCCAAGTGTTATATGAAAACCATATCCTGACAGTATCATAGAAGCATTCTATTTTTCAGTTTATGGATTTAGCCTATTAGTGATGTGCTGTCCATTTGTCTGTCAGCAAAAATACTTCTTGAGAAACTCGAATAAACAAATATATTCCCATAAATAAATGAGTAATCTAACTATCCCACCAAGATCATCATCCCTATTAGAAATTCATTAAAGAAAAGATTTAATCAACATCCTTTCTTTTCTTTCTCATTTTGGAAAATTTGTACTTGTAATTTATGTCCTGTGAAGGAAATCCTGCCTTGTTTGCTTTTGAAAACATTACCTCATATCTTCCTCGGTTGGAAATTCTAACAAATGGCAAGATCTATTCAACTTGTCATGGTCCACTGCTTATTTGTAAGAGTTATAATGTAAAAGTCATTAGCATAAGTCAAGTCAGTACAGCTGTACTTTTATGGAAGTTACTGAAACAATTTCAGTGCTTTGATGTCTAAGACTTCGAATTTAGTCACTTATTTTTAAGGCCATGGCATTCTTTCTACTCTGAAAATATTGACACAAATTTAAGGAAGAATTATGAATTAGGAAATTTTAACATATTTTCTTCTCAAATTGGGAACATTAACTACTCAAGTGACTAACATGTACTTAATTTACCAGCTAATGGTCATAAATTGGAAAGTTTATGTCAGAAATTTTAAATTGGAAACCTTCCTATATTTAAAGTGAGACAATATACATGATGCAAAATGCTGATGAATAAAAATGGAAATACAACGCAATCATGACAAGTGATTTGAAATATCTTAAGCTGGTCTATTGAAAAATACAATATAACCAGATATGGGATTTTCTTAATAAGATGGTTTTGTATTTTCTTACGGAAAAGATATCAAGTCAATTACAACTACCTTACTTAAGGAAAATTGTGGCACAACCAGGACACTTCGAGTATGTGTATAACTAGCTTTACTAGCAACATTCATTTCTGATTCTCAGGTCATAAGAACATTAAAGATACAAGGCTCTCCCTTTGAAAGTTTCCCATTACATAGGAGGCTAAAACACAATCTGAAAACATCATGGCATGTTTTAACTCATAGTTAAGATATATTCTCAGGTGAGGGAGTAAAACTTGATATATACCTACATTAGTATGCCTAAAAAAGGGTTCGGTTTCACAAGAAATAACAATCTAAATTTAGAAGGTGCTTTTATAAAATCATTTTTCTTTTCTTTTCTTTTTTTTTTTGGCTTTTAAAATAAAAATAAAATAAAATCAGATTGACATGCATGTTAGTGCATGTCAAAATACTAGTGCAAAATTTGAGTTGTGGTTATGATTATGTCATTTTTGTATGTTCTTGTAAAGAAACAAAAGGTATTCAATATCATTTTCCTTATGCGCTTATATTAAATTTGAGGCTTTCCTTTACAAATAGATTTCTTAAGGAGAGTTTTCATTTTTTGAATAAATGACTTTATGAATTTAATTCTCTGCCTCCTCTGGATTAACCTTTTCTTCTTTTCTTTTAAAGATGGTACTTAAGAAGGCAAGGCATAAATAGTAGTTATCAAGTACAGCTAATAATTACAATCACTTAGATGTTTGAGTTCATACTGAAATCAGAGGAACAAAATGACACATAAGTGGCCCAAAACCACTTGGCTAAAAAGGTTCTAATATGATGTCAAGGGCCAACCTCCTAAAACCTTAAGCTGCCGGTGAAAGCATGTGAATCATTTTATATCTCTGGCAGCCCTCATGGATTTCCAATAACCATTGAAAAAAAGTAGTTAAATAAGACTAATACTAACTTGAGTTATCAGGTTTAGAAGTAACTTGATTATTAGGTTATCTATAAGAAAAATGTCTCTACAGAAGATCAATCCACTCTTTAGGAATTTATAGACATCTATTTATAGTTGGGCATAAACAGGCATTTAGCTGCAGTATTTTAGGTCATAAAAATATTGTTTATCTTCCTTAATGCATTCTGTAGCAGCTATTTGTAGACAGCTTTCACTACAAGGAACCCTACTTCCACAGCACCTTGCTAGCCCATTGTTGGGCATAAACAGGCATTTAGCTGCAGTATCCCCCGGGATTTAAACTAACTACTTTCCAATTGCTTGAACTATTTCATTTTGCAGCTAAAATTAGTTAAATATCAGTTTCAGGGAGCCAAAGTACTTCTCCACATGTTGAAATGCTAGTAGTAGTACTAATTGGAAAAATTCTATAAGAGAGAAACTCTCAAAGGCCAAATAGAACCTTCAAAAGCAAATTTCATATATGTATGTCGCTAGTAGGTCACCATGATTTACCCTTATAAACAATAACACGACATGATATGAAGCTGTATTGAATACAGAAAATGCGGCTTCATAACTGTACTGATTATCACATTATCCTGAATCCCAACCAGAGGCTAAGGCATATATATACAGCAACTGAAGTCACCAAAGCATATCCAGAGTTCGATATCATAAGTCATCTGTTCTTTTCACCAATAATCTCAAGATCGATAATTCTCCTCTCCAGCTGTGCATTTAATAGTTGCAGAGAAGAAATAATAAGAAAAGTTGAATACTTGAAGTTCCTACAACATCCTGGTTTACAATGACTTAAAGTAACAAAAGATCAGAGAGAACAGCACTACTTCTGTTAATAGCAGGATTGTACTGTGTGTGCACATACATCACAAGGAACATGCAAGTAATGTGTTCATAGTAAGCAACAAAATCATAATAGATTTGAATTTGGTAAATGTTCCCTGCAAAAGCTTATCATAACCTAAACTATCAGAATTGAATAGATAGCCAAAAAACTATGACTCACAAAACCCACAGAAAGTAATACTTATTTAGGGATTTTATGACCAAAATATGCAATTACTAAAAAGGAAGGAGGAGAATAAAGGGACCAAAACAACCGAAAGTTTTTTCAGACACCCTTTCTGTAACTATTCTTTTTCATAAAAGATGAATCAAAGAGCACAACATTTGGACCAAAGGTCTTCATAGGACAAATAATCAATTGGTGAACCTTATTATTATTGAAACAATACAAAAATAATGAATCTAAGCAGAACCACATATCATTTAACAACAGAATAAAAAAATAGGCAAAAGTAAATCATTTTGAAGACCAACCAAGATATTCCCATTTTCATATTTTCTTTTGTTCTCTTATTATGTAACAGTGAGGTGGCTGCACATTGCAAATCGCATGGCAACAGTAAACAAAGAATTCAATGCAAATTTGTTTTTGAATAAAGCAATTCATAAGGGAAGCACCACAAATTTATGCACCTGGTTCATTCAAAGCTTTACTAATGTTAATACTTAATATTTAATAATTATTACCAAAAATAAAACTTTCAGCCTTCATATTGAGACCAAGGATCAAAGACAATGTTAAGTAAGTATCCAGATGCAATCATGCAAGAACAGTTGAAAGGTGAAAAAATAAAATAAAGAGAGACAGAGAGGGAGAATGTCTAATAGTATCTATATGAGGCATGTATAATAATGGTTACACAGAAAAGATTAGTTAAGATTAAGATTTTTAGAAATTTATTCAACAGAATATAAAGATAAAGATGTTAAAAAAAAAGTTAAACAAACACTGTTGCTGACAAGAGAAAGATGAAACTACACTCGGCCAGTCTTTGAAGCAAAACATAAAGTAAGGGATGATGATATACCAGCACGACGGTTTCAACTTTTATCCTCAAACAAGCAAATCTGTGCTTGACCCAATATAAAGCCCGAGAGCAACTGAAACATAACAAGAAAAGAGGTATCTGTATAATCAAAAAGGTAGACTTGAACAAAATCCAGGGTGTCTAACAATAAGGAAATGAACAGCATAATTGATTGCTGTGATCCTTTACTTCCGTATATATCAACAATAGTGCAATGGATCGAGCTCTCATTCTCCTTCGAAGGTTTGTAATAATTTGTCGTTCTGCTATCATTAATTGTAATTTTGTTGCATCATAGATTTAGTAATTAATGTTAAGACTATGTTTTTGAAAAGAAAAATAAAAAAAATCAACCTTGACCCACTTGATATAGTCAGGAACATGGATCAAACAACCTCACAGTGTCCTATCATAAACCAAGTCATAGTTTCAAAAAGAAACATAATACAAAACGTTTGGAAGACTACATAAAGGATTTGTAGTAACCTTAATCAACTGAATGGTAGCAACTCTTTGATGAAACAAAATCCAGATACTCGCATTTTGAAAAATCAGATGAGTTATTCCATCATAAGTCTGTTTTAACATGTGCAATCTATACTATCAAGTAATCGAGCCAACACATAGATAAAAAGTGACCATTCAGAAATGGAATGATATTTTGGATTTACTGAAATGATAATGGACAAGGACATGACCACATAGATCATAGTTGGTAACATGCACACAGCTGATTAATTTGGAACACAGTTTGGGAGAAATATAGCAGGACATCCTCCAAAGCAGCAGTAGTCATCATTCATCCACTATAAATCTATAAACTAAAGATTCATGATGGAGGAGTTTTCTTACTGATTCTTATCTTTCTCTCACAAGCTTGAAGAAGTTCAGCACATGCACTCCTGACATTCTCTGCACCAAGGCTGCAATGAGCAAATAAATCATGGTTGCTCTATTACTCAGAATTCAGAAAAATATCAAAACGTGAAAGGTGAAAACAAAAAATCATTGTTATACACTTAGCTCATCACCACTGAGGTGAATATACTTTGAATATACCATGGACTCTAAAGACAAATGACAACAGGCATGAATACACCATAGAAATTTGATTTGACTCTTTCGATTAGTACTTAGGAAAGAAGGCAACAATACAAAAGGACAGAAGAATGCCCCTGCCCCCCAACCCCTTCCTATCCCGAAGACACATCACATCTCTTTTCGGCTCTTAAACAGGGGGTTTGTATAAGAAAGTTGAGTTCTAAAGATGCAGAACATCAAAGGAAAATCAAACATTAAACTTGACGTACAGTATATTTGAGAGAAAACTTGTCAATATACTTCAATCACTAACAAAGCAGAATAAATCAAATATTTAAGCTCAAATAAGTTTATAATATTTTCCAAGCACATGAAAGTAGGATAGACAGGACAGCCCTGTGCACAAGGCTTTTGCCTGGTGGGATCTAGGGAGTATGCAACCTAGAAGATATAGCTGAAAACTAATTTCCAAATTGGATCAAGCTTGTCTCGTAAACCTAGAGTAAGGCCACTATATACAATGGTAGAATTTTATTTTTTGAACAGGATATAATAAAAAATGTAATGAAATTCCAAACTTCGGCTTATCTTAGGTTGGCTAATGATATATTTTTTTTGGATAGAAGAAGAATATATATTGATAAAAGGAGAATAATAATACTGAACAGCCTCAAGAACCCCCCCCCCTCTACAGCCCAGGAAAAACAAGGAAAAAACATGAGAAATTTTGTGTTGAGCTCTGCAAGATATTTCTGAATGATAGCACATCCATCAAAGATGCAGTCATACCATATTGCAGAATACAAAAAATAGAGACTCAGAGTTGATTACGAGATTCCGCATAAGCTCCCTTCAAGCAAAGTGTTTCAGTCTTCTGAACAGAAAAAACTAATGTAGGATAACTTCATCCAACAGCTAGCTAAACCAATTCAAACCAAATTAATTGGTTACAATGAACCATAGCATTATACAATAACAACAAGTAAGCCTTGTCCGGCTTTACGAGTCGGTCAGACAATGCCATAGATGGGTAGAGTATATAGATAAATATAACTTATATCTATTTGTTGACGCTGGTGTAAGATTCGGCAAACAGACACCTTCGATAACTTCTAATATAATATAGTTTTTGTCGATCCAAACGTTAAATTATAACTACATATCATGTTGATTGTTTTTGCAAAGTTAAAAAAAGAAAAAATCGGACACATATAAGGTTGTGATCAAACGGTTCTTATTTACATACATTTACGAGGTATTTATTACATTAATTTATGTGTATACAAAAAATGTATCAAACAATTTTAGATTAATATAAAATTTTATAGAGACGATATGCAGCATATAAATTTTCAATCCAAACGGTGGGTTGTTTCTTCAATAAAAAGTTATCAAAGATGTAGGATACGCATCAAGTCTTATGCTAATGTAAACGAATACTACCTCTCTGTATGTATATATGCATAAACAGATATGTATCGTTTAGTTTGATGCATCGACTTGTAAAAAAGTTTTATATTGTCATATGATCAAATCTCTCAATTTGCATGACTTTCATGTAGTAGAATGAAAGTTAACCATATTTGTTGATGAGTCAATACATGATTGAATGACTTGTTAAATTCTTACACTATAATTTGGAAAACCATAGGAAAGTAACTAGTTACCTGGAGGATCTTGCATAGAGATCGGAAGCAAGATAATGAACACTTTGAAAATCGACCTCCCCTTGATCGCTGCAGATCAGAAAACGGATCAAGCATGCAATAGAGAAAATCAGTAAAGAAATTAAAAAAAAAAAAAAGAAGCAAAGGAATTAAAGAATGGGTTATATTTATTTACATGAGTTGAGTCAAAGCAGAGAAGATGGGTGTGCAGGCGAGGCAATATCTAGTGATTGCTCTGATAGCATATTCAGGTTGACGAGGAGTACCTTCCTTCATAAGCTGAATTTGCAAGAACTGCTCGTTAACCATTCCCTTAAACAAAAATAATGATAGCCAATTAATATTAGAGAAACTCTTCTTGGGTGCTCTAGTGACAAAAAGTAAAAGTAAAAACAAAAAATTTGTATGTGTCTGGATGAGGGGTAGTGAGGGATAGTTTAATAATTGATAAACAAGGGAACTGGCGGGAAATAATTTCTCATTTTTTCCATTGCGGGGATGAGGGGAACTAACATGCTGGTTGGAATGAACAATTTGAATAGAGTGAATTTTAATGCAACTTGAATTCTTATATTTGGAGGAAATTAGGAAGAATTGAATTCAACAATATTGTTTGGATTGTCTATAAAAAATAATTGAATTCATTATTTTGATACTTTTGTCCTTTGTTAAGAAGAGGTTTCGGGGAGGGATGAGAAGAGAATAAATAGGATAAAGATATTTTATATATATAAATCTGTATCCCCAAATATTTAGCAAATAAGAGTTTTGGGTCTGATTTACTTTGGGCTATTTTAAGACAATTGAATTCTATGCAATTTTTTAATTTCAAATTACAGAATTAAACTCAATTTCTTGAATGAATTGAATCGAACCCTTTTCCAAATTATCTGTGAAGATTTGTGTAGCTAATAACTACAATTGTTTCATTTTATCCCTATATTAGGTAACTTCCAAACACAATTACTAGATTTCTATTGTGTTACCTTAAAAACCATCCAAACAAATGAGGAAGGAACTTTGTTCCCTTTCTTTGCTTCCCCTTCCAATCGCATCTTAATTATTTTATCTAAAACATAGTCATGGTTTAATTGAGTACAAGTCAAAACAAAACTTTCATAGATGGACTTCTTTCATAATTTTTTTTCCACAACAAACCAAACACACCTTAAGATGTATTTGATTAGGCATAAAAAGGTAGAAGAAAATTTCATGAGCTCTATACATAAAATTAAACATAGAACTCGTTGAATTATTAAAAATAATTATCACCTATTTTTTTTACCTCTTTTTTTACCAAACACAATAAAAAAACCACAAAGTAAAGTGTGTAACAGTAAGTAGAGTAAAGCAAGGTTTTATCTTACTTAAGAGCACAAAGAAGAGAGTGAGGATCGTATGGCATATATGTACATATATAAATACATACCTCACTATACATGGATTGGATGAAGGTATGAAGCTAGCTTTGAGAAGAAATGGACATTTGAGACTGTCTAAGTGTATGAGAGAAAGATAGAGAGAAGTGTGTGAATTGAGAGCAGAAGGGTTTTTGAAGATGTGAGTGTTTTAGTGATAAGTGTTGTTGAATTAGATAAGGCCATGTTTTGTTCTTGGGTGGTGAATGAGTGGGACTTGGGGAGTGACGAAGGAGGGAAAAAGGCTTTTGAGAGTAGCTTCTTTTGACACTCTTTACGTTACCTCTATTTGTTGTTCTAAGGTTACATGCACTGTGCCAAAATGACACAATTTTTTCTCTCTGCATTAAACTTATTTTTATGGGCAAAAGATTGTTATTGACTTTTATATATTAATTTAATTTCTGCATTTAATGCTTTGTTTGAATAAATAAAAATATAGATGGAAATAAATAAGATATATGTGTGTTTGGTTTCTGTTTTTATTTTCTGTGTTTTCTATTTTTAGGATTTTATGAAAGAAATAATGAAAACAAAAAATAGGATTTTATTGTATTCAATGTTTTTCACTATTTCTATCACAAAATCCTGAAAACGAAAAAAATAGAAAATGAAAATTGGAAATGAAAATGAAAAACCAAATCGACCTCAATCCTTTACCCTAATTTCTTTTAAGATATCAAGCATAAGTGCAAAATCTCAAAAGACCATTAAAATTGAACTGAGGCAGTATTATTTAAGGGATCATTATTCATTAGGTAATTTAATTGGGGAGGGATAGATATCTTAGTATCTTACAGAACAGGTCATATAATTGGAATGACAAAAATCCCCACCAAGCAGGGATCCTTATAGGACTGACCTATTGGGCCCTCAGTCGGGGACTTTTCTTATGAGGGATCCCCATAGGACTGACCCAGTTGGCCCTTGGTTCGGGGACTTTCTCTATTGCTTAAGGATGAGGATGGGGACCCCACATCTCAATGTATGTAGCTAGCTTAATTGTTCATCTTTTTTGTTATAAGCTAAGTTAACTACAACAGTTTAGTTAGCTAATTATATCCTAGCTGTTAGTTAGTTAGTAGAAGATATCATCATGTAGAGAATTATAGTTATATATAAACCTTGCAATCATGTACAATCAGTAAGAAGAATGACATATTCATTCTCATTTCGTCAAACTATTCTCTTTCTCAATTCTCTCTCATCCTTGCTTTCTGCTCGTTCACCATGTTCACATGGAACTTCTATAATTGTATCAAAGCCAAGTTTGAATTAGAGCTTGTATCTCCACCTGCATTGCTTGTTGCCAACACTCATGTTCCGTAACTTTGTCATATGACTTAGGTTCCTCAAGTGATGAGATAGTAAGGACAAAGTGTTTGTGTTTTGATGAAAATTTTGAGTAAGACAAATAATGAGGAATAGGATACAATATTGTGGAGGAAGATTGAGATGCTAAAGAAGTGGCCAAAGACCAATGGTAATCCTGAAGGTAAGAATGGGTTTGTTTTGGTCAAGTAGATCTTATAAGAGATGGTGGTGAATCTGGATTTCATATTGGAGGTGAGGTAGTTGAAGAGTTATTGAATGTAGGTATGATAAAGGAAGGATTTGTTGGTGCAAAAATAGAGGGGTTGGTAAAGATTGCTGAATAGGAGTAATATGAAGGGTAATGTGTCCATATCTATAATATATTCAAAAGGAATTAAAGGAATAATAGGTTCAAGATGAGATGCATGTAATGTATCTTGAAAAAGAAATATAGATTCATGAAAAATAACATTTCTTGAAGTGAAAATTCCCCTAGTGTTAATGTCATTAAGAGTGAAACCTTTTGTGCCTAGTTTGTGCCCTAAGTAAACATAGCTGCAAGCCCTAAGGTCTAGCTTCTTTGTATGGCATACAAGTGTACAAGCAAAGCATTTAGGGCCAAAAACCTTTAGGGCCCGTTGGTACGTTGGATAGGATAAGCTGAGAGTATAGACTTAATAGGATAAGGCCTAATAGTATAATGCTTGATAAACTTTTAATATTATACAGTGTTTGGTGTAACACTATAAGATATTATATTTTATATTTTATAGTATTATCATTTATTTATAAATAATTCCAATATTTAATTAAATATAAAATAAAATAAAATATTTTATTAATGATTTAAATATAATTTTTAAATATCATATTTAAGTAAATATTTATTAATTAACATTTAATTTATTTTAAATATTATTATTTATTTCAATATTTTATAATTATTTATTATTTCAATGAATTTTATAAATATTAGGTAACTCTTATATATTTTTAATATTTTATATTTTAATTATAATTATTTCAATTTCAATTTTAAAATAAATATTAACTCAAAATATTTTTATTATTGATCCTTAATTTTATATACTATATATTATTTATTATTTATTTCAAATATTTATTTCTATTTAATATTTATTATTTTATTTTATTTAATATTTAATATTTATAATTTCTTTTTTATTTTTATTGTATATAGCTAGATTGATATAATATATTATTTGTTAATAATATTAATTTATTATAAAATAATTTTATTTATAAATATTTACTTATTATTATTTATTTTAATAAAATATTAAAAAATAAAAGTAACTTTATATGTTAAAAGTTAATCAGACATAATACGCCTTCTCATGCCTATTAAGTTATACAGCATTTTAACGTATAAGAAAGTGCTAATCTATAAGCTTATATAATACGTTGTCTGCACTAAACAACGTGTAAGACCATAACATATAGTATAAGGGTATACTATCATGTTTAATACAGCATACCAAACACACCCTTAATTGCAATAAGTTTGGTTGTGTTGGAAAGAGCTTCTTAAGGAATTTTGTTGTGATCTAATGATAAGGTGTAGAGAACGATTTAAAATATGAATAGCATGAGTAGCGCAAAATTCCAAAATTGTTTAGGTAGATGAGATGGGAATATCAGTATCTAAGTGATGTTAAGGATGTCTTCGTGTTTTCATTCCACAACTCCATTTTATTGTGGAGTTTCAACACATGAAGTTTGGTGAACAATTCTTTTAGAAGCGGAAAAAGAGGCACTGAAATTTCAATCTATTATCTAATCTAATAGTTTTAATTGTGGTTGAAAATTGGTTTTTTGCAAGTGTAATCAAGGATTTAAGGCATTGTGTTGTTTTAGATTTATATTTCATGAGAGAAATCTACGTGTGCTTAGAATAATGATCTACCACTATCACAACATTCATCATCTATGTTTATTAAAAGATAAGGAAATTGTTTGCGCAATACAAGCAATTTGTCTTTGGATGCATGGTCTAGCCTATAATGCCATGCATTTTTCAGTCCTTGGATGCATGGTCTAGCCTATAATGCCATGCATTTTTCAAGAGAATTGTAACATCTCATGCTGCTTTTTGGATTGACGACTGTTCTTACAAACCAACACAAGTCTTTTTAGTATGTTTTGTCCTCACTCACACACTCCCAGAAAACTTCCTAGGAGGTCACCCATCCTGAAATTGCTTCAAGTTAAGCATGCTTAATCATGGAGTTCTTTAGTGATGGGCTCCGAAAGAAAATACATCTTATTAGTATAGACGTACCAATAAATTCATATAAGTCATCGTCAACTATATAGTCCATACTTACACAGTCTTAGGATTCTTCTCATTCTGGTGTGTAATTGATTCATTCATGTACCGAAATTGCTTCAAGTTAAGCACGCTTAATCATGGAGTTCTTTAGTGATAGGCTACGAAAAGAAAATGCATCTTATTAGTATAGGCAGGACCAATCAATTCATATAAGTCATCTTCAACTGTATAGTCTCATACTACAGTCTTAGGATCTTTCTCATTTTAGTATGTAATTGGTTCATTCATGTACCTCTCTCTTAGAAGCCTGCCAAGACCCACTCCTTGTCTATGCCTTCTTGCAGGTGATTACTCCCCGCCCTCGTCATTGGGCGTTACAAGAACAATAATAGAATTTATAGAGGCTATAGGTAATCTATGTAATCCTGGATTTCTAAAAATGAATAAGCCATTCCATTCATTAACAAACCAATCTTCCTCAAAGTCCTGGCTTCCTATATTTCACAAAATTTATCAATAAATCTCAAATGACAGTGTAGTGTAAAGGTATAAGGCACGTCTCGTTGCCAAAGGGTTCACCCAAACAAAGGGCATCAATTTCATGGAGACTTTTAGTCCTGCTGCAAAGTTAAGCATGGTTCGATTGCTCTTAGCCTTGGCAACCTTACAAAACTAGCATCTTGAGCAACTCAACATCAACAACGCTTTCCTCCATGGTGACCTACACGAGGAGGTATACATGGACCTTCCCTTAAGGAGTCATACCACCAAAACCAAGTCAAGTTTGCTGTCTCAAGAAATCCCTCTTTGGTTTGTGACAAGCTAATCACCAGTGGTATGAGAAGTTATCTCAAGTTCTCCTCCAATTGGAATAAACTCAATCTAAAGTTGATTTCTCTTTATTCACCAAGGCCAAGTCGCCTTCATCCTTTATTGTCCTTGCCATCTATGTGGATGACATGGTCTTAGTAGGTGAAATTGCCTTGGTAAAGAAGGACTATCTCTTCAAAATCAAAGACTTAGGTTCTCTGAATTTTTCTTAGGATTGGAAGTACCGATCACCTAAAGGAATCAGCTTATGTCAATGTAAATATACACTTAAACTACTTGAGCAACCTAGTCTCCTTGCATGTAAACCAGCTTCTACACCAATTGATCACCACATTTGATTGCAACAAGATGATTCTCATTTGAATTTATTCTAAGGGTAACAATGGTTAGCACACGATACTCAGCAATTACTGAATGCTCTATGTATTATATATATCCATTCACCAGCTTCTACTTGCCACAATTACAAATAGACCTCCATACCAAAACTAAACACACCAATGTGATCAGGCACATTTCCAAGTAAGCCTCGTGACTTCTAATCTCTCTATATGCCTAATTTAATAAAATCCAGATCTCTGAGCTCCTTGGAAATTAAATCGTTTTAAATACTTTCATAATCAAGCTCTACAAACAATTGCTCTCAATACCAAATAAACAATAAAAATCATAATCTTGAAAATACAAAACATGCATTACTTTAATGGCGTGGAGCACTCTATCAAAATACCACATGCAACTTCACTCTGAAGTGAAACCACATCCTCTTTTCATTTAAAACTTATGAGTAGCCATAAATGGGACAAATCAAGAAACAAATAATCATATATAATCCCAATATCTCTAAAATCATATTTATAGAAGGTATACATGTAAAAGCATCAAATTAAATAACGTACTACAAAATCTCGTTATGCACAATTCATGTGACATAACAATATCTCTAGCACCTAACTAGGTCCCAACCTATACGTATACCAAGGTTAAGGGTGTCTCTATAGGAAATCTTTTCTCAAAGTCTTCTATCCTAGAGTTCACAAGCTCTAGTTGTAATCATTTCTCTTAAAACTCTATTCTTGAAATCATAAAATCTCTAATATATATATAAAATTATTTAAACATGAAAACTCTTGAAACTCTTTGGTCTCATATAGTGACCCTATGAAATCATGCCCAAGGGATCACCTCCAGGCATTGGCCCACAAATATGTATGTGGCAATTGTTATGAATCATATTGAATTCCATACTTCAGTATCATAAAAATACTTATTTCTCTCTATCATATACTAGAAATCATCATAATATTTCATAAATCTCCATATTCATACTCTCGCTCTTTAATAAAAATCACTTTTAACAATAATGGTCTCATGAGGAAAACATATATTTCATGCTTTCATTTCTAATATCATATGGCCACGTCCTGAAATTAATCTAATGATCAACATAAGGATCATAGGATCTACTCACCGTTTGAAGGGAGTATGTTAAATGGACTCCATAGAGCAATCATAACTCTAGATTAAACTCTAATAATCTCGCTAACAAAATTCTTGATAACCAAATCATAAAGACATAATCTAACGTACCTTGAAGCACATCTCTTTTATAAACTTTTATTGCTGCATAACAGTATGAGTCTCCAATGGGCGGTCTGTTCTTAATTTTAAGTTAATCCATTAACTTTAAAACATAAATGTAAATAAGGAAATACCTTCAAATAAATATCTAAAAAATTAAAATCCAACAACTTCAGAATCCAAAATTTGGGTTTTAGTTCAAATACTAAGATTTTGATAAAATTCATTAAAAATCACTCTTCAACTTATTTTCCCTCTAGGAACCATTAACATTTCAAGAATATGGTTCTATCATATAGATGAGGTGTATCCAAATTAGATCGGGAAATGAGGCTATATGAACTTGTTCTGTATACCTGTATCATGTAGTATATGAGAAGGTAAAGTTTCTAAACTTGTTGATCTTTGTACTAAAGCTCTACCTCCTAAGACTTTCCAGCACCTTTTGTCCAAGCTAGGGATGATTGATATTCATTCTTCAACTTAGAGGGTCTCAATGTATATATCTAACTTATTGTTCACCATTTTTGTTATCAACTAGGTTAATCACATCAATTTAGTTAGTTTGTTATATCCTACCTGTTAGTTCGTTAGTAGAAAGTATCATCACGTAGAGAATTATACTTGTATGTAAACCTTGTAATTATGTACAATCAGTAAGAAGAATAACACATTCATTCTCATTTCTTCAATTTATTCTTTCTCTCAATACTCTCTCATCCTTGCTTTGCTCATTCACCATGTTCACATTGAACCTGTGTCATTGTGAATACCCTGGACATATGAAAACACTAAATTGCCCTTAAATATAATATAATATATTTCTATAATTTGTATTTTTATAGACACATTTCAAGTATATTATGATTTTAAAATTTAAAAAAATACTAAAATCTAATAGCCCTTACTCTTTGACCCTAAACCTAATCCCCCACAACCATTAAACATTTTTTTATTGGAAACCCTAAAATTAAAGTGATGTGGAACCCAAAAACATAAATATCCTGAAACCCCAATATACATTGATGGAGGACCTCAAGACATAAAGATCCTCAAACCTTAACACACAATATGTTATATAACAAATAATAGAATAAAAATTGTCCCTACTAAACCCTTACTGAACCCATTCTTAGAAACATAGATATTCAAAATAAATTTGATAGCCCTACTAAACCCCTAAGAAACTCAATCCATAGAAACATAGATAATTAGGATAAGATAAAATATTGGAACCGAATAAAAGAAAATCACTCAACCTTTATTTAATTTCTTAATGTGACAAGTAAATGGAATCATTTAACTTCACTTGCATACAAATAAAATTCTGCATCATACAAAACACCACGAGGGATTTCAATGTCATATCTTGAAAAACTACTAAATAATGAGTTATTAGGAGGTATTTATAGCCTATTGGATTAATCTCTTAGGTTAGCCTCTTAGATTAGGGTAAATATTTAACTAAATCTAAATAATCCTAAGCCTATTAGAATTATTGAGCTCAAAAATAACAAATTTGGGCTGAATAAACTAAATAGAATATAAATCTAGACTAAATAAAATAAATACAAATTTAGAAAGGCCAAATATATAAACTAAATAAAATGAAATGCTAGAATGAACTACTTGGCTTTTGACTTTTATTCCTTGATCATTCTTCATAACCTCTGCCTTGCCTTTAATTTAGTCCTCTTGAGCACATATCATAAAGTCTCCTCCTTTTCTTTCTTTCTTTCTCTGAGTGACCACTAACCCATCTCTCAGGAGTTTAGTCCAGCCATCACCCCCATGAGTGCCTTGTCCATTGTCCTTCCCCATCGTTACGCCTTTCACTATGTCATTGATAGTTTGCATTTATGCACCATTTTTTCTCTATAACTCTAGGCATATGACATCATTTGTATGCTTAATTGGTTGACATTTGGTTGATTTGGATTTAGTCCTCTTTATGCATCATTAAAAAGAAGTCATGGTTAATTGCACGATTTTAATGAATAAATGTTTTGGAGTTTTCCTATGCTTTTAATCCTCTTTTATAAGTGTTGTTTGGTAATAGAAACTCCTAGGTTAATGCATTGGACCAAAAATGACTCATAACAATTTTAGACGTAGTTTAGTGATAGTGGGACTACCACAGGAGTCCATGACCGTCATAGCGATCAACAAAGAAAGGCACTTTCAGCGCGAGAAGGTAGGATTGCCACAATAGTCAATGACCACCATAGTGGTCATGACCGCCACAACAGTAAACGATCGCCATAGCAGTCATGATCAAATGGAACACAACGTTAACAAAGCTCGAATTCAAGTCGTTGGACATAGATTTTGCTACATTATAAATAGTGAAAGGTTAAACATTAGAGGCACCTTTTGATTATTTTGTTTTTAGGATTGCCATCAAGCTCTCTTTCTCTACTTTCTCTCTCTTCATCTCTTTGCACTTTCTATAGGTTTTGGGAGCTTCAAATCCTTGTTTTGGCTCCCTTTGGGAATATGATCATACTCTTCATTACATTGATTGTGATCCTGATTTATGGAGGAGTAATTTTCTTAACACTGTGGAAGGATAACTGAAAATTAAGAATTGTGTTTGAGATTCCAATTTTTGATGCAACTTATGGTTGGTTTTTCTTTTCCTCTTGTTTATCTCTCTTTAATATTGATTGTGAGTTATTGTAATTATGTCTTTGCGAGCTACCTATTATATATTCATTCACGTTGTGAGCTATATGCATAATGAGGATTCCATTGAGGTGTTTGATCAATTGATTAAGTTACATCCATTTAGTAAGAGATTGAAATTAATTCTGTTGGGAGATTAAGTTGTTGTAATTAGTAATTAAACTGCATAGACTCATAGAACGATGATTATAGATTACTAGTGCATGTGTTAGTCAAACTCTTAAGAGGAGTGCGATTATGTGACCTAAGTAGAAGTACATCATTGTTATGTAATAACATAGTTGATGAAAGTAACCACAGCTACGAATTAATCCTTTGAACCAATGATTGAATCATTCTAAATCTGAAGAACTCCTTGGTAGGTAATTTTTCTTATAAAATTTTTCTATTAATTTTTAGTCTTACAACAATTTCCAAAAAACCTCAATTTCTCAAATTAACAAGGAACACTTCCACGTGAAATGAGTTGAGTTGCACCCTAACTATATTTTTTGTACGATTTAGAATAAAATATATTTTAATTTATTGTGGGTAGTGACAATCCGCATCAAATTTTGATGCCGTTGATGGGGAAGTAGTGCTAGTTAATTTTTCTATTTCCTTTTTATTTTTTATTTTTATGTTAGCTTTCAAAATAATTCAAATTTTTATTTTATTTATTTTATTATTTTCTTCTTCCCTTTTATTTTTCATGTTCACCAACACACCTTTTAGTTCCCAGCAATATAGTTCATACAATGTTATAGGTGCCCAAGTTGTGAGTAATGACCTATATCAAAGAATACGGTATTAATTCGATGAGATGAAATATATATTGGAAAATATGCCATAAGCAGCTATGCTACCAGTCACAAAATGGATATAATGCTTACTCTAGCATGGTCAATCTACTTGGTATCATTGTATGGATTAGGGATATAAGGGCGTTGAGTCATCTCAACCCTTGTATTTCTAGCAGGAATTCCAACCATAATCAGCTCTATTAGTAGAGCTTGCAATCACTCTAACAATAGGAGGTCTTTAACTTGTAGTATTAGCAACCTCTAGAATTATCTAACCCTCTTGCCAACTTTAAATTTCCATAATGACAAGAAATGATGAGAATAATGATGGAACATCAAAAGAACAAATAATGCCTTGCAGGAGATGATGAATGACATAATTGAGTTGCAAAACTTATAGGTACAACATTCGAGTTCTTCTAGATTCCATATACAATGCCATGTTTTGAGCAAGTAATAATGCATCTCAATAATGCACGAAACATATGGGTGAAACACCACAAGAGAAATTGGTTAAGGGAACATTTGATGTTCCCTGACTCTACTTGTCAGTTCTAATGACCTTGATTGTGGTGAAGATATAGACGTGTTGGTATCAACAATGTGAGTGATTCTACCTCAAACATAATCCCTTCAGAGATTTCATTTGGGGAATTTCAAGACCCCACACATGTTAAAGATCTGGAGAATTCACATTTATTTTTTAGGACTTCACTGATATGGTAGAGTTGATTGATAATTAAAAGACCGTTGATACCTGCAAAGGAAGATTCTATGGTCGAGGTGTTGACTATAGAGGTTATATCATGTGTTAACCACCACCTCTTGATAGTTAACCACTTTTATTAAAATTGAAATCTCCTTTCCCTGAGCACCATCTAGAATGGAATGAATATACTATTCCAAAACTGATGCTCAATTCCAAGTTCTATGTACACAGGATGGACTATGGAGAGCTAGCTTGAGACTTCTTGGGAACTTGGTGGTAGCATATCACAGTGGAAGACTTCTTTTGGGAACACACATCCATTCCCATTGGAAGTTGTTTGTTTTGCACATGTGATGCCTGGAGGAGCTTCAAGGCTTCAGGGAATGCATCATCATTTTCAAAATTTGGGCTCCGAAACCCAATAGTTTTAATACTTGTGGCATGATCCATATACGATGAAATCCAGGTGGAGTCAAAAGATGTGGTGGAATTTCTGAAGTGATTCAAGCATAAGCCTTTATGAGAGTCCTGATCATCCAAATTAGGGGTATTAAAGCAAGTGCTGGTGGGAGACAACCCACCATGAGGGAGTGCTTTTTTCCTTTTTCCCTTTTACTTTCCTATATTTTATTTTTTTTTTACTTTTTTTTTATTTTGAGTCTAGCATTTTATTTTTTTCATTTGTGTCTTACATAATTCCTTTGATGCCTTAGAGGTTACATGCATAGGTTAACTCCACATGCACAATATTGAACTGCTTACCATTGGTTTTATTTTGTGTTGTATGCTTAGTGATTTACTTGGAACGTTTGGATTAAGTATATGCAATTTACCTGTGAGATTTTGAAACTCTTAATTGGTTTAGACTATCATGTGTCATCCTTATTTGGTCATATGTGTTTCCCTCTTTGGATTTCATTCTAGAACTTGCTTAATGTCTTGTTTGAAAATATATTTCCATGTGCATGTTTGAAAGTGATTAAGGCATTTTTCTTGTTTTTAGCCACTTGACCATATAGTCAATATTTGCATATTACCATTGTCTAGCCCCTTTAACCTTATTGCCCCCTTCTTTTATTTTTGCATATCCTTAGCCACAAGTGAAAAACCATATGCAATCCTAACCTTTTAGGCTTAGGAGCATATTTGTGTATTTCTCATATATACTTAAGCATAAGTGTGGCAGAAAATATGAGGACATACCTCAATATAAGTGTAGGGAGGGACAATATTTATATGTATTTTTAAGTGGAAAAAAAAATTCTAGCAAGTGACATGTCAAGAAAACAAGAAAAGGAAGCAATTTTAAAAAAACAAAAAGAAAAGAAAAAAATTGAAGAAATTTGGTTGAAGGTATGCCATATTACAAATCAAAAGTATGTGAATGTATTAAGTTGGACAAAGTGTATCATTAGGCACTTGTGTTCTTGGTATATGCTTTTGCTCTCATTTGACTAGAGCCTTAGCTCTATTGACCAACATATCCACCCGCCTTCACTTAAAATCCAGCAAGTCCTCTTATTTCAGGAAGTATGTGTGCGTGATAAATGGAGAACAAGACCTGGAGCAAGCCTATAGGAATTCACTTTCATTTGAGGTGAATTAGGTGTACATTTTTTCCCAAAACACTTAAGTGAATGAGTGACAAATAGTGATCTTGGAGGATTGTACTTAGTTAATGCATCATGTATATGGATTCTACCTTGTATGCTATGTTTTTGTTCATACCTCGCTTGTTGAGTTCCTCTTTGATTATTGGTGTGATTGCTTACTGTTTGTACTTTTAGATCTATTAGGTTGGTGTATTGTCTTTTTCATGCATAATGCAATTTTAAAGTTAGAAATCTAGTCTCTTTGATACTTGCATCTGTGTTCTGCATGAGGACATACAATTGTTTAAGTGTGGGGAGTTTGATGGGTTGTATTTATGGACTCTTTTTCTATATAACTCTATGCATATGACATTATTTGTGTGATTAATTGGTTGACATTTGGTTGATTTGGGTTTAATCCTCTTTATGCATAATTGAAAAAAGTCATGGTTAATTGCACCATTTTAATGAATAAATATGTTTTGGAGTTTTCCTGTGCTTGTAATCATCTTCTATGAGTGTTGTTTGGTAAAAGGACTTTTGAGATTGGTGCATTGGACAGAAAGGACTCAACAAATTTCAGAGCACTTAAATGATTGTGGGACCACCATAGCAGTCAACAGAGGGAGGCACTTTCAGCGCGAGAAGGTAGGATTGCTATAATGATCAATTATTGCCATAGCAATAAATAACTCACAGCGGCAAATGACGGCATAATAGTCATGCGAGGACGGAACATAGTGTCAATGAAGCTTTAATTTAAGCCCATTGGACCCAGCTTTTATGTTATTTTGCTACATTATAAATAGTGATAGGCAAAAGGTACTTTTTTATTATTATTTTTGGGTAAATTACAACACCCACCTCCCTTGAGGTTTGTCAAAATTCAACTTATATCTTCTCTAGTTGTCCAACCTACACTTACCTCTCTGATCACATCAATAATTGTGCAATTTTACATGAGTTATCAAAAACACCCTTTAACCCACTCATCATCCTATCATCATCCCCAACCTCTCTCCATCTTGACCTCTTTGGCATTACCATGTCCAATTCCAGTTTATCTCAAAAAGATTGCCAAAACCTACCATCCTCATCTGGATTGGAAACCACCAAACAATTGATATGCCAAAGCAAATTGCACCATGACTTTGTAGAAAATGGGCATATCATTCAATACTGCAAAAACAACTCATTCACTAGACCCACACTCTCAACACATCACACAAGATGGAAACCATCAAAGAGGAAGCGTCAAGGGACTAGCATTGCCCAAAACATGTGATGCCCATGACTGCCTCAATTCCAAAAACATGCAAAACACCTATTCTCAAGTAACAAATCAGTTCACACCCACCACATTAACAATTAAACACCTAACCACATCTTAAATCACATAAATCTACAAACTCAAAGCAATGACAAACTCCCTTACACCTAATCTCCAACCCAATCTTATTCTATACTCAAAACAAATCCATGCCAATGAACATCTTATTTAGTCAATACCCATCAAATTAAATATTGAGTACTAACAATCTACCAAATCTCAAATCATATAAATCCACAAAATCAAACCAATCTCTAACACACTTACCCACCTAAACAATCCAATAAACTTGCTTCAGCTTGAGCTTGTCAAATAGCCATAGCAACCAGCATATGACATTAAGCAATGGCAAGTCCACGATCCAGCAATCTATCATGGCTCCATTATGAGAACTATACGGAAGCTCTTGAGGGTGATGGGAGGTGGAAGGAGGTTAGGGATGATGATGATAATAGGAGTGGTTGAAGGGCATTTTTGGTAACTCATATAAGATTATTTAATTGTTGATGTCATCAAGGGATAAAAGTGTAGGTTGGACTACTAGAAGGGAGGTGGGTTGAATTTTGACAAACTTAAGGGGAGGTGAGTGTAATTTGCCCTTTTTTTTCGAGGATTGTCTTCAAGCTCTCTCTACTTTTTCTCTATTCATCTCTCTACTATCTTTCTAGGTTCTGGAGTTTCCAATCCTTATTTTGGCTCCCATTTAGGATTACAATTGTATTCTCAGTTACAATGATTGTGATCCTCTACTTATGGAGGAGTAATTTTATTTACCTTGCGCAAGGATAATTGAAGATTAAGAATTGTGCTTGAGGTTCCAATTTTTAATGAAATTTGTGGGTGATTTTTTTCCCTCTTATTTATCTCTCTTTAATATTGATTGTGAGTTATTACAATTGTGTTTTTGCTAGCTACTTAATTGTTTATTCATTCATGTTGTGAGTTGTATGCATAATTAAGATTCCATTGGGGTATTTGGTCAATTGATTAAATTATATTCATTTGGTATGAGATTGGAATTAACTTTGTTAGGAAATTAAGTTGTTGTAATTGGTAATTAAACTGTCATAGGCTCATAAAACCATGATTATGGATTATTAGTGCGTGTATTAGTCAAACACTTATTGGGAGTATGATTGTGTGGCCGCTAAGTAGAAATGCATTATTGTTATGTGATAACATAATTAATGAAAATAGCCACCACCATGAATTAATCCTTTGAAATGATTGAGCAATTCTTAATCTGAAAGACTCCTTGTGCAAGTAATTATTCTCATATAATTTTCTCTATTAATTTTTATTCTCAGAATAATTTCAAAAAAACACCCAATTTCTTGAATTAACTAGAAATGTTTCCATATGAAACGACCTTGCACCGTAGCTACATTTTTTGTACGATTTAGTATAAAATAAATTTTAATTTGTTGTGGCTAGCGACAATCAACATCAGCCATCTTTCATCACCTCAACACTTTGAGTCGCATTGGCCACATAACAACAATGCTACCATGTGAATCTTCTTATACAACTTCATTCATATTTGTGATTGTTAGGTTAAAGGATAGTTTTATAAACTGTGTCACGACCCAGTCCAGCTTGTAATTGCATAGGGATAATGTTCCAAATTTCCTAGAAAATAGACAGAGTTTCTTTTATTTTTTGGACGTTTCTCAAACACAAAACCTACCAAAATACATTTTCACAATATTTGAATACCACAACACAGCCAGAGTCCTGAATTAGATATATTTATATGTCTCAAAATAAGGTTTTACTCATTGAATATATCCTTCTAAATTCAAAGCATAACTTATCGTAAAACTTGTCAATCCATGATGTTCAAATTTAGGAAATAAAAAGAAATTGTGTTATCCTATCAAAGTACACATACAGGAAACATAACATAATACGTAACCATCACATCTAAATATTTATTAAAATAACTTTTAAAACATAAACCTATCCTTAATCTTGCATGTGACAAAAAGGAGCAACATCTATCATTTAATAACAAGGGATTCTTCCCTTAACATGGCCCATGGATCAAAATGGGTTTACCAAAATATGAGATCGAAATCTACTAGGAAGGGAACTTGACCGACACCTAAATCTAAAATGAGGGAAATAACAGAGTAAGTTTGACAACTCAATGAGTAGATAAAGCATCAATAACCTACAATACTAGAACACTGTATAAATATCATGGAAAAAATATATTCATATTCAAAATAGATAAATATGGGGAAGTGACCTCTAAGATAAATTCTATCAGAATTACACACTCAGGCTCATTCCCCTTTGTGATTTTTTTCTTCCATTAAAAATCACAAACACGTGGACATGCACTCATCTATCATATACAATCATATGGTCATGTAACACTCTCATTAGTCAAGATACACCATGGCTAATGCCACTTACCATTAGCTACAATTCCTATCTAGGCATTCCCAAACAATTTATAAAGAGACAGTCATATATAAATTCAATAACTTTTTCCAAAGCATTTTCATCATAAACCATACATAATCCATTCCATGAATTTTTTCTTCCAATTCCAATTATTTTCCAGTCCATCAATACAATTGGCTCAACCATAAACCAGTTCTAAGTTCTAAAATGCATATTCATCATATGCAAACTAGTCTTTTTGTAATATTGCATATAAAACAATTTCATTGTCTTATGTGGTCACTAGAACATATTTATTTATTTTTCAGTCAACAACAATGATTAGATTTTCTAAATACATAAATCATGTAAATCAATTAACACATGAGACAATAAGGATTTAATAAAAATCACAATTAATTTACAATACAAGAAATTAACTATAGATATTAAATCTACTCACAACAATAGTTCCCAAGGAATCGAAGAGCATTCCTCAAGCTAACAAAAATCTCCAATTGGTGTCATTTCCTCTACAACTCTAGGATCAAAGCAATAATATCATGTGTGAGCTAACATTGCCACCAACTAACATGCATTAGCTCTAAATTTCAAAACCCCCAATTTTCTATACCCTAGGGTTCTCAAACCCCCAAATCCTCCATGCAATATATAGGAAGCTCAATAAGATCAAAAAAGAGTTATTGAGGCTTACCTATACTGCCGGGAAATGACACCTCAAAACTCATGGTTATAGCAATTCCCTCTTTTAGAGAAAAAGTTGCGTCGCATAGGAGAGAGGAAGAAGAAGGTTGTGGCTTGGTAGCTGTGCAAGGGTGGTCTGACTGACTATGTTGGCACGCAAGAGAAAAGAAGAGAGAACATGAAGAAAAAAATAAAGAAGAAGAAATAAGGAGGGGGTTCACATTTTGGAAGAACCAAAAAGAGAGGAAGGAGAGAGAAAATAAAAGAAAAAGGAAATAGAAAAGAAAGAGTGAGGAAAAGAAAAAAGTGGGCTACACTAATATTGTGTCACCAACACTATTCCAACTTAATCCATGTCAAAATTAAGTTCCCATTTATTTTATATCTCATGCTCACTGTTATTTTTAAAACATGTACAGATTTTAACTTTTGGATCATTATGCTATGGTTGAGAACATGATAAAGCATATGTGAAATATGGCCTTATTTTGTATAAAATTTATGTGGATTTGTTTGCTTTGTATTTCTATTATTCTTTGAAGAAAATTTGAAATTCATTCTTAACATTTTTGTGTTAGCTTTTATCTGCTCACTGTTTGTTTTTCACTTTTGTCCTTGTAATCTCTCTGATGTTTGTTTATCCAATGGCAGGCAACTCTAAGGGTGTTGGCCAGTAATAATGAATAGTTTGTTGCCTGTAATTCCCATCCTTTTTTGTTGTTGTTGTTGTTTTCCAGATATGGAGCTCTTGTTAGGATTTGCTGCTCTAGAGACTAGATCTAGATCTGCTACTCCTTGATAATTGTTGTTTGTGTTTTATTAATTTCAACAATTTCCTTAGAAAACAATCATTGTAATTTGTGATACGGTAGTATAATAGTTTTCCCTACTGAACAACCTTTATAGTTTTTCTTAATTTTACAATTTTCCATAGCATTGTATCTTTCTATAATTTTTCTTTTAATTTTTTACATTAGTTCAGGATCCCCATAGGGACTCACGCGGAGAAGGGAAACAAGAATAATGTAAAAAAAAACCCTTCCATGACAGGGATCAAGTGCAGGAACGAGGAGAATGTGGGGTGGCGGTGATGGGAATGAACACTCACCCGCCCCATGCAGGTGCATTCTTAGCATATGACCACTTTAGCACTAGCAATTGCCAATATATATGAAAATAATTTTTTTTTGCTTAAATATCTTTTAGTTCCTATAAATATAAGTTATTTTGGTTTTAGCCCCTCTATTCTTTTTAACTTTTGGTCCCTCTTTTTTCTAATATTATTATGTTTTTTGGTCTTTGCATTTTATATTTAGATATCCAACAATAGTTTAAAACATGTATTTAATCCTTAAAAATATTGTTTTTATCCTTATAAATATCATAAAAAAATTATTCTTATCAATATCGCCACATAACAATACAAGCTAACGGCAAGGATCAAAAACAAAATACAGTACTTTGTTTTTGCTTGGTCAATTTTTTTTTTTTGGGTCCTTTTTTATTTTGGGAGTCCTCTTTTTTTTGGGATTTTTCTTCTTCTTGTTTGTACATTGTGAGACGCATGTTTTGGTCACGTTATTGTGTGAGCCTTTTTAATACGGTCCACTTTCATCGTTTCCATTCCAATAATTGTCCAATCCAAAATAAGAAATCCAATTATTGTTAGACAAGGACAACCCATATATTACTTATACTTTCAATAAAAATGAAAAAAAGAGAAAAATACTACTTAAACAATAGAATTAATAACTTTTTTTTGTCATAACATTTTAAATTTTATATCAATTTGATACTAATAAAAACTTCAACACCAATTTGATCATAACAAAGTTTTTACATGTTCTAACTTTTGTAGTTTTGACATCAATTCAATAATAATATTTTAATTTCGACGGCAACATAGTTATTCAATCAAAGTGGATATCCAATAAAATAATAAAATTAATATTTAAATTGAAAATTTTAGGACTAAATTGATATGAAAAATTTGTTCATGACCAAATTGGCACCAAATTGAAAATGTATATGAAAAAAAATGTTATTTACTCTAAAGAAAATTTCGTACGTTTTCTCACTGCACTTTTGGAAAGTTTTGTTGTAGTAACCAACGTTCTTACTGCATGGTTTAATTGATAAGCCGGTAAATGTTACAAAAGTCACTTAGAAGCCAAAAATGTAATGTTAAACATGATATCCTCTGTTTTAAAATAAATGTCTCTTTTGCTTTCTTATATATTCATAAATTAATTATATGTCCAGATATATTGATTTATGAGTATACCAAATCAAATAAAGTTTCATTTATTTAAAATGGAGGTAATCCATATTCCGAAAAGCTCGTTCGTTGGGTATTGGATAAAGTCTTTGATGTTGGATTCCACATTTTCCGCGAGGCATATAGATTTGATCTGCGACGGTGGAAATCATGTGCTTGCTTATAATCCTTTTTCATGTGTCCCATTTGTTTGTTAGAATGAATGAACATTTGAGTTTTGTTTCACGCCCTACACTAATAATGCTTTAATTACTCATTGAATGTCTCAATGAACAATCAACTACTACAATTAAACAAATTCTAATTGGACAACTTATAAGGTGGTGTCCGATCAAACGTGAAAACAACATCTGAATGCTTTCTCACGTTTTGGAACAGATCACAAACCTCACGATACTGTTTGATACAAGCGAATTAACCTATTGAAGGAGCAAAGTTTCGATGCTCGGAGTCTGAATTTTAGAGCACTATACATACAAAACTTGGTTTTTAGATATGAGGATCCGACCATAATATTTATTTTATTATTGTTTATGTAAAGAAAATTTAAGGTAGGAGATAACGCCTTAGTCACATAAAAGCTTTAAGACTCAAATAGTCTTATAGAACTCCATTTATTGTTCACTAAAAGAGACGAGTGAAAGTTCAAACAGCTATGAGATAAAAACTCATTGTCATACTCACTGGACCAATCCCTTGGTAACAGGACCTTAATATTCATAATGGCAGCATAACTCATTTGAATTTAAAGTTGAATTAGTCAACCATGGTCGGATATTTTTGTATATCATTACTTTTGTAATTCAGTCCAATTCCTTGGCTTTATAATACTGGAGATCAGTGTAAAAAAATTATGAGATTTTTAGTTATATATACTGAGGAATGATAAGTAACTGCTCTCCAACTTTTTATCTCCCTAGGAGTTGGTGACAGACAATTTTAAAAAGACAGAATGAGGATTAATATTCAAGTTTTTAGAAATTACAACTATGTAATGAGAATTTAAATAAATTTGTCATTGAATACGTATTTGAATATTTGATGTCTTTTGAGTTAAACATTCTCACTAATCTTGAACTAAAATTTTCCAAGTTTTATGGATGAATTTCAATCTGATTAATGATATGATGATAAAAGTTGGAGAGAAAATTATTTAAACTTCGGAGAGTGAATATTTTTTAGTTCTCCTTATATAACCAATCAAAGTTTCTCCTAAGACTCTTCATAATATTGTTCTTTCAAATATATATATAGAGACACACACACAAATAAGTATTCAATACTTTCAAATTTTTAGTGGGGGGCATAAACATTCCCCCTATTGAAATACTGCTCATACCTGATACCATTCAAAACAATTTATTGAAAAAAAAAATCAAAAGTCGTCAATCATATCTCGTTTATTTCCATTAGTGCTTTAGGGTGGATATATTCATTAGGGCAACACAAAATTAACTGAAGCACGTATAAAACGTGTGCGCAAGTTGTCACAATTTACAAGTTATAGTCCAATTGCTTTTGTCTTTCAACAAAGGCCTTCAAAATTGCGCTAGCTAGCTACTACAAACTGATCCGAAGGGCAAGTTAATTTAATGCTTACTAGGGGTGAAAACAAGTCAAGTGGCCTGTCATCAAGGCCAATTAAGGTCAAGCTTGGGTCTCTTTGAAAATCTATCTATTTTAATAGGCAAAGTCTAGGTTCATTGAAAGACCTGTTGACTTGTCAGGCCAGCCTAAGCTTATCAAAGTTTCACATACATATATATTATACAATTTTTAAAAACCATCCTATAGTGAGAATTGAACCTAATGTTCTTCCAATAATGGCATAACACCTTAACACTAAACTGCCATGTTCATTTACTAAATAGATGGAAATATTTTAAATTTGTTGTCTGAAAGCTTTCAATTAAATTTCAAACTAAAACAAAGTAGCTATCTATTACTTAACATTTAATACTACGTACACAAAAAGATACCCTAATGCCGATTAGCTTAATGCCGTTGAGTCTCAAACTCTCACTCTTAGCACAGTGCTACCGATATTACTTCTTAGAGACAAGCTCTGCAATTTGCATCTACCACACCTCCACTAGCCCGATGCGACAACCAGTGGCCAGTGCCCACTGCACAACTGTGCACCTTTAGGGCTCACAACAAGAACATCTTTGCCTTGTCGCCGAATGCTGCTAGTGCCTTGTCACTGGACACTGCCAAGCTTCATTTGAGATTGGTTTTTCTTTTTACTATTTATTTTTATTTTCTTGTTCAACATAATATATTTGTTTAGAGAATATCTTTATTTTCATGGACTTTTTCTTTTGTTCTTTTTTTTTTTTTGGTGGAGCAGTTGGGTATCTGTTATTTTTTTCTTTTTGGTCATGATCTGTTAAAGATTTTGGCTCTAAAATTAGGGAATTCTTTAGTTAACTTGTTTGTCTGTTAACTCACATGGTTGTGAATTTTCTACTCTCTCTCCTTCATTCTTTTGCCCTCAAGTTCTTTTTGCCTATAACAAAACTGGCTGTGTCTAGCCTGTTTATAGACCTTGGCCTGTGTTTAGGTTGCTTAACATCTTGGCATGTGGTCTTGGTCTTTTTATATTACAAGCTTTATAAGGAGTGTTCTAATTGCGGTTGCGGTCAGTTGTGGTTCGCGGTTGCGACCAATGCAGCTATTGCGATGCACATTGCGGCTATTGCGATGTACATTGCGGCCATTGTGGCGTGATTTTAATTTTTTGCAAAAAATGCAAAATAAAAACAAGTAGAACAATTGTGACACAAAAATAACAAGTCTCCAATATATTTGATACAAATTTGGGTCACTAACATATTCAAATACGAACTTTTCATGCTTTTAGAACGATAGTAATAAGATAAAAGTAGAATTTCTAAGAGGAAAAGGAAAAGTTGCTATAATTATGATCAAGTCACTACTTATCTAATCTTATCAATAATTTTATTCTACCCTTTCATTCATTTTAAAAAAGATATATAATAACTCAAAATAAAATTAATAAAACAACTCATTTTAAGGCAATAAAGAAAAAACCAAAACAAAAAACCCCCAACGTGTTGTCCCAAACCCACCCAAATTGTTTTGAAAAAAATGTAAAAAAATTAAAAATAAAAAAGACAACATTAGCCCACTCAATGTAAAAAAAAAAAATGAAAATAAGCCCACCCCATTCCAATGGCCCCTCTCCCCACCTACCCCCACTTTCACAGTTTCACTAAACCCTACTTTCTCTAATTGTTTCTACACACTTCTTCCCCTACTTCATTCTCCATCTTCTTCGTTAAACCAAAACACCCACCTTCAGTTTGCAATTTTTTAGAAAAAACCATGCTTCGGTTTCAAATCATTCTAATCTCTTTCCTCCCTATGTCTAAACTTCCCTCAACTCCACCCTCACCTCCCCTTTCTAGGTTGGTTCTCCTCTTCTCTTTGTTGGCCACCAGTCAACCATCCTCTTCCCTAATCTTCACTCTACCTTTCACCATCACATGACTGTTGAGGTTGTGCAACAATGGAAATGAAAAAAAGGGATAGATGTTTGATTTTCAGGTCAGTTGCGTTTTTGTTGTGATCTATTGCGGCCACATCACCGTGACGTTGCGGCCGCATCGCTATTACGTTGTGGATTTATCTGTGATCTGATTAGCTGCGCGTAAGTCAAATGCCATTGTGGCCATTGGCGCAACCACAATATTGTGGCCGCATTGGTCATTGCGGACTTTAAACACTGATACACAGGCATCAGCAGGACTAAGGCTTAAAAAAAGCCTATAAGGGTAACAAGCCAGGCTCAAGCCATATGAGTGTAACACAGACCTGGCTTGTTAGGGAAAAGCCTGGCTTGACTAGCCCTGTTTCACCCTGACAGTTGCCAACGAAAGCATGCATGGAGCATAGATTAAACATGGCTTTGACAAAGTGCATTATATTTAGAATAGTATGTCTATAAAGTTGCATCTATATTGTTCTTGCCAGCATTAATCAAAGATGACACTTTTGGGGTTTGCATTAGCTGGCTTAATGTTTTTCATCTAAAAATTTACACGCGTTATCATTTATATGTTAGATATAAAATCACTCATATGCTTCTACCTATTGATTTAAATGTTTGGAAAGATGGTTCATGATATGACATTATTAGAGCCTCCATAACTAAGTGGTAAGAGATTCCATTCTTTATTATCCCATATTATAATAAAATACCCATGTTTCAATGTCAAAAAAGATATTTACATGAGGGACATGCTAGATATAAATCCATTTAGCCCAAAAGATAGAGGCATTTGTGTACAGGAGTAGGTTTGTTAGATATAAAACTATGTACATATATATCTCTACCTATTAACTTGAGCTTTTGGAAGGTTTGTGACATAGAATAATTTATAAGAATTGTGTTATTTGCACTCATTGTATGTAGAACATTGTGCCAATTCACATCTCATTAACCATTGGATAAGATGTTACCTACTGTTCACATTCATCCAATGATAGACGAGATATAAGTGGATACAGTGTTCCACATATAATGTGTACAATAACATTTTTCAATTTATAATACATACGTGATGAAACAAAATCAGTTGAGATGGAATATGTAGAAGCGTGACATTCTTCAGCCACATACGACACAGACATATTATTCTTGATTTGATTCATTGCCACAGAAACACCCTTCATCAGTTAGATAAACTATATGTAGCACATGAATCTGAATTATTTCATTTTCTTTATGATCCTATAATGTCACCGTCATGCGGCAAAAGGCTAAGTCAACTAAATTGTAGAGCTGCGTAGCCCCAACAAAACTTAGCCTCTCATTGAGTTTTAGGATATATAGTTAAATGATTGCAGAACATTACTTATAAAACGCCACTACGGAGTGCCGTGAGTCCAAGTTGACCAACACCATGAGGTTTTATAGTTTAAAATGGACAAATGTATTTTTTACTCAATTTGTTAATTATCACCATGAGAACACACTATAATTTGCAACATAAATATTAAAAGAAGTTCATTATTGTGAGGTTTAATTTTTCTAGTACATTTAATTTTTTTTTAAAAATGCTTTATTTTAATGGTTGTATTTAATGTTCAAATAACAACGAGAATCTTTAATTTATAGCACAAAACTCACTCATCATCACCATATATTTTGTTTTACTCTTCAACTTTTGTTGTTCCACCCATTGGTTGGTGTTGATTTATGTACGTACATGAGCCGTAAACAAACAATTTTTATTTGCAAGTAGTTTTTCTGTTAATATTAACTTTATGCAAGTAGTTTTCTGTTAAAATGATGGGCTTCATATGCAAGTAGTGTTTGTATTAAAATTAATTTCATGCGACCAATAGTTCAGTTACCTTAAGCAAGCACGGTCGAGCTTGAAAACCAGAATGCGCAAACCATGGTTTTGCGGACATCATAAAACTACTAGCTAGCTAGTTGCAGCTTTTAGTAAGTCATGTCTAAATTTGAGGATCCGTTAGGCTTGCTAATTTGTGTGTATTAATATTTGATTCTGAATTTGTAAAATTGATTCCAGATAGAATCAGTTTTTTAAAAATTGATTTAATTATATTTAATTTTAAAATAAAATAATCTATGTTTAGTATTTTTTAAAAGTTATTTTAATAAAAAAAATAGATTTTCACTTCTCCCATAATTAATTCTAGACATCATCAAAATCTTCTAAAATTAATTTTGTTGTGCAAAATCAATTCTAAGAGTCAACGTAAATTCTAATGATACAAGGGCCACTTGAATCCAGATTGTCAAATAATGCATCATTTAAGTGGACATTAACTGCGGTAATGGAGCACTCAATGCAATAATTAAATAATAATAAAACAAGGTTATGTTACCGATACTTGGTGTGGTCCCAAGCTCAAGATCCTAAAGCAAAAGGATTAACTTTGAATTTAAGGCATCTGCACGGGCAAAACACATGATAAAGAAATACTCTCTCCTTTTCATATTGATATACTTTTAATACATTAAAAAATTAATATATCTATTTATAATTAATTAGATATATTAATTTTTTTAATATATCAAAATCATATGATTTCTCAAAATTGAGTACCTATTAATATGGAATAAAAAAATATTTATTTATGCATGTGAGACCATTTTTTTCCATCTATGCGTAAGATTCCTTATCATAATTAAACGCCACATTTATAATCTTAGCTACACGAAAAGAGTGAGTAGTCCGGTTCTTAATTAATTAAATTTATCCATGATTGGCTCAAGTGTCTCTTTCTGCTTCATTTGTAGATATCTTTCCACGTTGAACCTGCCAAATAATACTCAAGCATTGCACTTTATTTTCAACCTACTGGCCGGTATATATGCACAGCGACCAAAGATTTACATATAGTAGGTGATGAAGTGAACACAAGGAAGAGAAAAATCGTATAGGATGTTGAACTGGGCAACATACTAATTTAAAGGTTTAGAGGATCAATTAATTGTTAAAAATTATAATTAAAATATAATAAAAAATATATACATATGATTAATTAAAATATAAATAAATATATTAAATCATTATATTAACATAATTAATAAAAAAATATTTATATGTCTATAAAAATAAATATAATCCATATAAAATTTCTCTAGTCTAGCCAACACGGTCACAAAATATTGGAAAACAATATTTGGTAGTGACCAATGAGGTTTATGGTAAGTAGCCTGCAAATGATGGAGAGAAAAAATAACAACCCAATAATTTTTATTAGTGCCCTTCTTTGGTTCAATTTTTTTTTTGTTCTATAGTGCCATGAGATATCAGTATTTAAACTTAAAAAATAATTTAAAAAAAATCAAACCGATCCAAGTAACGATTTTGATCGGTTTTAACTTCTCCTGATTTTTAGAACTTAACTAGACTTAGGTGATGTTTAAGTGAACTGGTGGAACAGCCAGCTTCAATTTTCTCTTTCATGATAAACACGTAAGCTTCATTTTGGGGTTGACAAACCAGCCCCTATGGAGTTGATAAATTATTCACGAATCATGATATACTCCCTTTTTTTAAATACACATATTAAAAACACAAATGCATGGTATTTGACAAGCATAATTAAAATCTCTGCTGTTGTGTGAGCTGTGCTTATATATATTCAGATTATTTACCCAACCATGTCATCTTTAATTCTCTTTCTAACGAGCTAGCTCGATCTTTGGCCTTAGATTTGCTATGTTTTCTTCCAATACAATATTTCAGCTTTATGATTTGATTGATTTCAAATGCGTTTAATTAAAAAGTTTATATATAGGTGACTAATTGGGGTGATAAGTAATTGACTTCTCAGAAACGCAAATTCAATTAACACGTAAATCTAGTGAAAATATTTATAATAGGCCAAACGTGCAAGGATGCCTTGTACATCTCTCACACAAGAAGAAAATTCTACTTTTGGACGAAGTGCATGCACATGGACTGAGTACTCCATATGAAAATTAATTTGTTTAGGTACAAGGACTAATTTTTATCCGAGAGGAAGACAAATTATGGGCGCACTTTGACATTATTGAAGGAGGATGAACTTGGCTTTCCTATTGTGGGCGAAACATGGTTTGGATTTTTCTATTAACCCATAATTGTAAGCATCCAATTATACATATATATAATAGGGCTTTTATAATATTAAGTGTTTGAGTTTATAAATAAAAAATTTAATGGTTAAAATAAGCAATTATGCTAAATTATAACTAATCTTACACTTGTAAGTTTTTAAAAAACTAATAAAAACATTAATATAAAATCATTCAATAAGAGCATTGTTATTTTAATATCAATTTTTTTCTTAAATACCCAATCCCGTTCTCACATAAATATGACCCACCACTTGCTTCTTCTTTTTTCATCTTCTCTTTCTCTCTTATTATTATAGGTGTCTTAAGTATTCCTATTTTTGGGTATTAGAATATCTTTTCCCTTTAATGTTCTTATGTTTTTCTATTGCTATTTTTATAAGCACTAAATGGATCCAAAAATGTGGCCTGCCCTGAACTAGAGTAAGATTTTCCTTCAGCCTAAATTCCTTGTTAACAAGGAAAAAAAAAAGGAAGGAACCAACGTCTGACTTGTTTAATCGGTTAAACATTTATTTTTCTAAAGTATAATATCAAACTCCAGTACTGTGAACAAAATAATTAATGTCACGCGAGCTTTAGTGGATCAATATGGCTGAATTCATATATATATATATATATATTATAGAAACCAGGGTACCCACCGCAATAGTGACTAATCTCTCATTGTAGAACTTCTCAGAAGCAAGTCACAAATGTGCTACATTCCCATGATTAGAATGGAACCCGATTATATGGTTAAAGGATAAAGTAAGCTGACCACGTCACAACTCGTGGTTTGCTAAAGTCATATTAATCGAATTGAGTAAATGATTAAACTTTTAAATTAGTTCCTCATATTTGTATTAGGGATAAATTATTTCCTAAAATTTGAAACTTCCAAATTAGTTTCTCATATTTCAAAAAAGAAGACATATTGATCTCTCCATATAAGTTTATACAATTAAAAAATATTGTACAGTGAAACTAATTTATTCATTTTTTTAAAATGTAAGAGGTCAATTTAAAATTTTTAAAATCTCAAACACTAATTTATTCCCCAATACAAATATGAGGGATCAATTTAGATATTTTGTCTAAACAAATTTTGGATATCGATGGCTTTAAAAATATTAACTGAATGCTATATATAGTTTTTTTTGGTAACAATGCTATATAGTTTTAAAACATTAAACATGACATGATAATTTTAAAAATTGGACAAGCTAAAAGAAAAAGAAGAATTTGCCGCACGCCGAGAATTGGCGAGCTCGTTTGTCTGTTATTGGCAAACATTGGGAGAATTTTAGGAGCACAACTCTCTCATCTCCTCGTGCTTCAAATTATTCCATCTTGGTTATTGGGTGCGGATCATCCAAACACGTGTGCTGCTACCTTTCTCTATTCTACAAATATAAACTGAACCTAAACAGCTTCATCTACAATTCTAAGGGAAAAGGGGCAGATGGGAGTGGAAAGCCAGGTCACCTCATTGAGAAAATGTAAAGAATGGTTACAAGAGTTTGCTGGGTGTAATGAATATCTGTTTCACCGTTAATTAATTATCCTCTATGGTTTACCCCCTTCGATGAACAAATCTAATTTTTATTGCATGCACAGATTCTCCTGCTCTACATGGCAATGAATTATTGGATGTATGGTGGACCAAAGACCCTTGAGTCGGTGGGCAACTATATTTATATTAATACTTTTACACTATAAAATTAAAGTATATAAAATAACTCAACATCAATCTATTATTATTATATTGTGATAAAAAAAAACATAAATATTCATATTCAAGTGATCTGAAAATATTAATTCGATGATTGAAATTAAAACAATTTATGTTTTGGAGTCTTTAGGCAATGGACCTCCATCTTATTAAATTAAAAATTGTTATGTGCATTGATTGAAAACAAGAGAGATGTTATTCAAATTAAGGACTTAAGTATATACTCAATTGGACACTAACACATCATGACTTAAATATAATCTGGACATTGTAGTCTTAACTCACAAAAAGAGTTGAATCAACTGTCAATATTAACCGTAAAAAAAAAACTTTTAATTTTTTAAACAATTTATTTGAACAATAATACTCAAATTAGTTGCCATCGAGCTAGCTCGCATTAGAAATACGAGCATTTCAAGTGGATACTAATCATCACTTCATTACATCATTATCTATTTTGTTCATAATTTTAGGTATAGATTCTCTTGTTCTTAACAGCAATGAATCATCGTTTGTTCTTGAACTATATTTCTCTAATAACTTAGATAATGTCAAACGGGCATAAATTAAATTTATTGTTCTTTTATGATAGATCTTTTGAAGTTGTTAATGACTAACATTTTCTTTCAAAAGTTATAAAATTATAGGGCTAGCTGTAATGAATGATGAAGGCGTCGAATTCAACTCAAAAGTATGAGATTAAGGGTACTATAGAGGCCAAGTGAAAGATGACATGAAAGAGTAAAGTGCATTATGTGACTGAGCTTGGTAATTAATTAGGATCTTTATTATTTATGGAAATTAAAGATCATTAAAAAAATATAGAAGAGTCAAGAGAAAAACAATTGAGAAATTCATGATATCCCACGAATACTGTCTCCCTAGAGAGGCAAACAAATAACAAAGTTGTGCGATAAAATGGAAGCCTATATAATACCAACTTGATTGCGAGTTTAAACATGTGTAGCATGTTATATTATGGCTTAATAATATGCCCAAATATTGTATGCCACAACCCTCATGGTTACAAATCTTCAACAGGTGAAAGGTTGGCATCCATAATTCTTCTTATACACAGCTGATGACATTTTTTCGTGATTGGTGGTGGTTGATACTTCATGTAATTTAAGTGAGGAACCTGATGGTACGCATAAATTTTGGATGTCCTCATGATAGTTTTGGAGCATATGCTGTTAAAACTCACTTAAGCTTCAGTCATGTTTATGGTTTCTTTGGCCCATGACAAAGGCACAAGGTGATGTAATGGGATTTGTTCCTGTCAAAATTTATCAGATTGAAATCTTTTTAATTGTACTCTCCATTTGGGGTGCTCTGTTAACCTTGATAGCCATGCCAAAGGAGTAATGAAGCTTCTTTATTTTTGTTTTTGCGATATACTCTTGTTACTAGGTTTAAATTTGGTTTTGGGTTATGTTTCTCTGTATTCCTATATTGTTATGTTAACGATTTATTTTAGGGTAGTTTGAGCTTCTTCTCATTGAAAAAAAAAAGAAGAAGAACAACCGAATATTGGTTATGTTAACAAATTATTTTAATTACCCTGTAGGTTTTCATAAGTTATTTCATATGCATGTTTTATTGATGCATTGCAAATGTAATAATTTTTTAAACACACATTCAATTGTATATTGTTATTTCATTAAAATTATTTGATTCAATTATCCACTGTCATATGAATCTTATGAAAAGAAAACTCTTTCGCATCGATAGTGTATCAAAGATAATATTATATATAATTTAACTTTAGTGCACTATACACTACCACAAAAAAGTTTTACATTTATCTAAAATCACATATTATCACATTAAAAAATGTGTTTGTTTCAGCCACACCCACTATCTCAAATTAAAAGTCTTAATTATAAATAAAATCATATAATAGACGGTAATATAAAATACTTTTACACTCAAAATTAAACTTACATATTTATACCACCAAAAAACAAAAACTTACATATATGACGCATGATTCAATAGCCCCAGTTAAAGAGTTTTACTTTTATATCTAACCATTAATTTCATATTAACCTAATGACATTAAATGAAACTATAAGTTAACGACCGAAGAGACAGAATAGTACATTTACTGAATTATAGTTTGATGATGAAGAAAGAGAAACAATAAATTCAATAATTAACTAGGAAAGAGAATTTGACTATTTCAGCTATCAATTAATGTTAATTTTCCCTCCGTTTCGCAATAATCGCAAAAACCAAACAATACATATATAAAAAAAATAAAAAAAAATAGCTTGATACATATAGAAAATTTTTTTTTATTGAAATCAAGGTATCCACCACCAATCGCAAGTGACTAATCCTTTCACCATGGGAGTTCTAAAAAAAAAAAACGCTTTATTCTCATGAATGTTGATCAAACCCCTGACCACATGGTTAAGGGACATAGCTGTCACCACACCACACCACATGGTTTACTTATTGTTTAGTTATTATTACCCATCTTGATAAATGTATTGAATATTTAATTAATACATTTATATTAAGAGTATAAATGGAAGAAAAAATTAATGCTACTTAGATATTATAAACGAGAGATATTCTTAAACATAAAAATGTACAAAATTGAAGGTTTTTTGTGAAACGATGAGTAAAAAATATCAAAATCGTTAATGAAATAAAAAAAATTGAAAATTCTAATAAAAAAGACTTTTAATGTAAATATGTAAATGGCATAAAAAATTAATAAAAAGGACTTTTGAATAATCACTAAAAAAATTGATGACAATAAAAATAAATTTTATGGCAATTTATTTATATTTAACGTGAAAATATTGATATAAATATTTGTTGTGAACATAAACATTTACAAAAAAAAAAAAAGACTTTAATAAAAGTTTGAAAACATAAAATAAAAATGTTAACAAAAATAGCATACTTTCTAAATGAAATTTTCTGGTTTATGAGAATATTGATAGTGGATAACAATAACTAATCCATTCGAGGTAGTAAGTCCTTAAGGAGGAAAATCTCTAGTCATTAAATCTTTTTCATACACCGTTAAGAATGAAACCCCTAACTAGATATTTTCTAAATGAAATAAAAAATAAAAATCTCATCAAAGATATTTTACATTTTTAATAAATAATTATAAAGCTAAACTTTTTGGTTGAAGGTTTTCACTCATTATAGAAAACACTGTCTTTTATTTTATTTTAAATTTTATGTCGTTTACTTTTTTAAATAATTATTTATTAAAAAATCTTACGTACAGATTTTTAATTTTTTTATAATTTTTATTGAAAAGGTAATTTTGTTCACATTCTAATTTTTTATTAAAAGATTCTGTTATTTTATTTGATGTATTTTATTTTCACCTTTTTTAAAGTTTATAAGTATATTTTTTAAAAATTAATGTAAATATATTTAAATTTTCAATAAATATTTGCCTAAAATAAATTGAAAAATATATAATAAATAGCTATATAACTGTAAACGAAGTGAAATTTTGAAATATTAATAAAAATAACATAATTTGTGACTGGAAATTTAAAAATATTAAGGAAATATGTTTGTTTTTAATTAATAATTTAAAAAACATAATTTTTATACTTAGCTTTTTCAACAATTACATAGAAAGTCTTGTATTCTTAATCATTATTTTTTTTATTTTTATGTCATTTAGGTTTTAAATAATTTTGTATTAAGAATTTGTCTGTGAATTATAGATGGATATACAAAAAATTAGGTAATTGGGACAAATATAATATATAAATATATCAATAAGTTCTACATAATTTTCATCTTAGCATGAGTCAAATTTAGTAATATTACAATATGATATTATTTATTATTTATTGTAAGTTGATATAGGGTCAGATTGATTTGATTTTAATTCTTTTGTATTTATTACTCTAGGTCTACAAATTGGCACATCTTTTTATACAGATAGAACATAGTTTAGGATATACAGGTATACAAATATTCAGCTTCATGTATTTTCTCCTTTTTGTTCTTGGTTTCTAACAAGTAAAATAATAAAGGCACTATGAATATACCGATATACTACTAATAAAATTCTCAAATCTTAGTGGGAACATGTGACCTCACTATATATATGACAACTTTACATAAATTTTTACTTTTATTTTACTAATTCTTTCATTATTTTATATTTTTAGCTTATATAATCAAATTCTCTTTGTTAATTAATTTTTAGATTTGCTCTTTTTTTCTTTATTGAAACTGTAATTGTATAAATCTACTATTTTCTTGTATAAAAAAATAAATGTTATTTTTCTCCATTAAATTGTATTATTTTGTAGCATTAGATTAATATGGACTTTTTTTTCGGTACTTAGACAGGTCCAAGGCCCAGATTAATATGAAATTAATTCTTAGAGGAAGAATCCCTTTACACTAACTTCCATCCTGCAAATACTTTTTCTTTTTCATCGGTTTACCCTGCAAATACCTTTTATTTATCTCTTATAATAAAAGGTTCTTATGCCATCGTACAAGTGCCGCGGAGCTATATTGAAGATCACATTTGCCAGGTGAAAGCATATGCAATCTATATTTCGCGTCATCATTTTCATTTTTCACATTATTTCATTTCCTGTACTCCAACTGATATAGCAAAAACAAAGCAAAGGAGAGATATTCAGGGCATGTTTGGTCGCAAGTTCCGTGGTGGGGAAGAGAAGAGGCCAAGTTTGGGTCCAAACGGTTTTGAATATTATTATAATGAGATTAAAATGCTAAATTACTCTTTTATCTTTTTTTTTCTTATTTTAATCTCTACACTGTTTTTTCAATCACTGGCCTCACTCTTGCAACCCCCTCTTCTAGAAATGGTAATGATTGTTGGTGTCACAACGTGGAGGATGCTCCAACAGAATGACAATCGATTTTTAAATAAAATGGGAGTCGTCAAATTTTAATTATAGTTAAAATTGAAAAACCTTTTGATTTGATAAAACTGGTCTTGAAAAATATTTGAGTTTGGGAGTCTAATTATGATTAGGGAATGGTGGAAACTTAATCCTCCTGCACCCTAATACATCCGTATAAATATAGTTACCCTAGAACTCATTATGCAAATTAATTTATAACTTCAATAATATTTATTTTTCCAGAAAATTATAACAATTAAATATTTACAAAGAAATAAAACCAAAATTAAAACTAAAAAGAACAAATTTTACAAAAAAAATTTAGTTTGGTAGTTGTTGGTTACGCCGACGTATCCTATGCAATGAGGAATTCAAAACCACGTCGTTCTGTAGAAAATAAGTGTGCGTTAATGGATTTTAATTAAAGGAAAAAAAATTAAAGAGTGTGTTGATTGATTTTAATTGTCAAAAGAAATTTTTTTCATGGACCAATCATTTAAAAGAACTCCGCTTACGCACAAGATCCAAGTTAACACTAGACTATTCAATAAACCTTTACACTTCAACAATACATGAAAGAGACATCCACCTCTCAATCATAACCATTGACTGTTGCACGGATGAAGAAAATATTTTTTTATTATTTTTTAAAAAAAGAGTCCTAAAATCTAAACAAAATAAAAGAAATTTTTTTAAAAGATATGAGACTATGAAAATAAAAGCCCAAACCCGTCAAAAGGAACCAACCCAAAAAAACAAACTCAACCCAAAGTAAGCAAACAACCCACAACATTAAAAAACTAATAATAATAATAATAAATAAATAAACTAAATACTATCCCAAATATAATAAAACTAGCCTGAATCCTTAAACATGAAATAAACAATAAAAGGCCAAAGTAATAACCCAAACACAACAAATACAATATAAAACCCAAGCAAAACAAAAAATCACAAGCCCAAGAAAGAGTGCTGACCCAAAAATTAAAAAAAAAATTTGAACAAGTCTTTTAAAAAAAAAGAACCAAAATTCTCATCATGGTACCCTCGGGACGTTGTGACAGTTGGCCATACATACTTCCAAGAATGTCAAGATGTTTCCCAATGTATCTTTGCAACCATAAGCTAGAAAAAAAAAATACAAAGGAGAGTCATCTGGTAGTCAATCTTGCTGGGTGAGGGTGGCGGGGCGGAGCGCGTAGTGCCGTCGTAGTGGAGGCGGTCAGAGCAGGATGGCGCAAGGTGAAGGTGGTGCCGAAGGAGGTAGAGAGGTAGGAAAATCTAGTATCCACCATGTATTGGGCTCACATAATTTGGTTTCTAGGTCAATTTGTTTGTCTCGATCTCTTCCCCTCCTTCGTCGGTCGCCGCCCGCCACCCATAATGCCATTGGAGTCTCATCCATCTAAGCTTGTTGGGAGCAGAGGCTCTGGAAATCATTGTTTTGACTTTGATAAACTAGGAGGTACAGTTATTGTTAACAATAATGGATGTTTTTTGTAACGTCAAGTGACAAGGCAAGGAAGGGGGTCCGGGAGGCACGGACGGAGGGCTCTGACGAATCCTCTAAGTGGAAGGGTAATGAATGAACGATTACACACCTGAATGAGAGGATCGTGAGGCTATATGGTAAGGTATGCGAGGATAACTTATATGAATTAATTGGTACTACCTATATCAAATGCATATTTCTTCGTAGCCATAAAAGAACTAAGAGTTAAGCGTGTTTGACTTGGAGCAATTTTGGGATGGGTGAGCGTGGAAAGTTTTAAGGAAGTGTGTGAGGACAAAGCACAACAAAAAAACAATCCTGAAAAAATTAAAAATTGAAAACTAAAACTAAATAATCCTAGGTTTCACCCTAAATTGGAAACAGAGAGAGAGGGGAGAAATGCGAGGAGAAATGCATTTCACTCTCTCTTTTGCCAAATCAAAAGAGAAACTAGATACATGCCTTGGACAAATCATCAAATCCATAGTTACCGTCTATATTCACCATAATTCTATTTCCACACGAGCAGACTCAAAGCTTGCAGCCCCTGTACAATGCAAATCATTCCAATAAAAGAAAGATGCAGAGATAAAAAAGAGATTCCAAAATTTGCAGTGAATTGCATCACCATGATATATAATATATTATATATACTTCCAAATCTACAACTGAAAAACTTGAAGGAAAGAACTTTTAATTCAGCTGCGAAATTATTTACATGATTTTGTCTAATTCTTCCTCCCCTCCCCTCATTGATTCATTCTCCCACTTTCCCCTACTTCATGCCTGAGTTCACGTTAGTCAACATGATCTAGAAACGCACTTTAATTCTACTCACGTCATCAAATTTGGACTCAATCGCCAAAGTCATAACATTTGCAAATTGCAATTACTACCATTCAGCCTTTTGCCCGGATCTCAGCATCCCCTCTCAAAAACTTGAACCGGCAACCCGCCTGTAAATGTGGCAGTAAGACCCGGGGCGAACCGTGGATCCATATTCGCCCCGACAACCCGAACATCGAACCGTCGTACCATCGCTGCCGCCACCGCCTTCATCTCCATCAAGGCCAAATCCTTCCCCAAACACACCCTCACCCCGGCTTGAAAAACCGGGTACTTGAACGGACATTCCTGAACAAACACCCCTTCCTTCAACCACCTCTCGGGTCGAAACTCGGCAAAATCGGGGCCCCAAACCCTCTCCATCCGACCCATCGCATACGGGTGGTAAGTGACCCGACTCCCCTTCCTCACGAAAGTCCCATCAGGTAACACATCATCGTCTTCGGCAAACTTGGAATCAAATTGAACTGGAGGGAACAGCCTCATGCTCTCATGAACCGCAGCGTTAAGGTAATGCATTTGTCGCATTTGTTCAAATGTTGAAAACTCCTGACGCGGATCCATGACCCGATCCAGCTCTTCCCGGATCGTTGACTCGACATTCGGGTTCTTGGACAGTAAAGAGAGAATCCGGTCAACGCGGCAGCTATTGTGTCGCGACCCGCCAAGAGGAAGCTCACGAGGATGTCCCTGAGGTACCTGTCGTCTTCGACGGATCCCATGAACCGCGACAACAGGTCCTGTCTGGTCCCGTACCCCATCTCCCTTCTCTTCTTGATCATCTCGTATGCCACATTGTCAACGACCTTGATCGCTTCCTTTAACTTCTTCTCTGAGCCAATGTTCAAGAAACGCTTCAATTTCCATACAAATGGGGACGCCGTCATCGCTCGCTCAGCGGACAGCTTCGACGCCAGGTTGAAGGCCGTAGCGAGCGATGACGCTGGAAGGGACGCGAGGAGACAGCCCGGGTCCATCCCGAATGAGAATTGGCATATGTTGTCGAAGGAGAATCTTTGGAGGATGTCTTGCATGTCCAGGACTGGGCTTGGACTTCGATCTTCTCTTGCTCTTGAAGCCGAAGAAGTCAGAAGAGGGATTAGCCTCTTCTGGATCTCTTCAGTGACGATTTCCAATGCGTAGGACCGAATTGCGACGCTTCCGAGCTCCAAGCTGGCCATCTTGCGCTGGAACCTCCATGTCTCGCCGTCGGTGTTGAAGATTCCTTGGCCGAGGAGGTCGCCGAGGATGGTGGAGAACGGTTTCCCTTTCGGGTAGTTGTCGAACCTCGTCTTCAGGATATGTTCAACGTTGTCGGGGTTCGAGGTTATGGTGTTCCCCAACACGTGGACATGAATTGTCCCCGTTGGTGAGTTTCGGAGGAGGTGTGTGTACCAGTCGCAGAGGTTCGAGAACTTGCTGGTCCAGCTCAAGGTCAAGTAGTTCTTGCAAACGTCGCAGTTACACCATGGTTTCATCCTCGAAACGAAGATGAGGAAGGAGAAGAGGGAGAAGAGGAGGGTGAAGGAGAAGAACAAGATGCTGAAGGTTGTGGACATGGCTTCCAATTGAAAACTCATGTTCTCTCTCTTTTTTGGTGTTTTTGGGAAATAGCTGATGTGAAGGGGGGAGGTTTGGGAATGGGGATATATATAATGGGTTTGGTTTCACTGTTGCATTAAAGTAACCAAAATACAATGGGCACATCAATAATAATCATAAATTTTCAGTGAAGTGGTTTTGTTTTGCCATTTCTTGGTTTTCATTTGGTTCACATACTTATTCTATGCTTATGATGGATGTCGATAGATAATATTCCCTTCGTATTAAAATAAATATATTTTTTATTTTTTAAGTTCATTCATAAAAGAATATATCTAGACTTAAATTTGTATCTAAATATATCATTTTATGAATAAATCTAAAAAATAAAAAAGATATTTATTTAAAATAAAGGGAATAAAAAAATATAAAAAATAAGAGCTTTTTAAATGAGTGAACTAAAGGCTTTCATTAAATAATAAAAGTAATAACTTTTAAATTTTTTTTGTATATTCAATATGTTGAAAGCTTGGGGTGAATTTAATTTAAAAACATAATTTTATATTTTCACTTTTTGATTTCAATTGATTTTCTTTTTTAAGAAAAATAAAAAAGTTGAAAATAAAAATTGAACATTGAACACTAAATTTTATAATTTTTATTATGACAAATAAGAAACTAATTGAAAACCAAAAAAAAAAAAAAACTGACCACTATTTCTAAAATCAAACACATCCTTACAAATTTGACTCTTCAATAAAAAACAATTAATGGGTGACCACAAGATACACTATATAAGAATCCAAAGATAGTACTCATAAAGGATATTTTTAATTTATAGGTATTTTAAAGATATTCCCTTTAATTGGAAATAACTGTCCAATTTTAAAATTTCTTTTTCAACAATTAATTACCAATTTAAAAATTTTAGATAACATTAATCATTTTTTTAATTATACCTTTTATTAAAGAAGAGAAAGAATAAATGGGAAGAAGTAATTAAAGAAGAAAAATGATAAATTTCAAGGATAGTATTATAAAATACATCTAAAAACAGTTAACATTAAAATATTTTCAATTATTTTTAATTTATATTGCAATTATTTTCTTAATTTTTGTCCATATTTAAAATTGAATAATTATTTTTAACCTGAGAGTACTCATTAAAAAAAAAAGCAAGCTTTAATATTTTTAATACAGCTCAAAATTAGAAAAATTCACTCTTGAACACAACTTTAATCAGTTTTTATTTCTTAATAAATAAATATTCTTCGGCTACTTGTCAGAGACACCATACTAAATTAATAAACTAATGGAAAGTTGGGGGTTGACAAATTGACACGCAGGAGGCAAAGGTCGACGCAAATGCTGGGAGAGATAACAAACGCACAAGTTACGCGTGCGGAAAATAACCAGACAACACCGCTAAAACTACGTCATTGGTTTGAACCATTTTCATTTCTTTTAAACCACGTGACGAGATTTGTCAGAGACTCTGTTTTGGGCTGTGTGGGCCCGAACCTGCTTTTTGTGTTTTGTTTTTCGGCTCTCTGTTCTTAGACTCTTTACAGACGTATCCGGCGGTCTATTGAATGGGTGGTGCAAATTGTGGCAAGGCGACTCTCTGGACTCTGATTAAGGATCCAGACATTTGACGTGTAATTAAACTCGTGTCGGCAACTTTTTTTTTTTGTCACTTTGTTACTGCTCAGCGCTAAGCCCGCGGGTGACTCTGTTTAGTAACGACTGTCATTAATTAATAATTAGGAGTATAGGGTATGCCCTCCCGTTCATACTATAAATTATTTTTTAATTTTGTATCTGGTATAAATATAAGTTATTTTTATATTTTAAGAAAATATTAATTATTTTTATTTATTTTAATACTATATTTATGATGAATAAAAATAAATAGATGTGAATATGATTATTTAATGGAGATATAATTTATGATGAATGATAGAAGGTATTTTTATTTTTTATTTTCATTTTATTAAAAGATAAATAAAATTTAATTATTATCTTAATTTTCATACGTAATTTTAAATAACTTATATTATGAATCAGATAGATTAATTAAACTTTATTTGTTTAACATCAAATGCTTTTACACATTTTCAACGTTGAATTAAATGCATCCATTAAAACAAGGGTTTTGCTGACTAAACCATTAGTTAAAGAGGCCAAAATGAGCAAGTTTCAAAGTTTTGTTGTGAGCCTCATATGTTAAAAACAGTAACAGTACACATCTTTTCAATATAAATACTTTTCTTTTTAATTTCTTATCTGATATCCTTAGAACACGAATTAGATAAACTCTTAAGACTATAGTAGTACTAAACATTGAACAATTTTCCTTTTTTTAATGATCTATTATCATAAGGCATTAATTAGCTAACAAGTGTCTGAAAGCCATTGGTTAAGAATACTAGAAAGATAGAGTAAGTTTAAATGCTTTTGAGTAGACCTCCAGCTTTGAAAACATAAACACTCTCATTCCCAAGATAAAAATTTCTTTTTCTTAATCCCTTAACCATGTCCTAAAAATATTAGTTAGATAAATCCTTATTATAAATCCAAATATGGTCTTCTAAGGAACAATAGTACACTAGTATTACATACATGCAACAATCTCATTGTAAAAGATGAAAATATTATTTTTCTCATAATACTCTCTCCTTTCAAAATAAATATCTCTTTTGAGTTTTGCACAAGAATTAATGATTAGATCTTATTAATTTTGTAAAATAATAATAATAAATGAAAATACTTTTTTACTTTTTCTCTCCATTGAATTATATCCACTCATTCTCTCATGAATTAAAAAAAAGTGTAAAATAGACATAAAGTAATTAACAAGTCATTAAAAACCAAAAACGACAACTAATTTGAAAAAACAAAGTAAAAAAATTACATTTATTTTAAAAAGAAATGGAGGGAGTATATTCTATCTTCATTAAGTAATTATAAGTCACCTCATATATGAATACAATAAATATAAATATTTAATAATTTATTATAATATGAAAATGACTTATATTTAAAAAGAATTAAAAATAACTTAGATTTTGAGATGGAGGATAGACTCGGTTTGATTTGACCGAGATTATTGAAAGATTACAATATTACATTAAACAACTTTTATGCAATATTTATTACTAATTTCGCTTTTAAACCCCACTTCTAAATGGACACATAAATTATATATCATGCATATAAAAATTTTATATAAATTGAAAGCGACTTAATATTTTAAATTTCTCTTTATTTTTATGTATGATAAATATTGATTATTAAATTATATACATATTAAAATGTCTAATTTTAGTTATTGTATGAGTGATAAACAGTTTAATTTGCATAAGAATGAGGACACAGTACGAAATCTCAAAAAATCCACTTGTTGGAATAGGAAATAATCCTAAATACTTTATTTCCAGAGTTATGTGAAAGCAATATTTTTCACAATTTTTTTTTGAAAAAATTAATGCCTAATTTTTTTTAAAAAAATTTTGTATGCTTTATTATCACAATAATATGACGGTTGGTACATACAAAATTTGCTCAGAGAATAAATGATATCACATTCTCGCTAAGTTGATTTGAGTGATTCAGTTTGACTTTTAAAACATTAACTTCAAATTAATTAGATAGTGTGAGAGTCTCAGTGAATTTGTTTTAGTTAGGGAAGAGACTGATTTTTCGGATTGTAGAAGCAGGAATCTCTTCTAATAGTATTTTTGTTTTATGCACATGAATTCTGAACCATATCCAAAATTTTATATTTAAGGGATTCAAGTCTTTTTCACTCAAACCAACACCCTCCAGAACTCAATTTTAAGTGGTTTTTGACAAAGTAGAGCAAAAAGGTGCAATTATATATTGGAAGGAAACTCATACAAATTAAACTTGCCATACGTTTTAAAGCTCGAGGGAAATCTGTCGTTAACTATGCATACTCTAAAAGCGATTCTATTAAACAATTTTGTTTTTCCACGCCTAAATCACATAGGCACAATTATTTACAATGAGCGAGATCTCATGATTTATTTAAAGGAATCGAAAACACTTATCAAACATGCATGCCTCCGAGTCACGTTATTATTACTTTGCTGAGAAAGTTGACATGTTGTAGTGGATGGATAAGCCAAAATTGTTTTGGACTCTCCTTCTCACAATTTAAAAAAAAAATAATGTGGCGAGTGATCTAAAAATATTTATTAAAAGTCAAAACTTGAAATAAATTTTTTTATAAAAAGTGAGATTTTTAAGGTTCCGATGCATTATGTGTGTAAAAAAGTTTTAAAACTTGGCATTGTGATTTCTTAACTAGCACTACTATCTTGGTGTTTTCTTTATGCTATAATAATGGAGATTAGCATCAAATTTTAGAAGATTCTAGTCATACAAGAGAGATAGAAAAATTACTTTTTCCTAACCTTTTTTTTTTCTTTAAAGACTATATTTTTAAAAATTCAGAAGAGATAGAATGAGAAAAAATATTCAATATTTTTGAAATTTTATAGTTATAAAATAAGAATTTAATTAATAAATTTGTATTTAAATACGTATTTAAATACGTAGTGTCTTTTAAATTAAAAAAACTTTTATTATTATATTAAAAATCTTCTAAATTTTGTATACAAACTCTCGTAACAGAAAAGCTTATAAAAGATTAAAAATTAGAAAGATAATAATTTTTTAGATCATGGTGATTGTTGGATGAAATAAAATAATATAACTCTCTCATTCATTTAAAAACTAATAATTATATCACATAATTCAAGATACAAAATTCTAAATAAGTTTCTAGTTATCTAGTATTTTAAATACTCCATTCTAAGAATTTAATTCTTCAAAATTTTTGAGAGAACTGAAGACAAAGCCTGAAAAGAAATTATTCACTACAAAAAGAGTCATTTAGCCACATTTAAAAAAGACATCTAACCACATTTCTCAGGCGTGGGTAAATGATTTTCCAACGCCTGAGGGTGGCGTGGTTGTTACATGCGTGGGGAAATATATCAATTAGCAATAGCTCCAGATCTCGTTTAGCCACAGTTCCTGAGCGTGGTTAATGGCCACTATTCAGCTACACAATTGTCTCATTTGTCCACAATTATAAAATGTGGCTAATGTCACTCTTTTTTTTTTATAAAAAAAATACAAATAGTGTTAATTAGTTGATTAACCTACAAGTGAAGAAGAGGCACTGAGAATAATGAGGTTGAGGTTGCCGCTGAGTGACCTTGTGAAGCTGAAGCTTTAAAGTTGCTTGAATCACATTTACAAAATCACAAACAATGAAAGAAAATCAGCATGAGTGAAACCAGATCCATAAATTGAAATCGAGTATGATGAAAATGGTGAATTTGAAAATCTGAGAAAATGAAAGAAAAATTAGGAAGATGAAGCTTTAATGGAGAAAACATTTTGAAGAGATGGCAGGACAAAAAATCGCTCCTCTAGAAGTTACAATTCAAATAATGCGATCGTCCTCAGCGGAGTTGAATGCCTGAAGCCGACAACAATGATGGCGCCGCCATCCTGCATCTCCAACATTGGAACACCTCGCTGATTCACGTGTGTTCTTTCGGAATGATATATGTGTTCTGTGTGAAAAGAGAAAGGGTGTCAAAGAGAAAGGGTTTGGAACAATGAGAAATGAGATATCACGCCTTTTAGTAGTGAGGTGTTTTAAATTTTAGTCCCATTCCCGAGGCATGGCTAAAAAAGCATGGCATATCACTGCTTTTCAGTAGTGATTCGGAAAAGAATACGAGATGTTCCAGGTAAATATGCAAAAATTTCAATTGAGTATTGTATTAAAGATAACAAATTAGTAAGTCTATTATGCAAAAATATAACTTTAAGTTTTCAAAATACAGAAACTATTTAAAAATATATAAACCCACTTTAATTAAAATTCTTAAGGACACTAGTTGAAAAAATTCTATCTTTAATTAATTGCAACTTACTACTAGTATATAACAAAGTGAAATCCACGAGATTTAGTTGAAAAATCAACAAAGGTGGTAGATCACGATTACATCTAGGAAAGGTGTTTGGAGGTGTTCTGGGTAGGGCGATTGCTTACTGGCGGAAGTCGGCAATATTTGTCATTTGTTGGCACTTAATTCAATGTTGAAGGATTCCAATTCTATACTTGTCGCAGCGGGATCGACGAGGACGGCGAAGATTAAGTTTCGTTAAAATTGGAGTCGCCACCAAGTTTATTTAAATTGGGAAAACATGGAAAAACCCGTTTTATTAAAAATTTGGTCTGAAACCAACTTGAGCTAAAGTCGGTTATGCATAGGGAAGGGTAGGATTTAATCCTACGCACCCTCATACACCCGTCCTTGAACGGTACCTTAATTGATTTGTGCAAATTATTAATAACCTTTCAAAACATTCATTTTTATATTTTTACTTACAACAAAACTTTAAAAATAAATTGAGGAACACCAAGCTGTACACTGTGTTACAATCCTGTGTTAACAAGGTACGGTTAAATTAACATTTTTATTCAAAATATAATATTTCACAAATAAGTAACAAATTTAAACTAAATATATGAAAATGAAAATCTCTCATGAATTATAAATATTTACAAATAAGATAAAAATTTATTTTGATATTTTTACAAAAATAAAATAAAATATAAAAGAGAACATGCTTTTAAAGAAAATTTGGAACATCAAGCTGTCACAACTTCAATGTCCAAATATGGAGTTAACAATAGGGCTAAATTAACCCTTTTTATTTGAAATAAAATATTTCTTAAAGAAACGATTATTTAAATTAAATAAAATATCTCATAAAAATTTTTACAAATAAGACAAAAATTACAAAAATTTAATTTTGACTTGACAGGGATTGAACTAGCATTCCTACGTATCCTCAGGTGCAATGGGGAACTCAAAGTCACGTAGTTCTATTTAAACTATTTTGTGAGTTGATTAATTTTATTTTTAAAAAGGGATTTCAATATCAAGTTGTCACAACTAAATATTCCGAAACATAGGATTAACAAGCCGTCACGGCTAAGTTTCCTATTTAAAATTACAATTTTACCAATTAACTTAAATACCCTTTTTAGTAAAACAAAATATCCAAGTATTTATTTTAAACCCAAGATTAATAAAACCCCCTTTTTAAAAAACAAGATTCGAACTTTAGAACTGATAAAGTTAATTCATAAATAAACAATTAATTTGAACAAAATACATAAGTATATAAGAGGATTAAACAAAAATAAAATAAGATAAAATAAAATTAATTCATAAACACAATTATACAATTAACCTAAGTAAAACACATAAACGTATGAAATAAATAAACTAAAAATGAAGGTCCTAATCACTATTTTCTTTTTATCATTTTTTATTTTTAAAGGCTTTTAATACAAAATTCACCACACATCAAAACAAATAGTTAGATCACTTCTTTAAACCAATTTATTTAATCCCTACTCAAATAATCCAAAGTAATTGCAAAAAAAATAATAAGAATCTTTTTATTTTTCAATTTTTGTATTATTATTTTTGAAAGTTATTTTTAGAATATCAAATTGTCACAATTAAAATATTCCAAACTATAGAATTAACAAATAATCTTGATTTAATTAATTCTATTTATTTATTTAAGAACAACTCATCGATTAATGAACAAAATAAAAACAAACACTCAGATGTCTTTTTTTTTTCCGAAAATGAAATGAATGTTTTTATTTTAAACTCAAAATAAACAAGTCTAAAAAATAAAGTAAAACAAGCAAAGAAACATTAACCAAATAAATGAACTTAGACCCAAAATCCAACCCAACAAGAATAAAGTAATTAAAATTAAACCAAAGCTCCTTATGTTCCTTATTCTAATTTTACTTAAACTAATCCTATAAATTTAAATTTTTACTCTACCCTCTTCAGCTCACACACACGCGCTCACATGTACTCTAAAAAAAAAAATCCTCTCACACTCACACATATTCTACCCCGCACCTTACACACACGGACGTACACAAAAAAATTCAACTTTCTCTCTCTCACACACACACTCGCACACACATACACATGATATCCCCTCACGCACCCACATTCACGGTTCAGGGATCACTGAAATCATGTAAGATGAGGGAAGAATGACCAAGAGGAGAGGATTGAGAGACGGAGGGAGAAGAGTGAGTTGGGGCAAGGGAAAAATGGAGGCTGAGAGGAAAGAAGGGTGACGCGTCATCGCCGGTGGGTGGTCCGCGGATGCGTTGACGGAGGCCATGGCGCGCTGGGACTGTGTGGGTCTGCACGCTCAGGGAAGCTCCAAGTGCGAGCGACGGGGCGCGGAGATCGGGTTCTAAGGCTTGGGAAACGGGTGTTGGGGGCGGTGGCGTTTGCTCAAGGTTTCTAGGGGGAAAGGGAGTGGGCGGCGAAGGGAGCCGCGGATGCAAGGGAGAAGGAGAAGGAACCATGCGGCGCGGCGGTGACCGGGCGCGAGCGGGAGGAGCAATGGTGCGCGACATTCTGGTACGATGGAGGGGTGGTCGGCGGCATGCATGGAGGAGGGGTCGACTTCGTGGGCTGGCGGTGGCTATGCGGAGGCTGAAGTTGGCGCGGAGATGGAAGTTAGAGCGCGGGACAGGGTTCTCGATGGTGGCGACGCGACCGAGTTGCTTTCCTTCTTGAGGCGGGAGGCGACGGACGTTGAGGAGGGTGCCGCGGCCCAGCAGCGGAGGTCGAGGGCGGCGGACGGAGGACCAATGGAGACGGCAACTGGGGCATGGTTCGTGGCCACGGGTCTCCGAAGGCCGGCGGTGAGAGATTGGGATCTGAGGGGAGTTTGGGCTGATCGCGGTAAGGCAAAGGGAGGAGGTGCGGCAAGGCGGAGGGATGATCTACCACTCTCGGCGCGGACGAGGAAAGGGGGTGCGGCGTGAAGGATGATGGTGGAGTGAGGAGGAGGATGTTTACGGTGATGATGATGATGCAAGGCCGCGGCTGGAGGGGAAGACCCGCGGCCTACTCCTTTCCTTTTTGTTAAATTTTTGATGATGATGATATTATTGTCACTGGATCTACCTTGTTCTTTCCTTTCTATTGTTGCTGGGTTGTCTTGCTGAAATTGTTGATGGTTTCTTTGCAGATTTTTTTTTCTTACTTCCTGGCTGATTGATGTATCAGGATGTATTTTTTTGTGTTTTATTTTTTTTTGTTGGTGATGATAATGGTGATGGTTTGTAATTTATGGATTGCTAGTGGTATGGGGTGAAGTGAGATTGGGTGTTGCTTGGGTTCTTTGCTGTGATTTGGTTTTTTTTTTTTATGGTCTTCCTGGAATGGAGGTGATGATCGATCTTTTTTTTTGTGTTGATGGAGATCTTGGGTATATGTGGTGAAAGAATGAAACCCCCAGGTTCACGTCCTCTGGTGTGTGTCTCTCCCGTTCCTTCTCACCTTCAAAAGAATTTTAACGCCTTGCATCATTGTGTTCATCATTTTTGTTTTCTAATATTTTTCCCCTTTTCCCCATGGCTTCACGTATGTAAGGAACACGGCAAGGAAGCCCGTGATGCACATTTTGTTTTCTTCCTTTTTGTCATTTTATTTTATTTATTATTTTTAATTTTTAATTTTTTAATTTTTTAATTTTTATTTTATTCTAGATATGAAATGAACTATAAGGACATTTTTTGAATGGACATGGATCAACAAATTATGGGTTGTAATGAAAATGGGCTGAACAATAATAAAATTTTTTGGTTTAAAATAAATAGATGAAAAGATTATAAAGGAAATTCATGCAAATTTTGGATTTTTATTTAAGACCTGACAAAATTGAGTCAGGTTGCCCTCTTTACTCATTTCTTATAAGAAAATATGAAAAATTTAAGTTTTTATATTGTCTTCATAAGGAATGAGTAAAGACATGAACATTGATTTTGTTCGGCAATGCATGAAATGCAAATGCAAGAACTGTTGAATTCTAACTTTGAAAAAGTCTAAACATTCAAGAAGATCACATGTGAACTATGCAATTCATAAATCACCTATGTATGAATCATGCAAAGAAAAACACTAACAAATTTGACACAAACTCACAAATGACAAGAAATGTAAAAACCAACGGAATTAATAGGAAATTCAAAAGATCTTGCGACCAATCGAATATGGGTCAACAAGTGACAAGAAGTTAAAAATATTGCGAATAACTGTATACAGATTCACAAGTGACAAAAATGTAAAAGCCGACAGGGGCTCAGGAAATTTGAAAATCTTGCAACCAATTGGATATGGGTCCACAAGTGACAGGAGATTAAAAGACTTGTGACCAACTGGATACGCGTTAACAAGTGAAAGGAAATTAAAATGTGGCAATCTGGGCCGACATGAAATGTAAATTAGTCTGGCCGCTGAAAGTAATTTGGCAATCTAGGCCGCTGAAATGTAAATTGGCAATCTGAGGCCGACAAGAAAATAAATTGGCAATCTGAGGCCGACATGAAAAGTAAATGGTGGCAATCTGAGGCCGACTGGAAAATAAATTGGCAATCTAGAGCCGACAAGAAAATAAATTGGCAATCTTAGAGCCGACATGAAAAGTAAATGGTGGCAATCTGAGGCCGCAGGAAAAGTAAAGTGGCAATCTGAGCCGCAGGGAAATAAATTGGCAATCTGGCCGGCATGAAAAGTAAATTGGCAATTTGGCCGACTAGAAAATAAATGGTGGCAATCTAGGGGACTGAAAAATAAATGGTGGCAATCTGAGGGACAGGAAAAGTAAAGTGGCAATCTGAGACCAACATGAAATGTAAATTGGCAATATTGGCCGACTGGAAAATAAATTGGCAATCTGGTCGACTGAAAAATGAATGGTGGCAATCTGAGCGACTGAAAAATAAAATGGCAATCTAAGGCCGACTGAAATGTAAATTGGCCAAGCTGAAATGTAAATGGTGGCAATCTGAGGCCAGGAAAAATAAAGTGGCAATCTTAGGCCGACTGAAATGTAAATTGGTGGCAATCTGAGGCCGACAGGAAAATAAAGTGGCAATCTAGGCCGACTAAAATGTAAATTGGTGGCAATCTGAGCCGACTGAAAAATAAATTGGCAATCTTAGGCCGACTGGAAAATAAATTGCAATGAAAACAATGATTTGCACTTTTCTTCTTTTTTGGTATATGCAAAAGTTATGAATTTATCACTCACTTGCAGTTTTTTGAGACGTATTCTTGAAGAACTAACTTTACCCAAATCAAGCAAGCCTCGAGGAAGACTTTAACCGATCAAACTCGTAATTCTTGAGCTGGACTTTCTGGCACAAGAAAAACTTTCTCTCCTTCTGTAACTTTACCCACTTCTTTCCATTCTTTCTCTTTTCTCTTTTCCCCTTTTAAGGATGATGATTGCTTTCTGCCACGCTTAATTGAAACTTCTGAATTCTCTTGGTGTGATGCTAGTCATTGATGTATTGCTATAAACATTGTTAGGTTGTATAATTTAAACTTAAATATATCCTATTTGAGACATCATAAATAAACATGCATTCAAAGAGAAAGTGGAAGAATTAACTGAATGGACATATTTATTGCTTGGTGTATTGGATGACAAAATATTTGGAAAGAGACAACCACAAAAATGAAAGATAGGATTGTGAAAGACATGAAAATTTTGCCCAAGTTTGAGTTTTTTGTGACTCATTCAATTGATTTTCAGCAAATTGGATGCTATAACCATTGCTTCCATTGCTAAGCCTTCAATCTTTCCTTTTCTTAATTCCCCAAACTGCCAGCTTCAGCCCAGCCCGCTTTGCTCAGAGGATGAACTTATCACCAAATTGCCCAAGTGTAGATTGCTTGAGATGATGCTTTGCTCTAACTTTTGCTTAGGCCGCTCTTTCGAGTTTTCAACCTAACGAGCTCTCCTTTTTTGTTTTGCCCTAATTTTTGCTTAGGCTCTTTCGAGTTTTCAACCTAACGGGTTTTTTTTTTCTTTCTTTTTTTTTTTAGCATCTTTTCAAGCATAAAACCTTTTGACTTCATCAGTGTTGATTGGTTTAGGCAATTCTTGTCCATCCATGTTTTGCAAAATCAATGCCCCACCTAGAGTGCTTGTTTGACAATGTAAGGACCCTCATAACTCGGAGCCCATTTTCCCGTGCGTCCTCCTGGTTCGGGAGAATTTTCTTCAGAACCAAATCTCGGATAAAAATCTCTAGGACGAACTTTCTTGTTAAAAGCTTTGGCCATCCTACTTTGGTATAATTGGCCATGACAAATAGCTGTCAATCTTCTTTCTTCTATCATGTTCAACTGTTCACATCGAGCTTTCACCCATTCAGATTCCTCTAGCTCAGCCTCCATTAGAACCCTTAATGACGGGATTTCCACTTCTATGGGGATAAGCTTCTGTTCCATATACCAATGAGAAGGGAGTCATCCCTGTGCTCGATCGTATACTGGTACGATATGCATGTAAAGCATATGGTAGCATCTCATGCCAATCCTTGTAGTTCACAACCATTTTGGCGATGATTTTCTTGATGTTCTTATTTGGCCTCAACTGCGCCATTCATCTAGGTCTGTAAGGAGCTGAGTTGTGGTGCTTGATTTTGAAAGTTTTGAAAAATTTCTGAACTTCGGCACCATTGAGATTAGGAGCATTGTCTGTGATGATTCTTTCTGGAATTCCATATCTCAGATAATGTCCTTCTTGATGAATCTAAGAAACACCTTCTGTGTAATGCTGGCATATGAAGCGCTTCCACCCACTTAGTGAAATAGTCTATTGCCACCAAAATGAAGCGATGACCATTGGATGCCTTGGGATTAATTGAGCCGATCACATCCATGCCCCACATCGAGAAAGGCCAGGGAGATACCATGTTGTGTAATGGAACTGGAGGAACATTGATTCGGTCTGCATATATTTGGCATTTGTGGCATTTCGAACATGATTGATACAGTCATTCTCCATGGTGGACCAGTAATAACCACTCCTTAGGATTTTGCGTGCCATCATGTGTCCATTGGCATGAGTTCGCAAATTCCTTCATGGACTTCAGTCATGATCATTCGAGCTTCATGAGCATCTACACATCTAAGGAGAGTGGTGTCATGATTCCTCTTGTAAAGGACTTCACCATTAGGAAAAAGGACATAGCCAGTCGTCGGATTGTCTTCTTATTATCTCATTTGCCCCAGCTGGGTATTCTCCCTTTTGAATATCCTGCTTCATATCATGATACCATGGTTGACCGTCTGGTTAAGCCTCTACATTACCAGTATCCTGGTTCATCTTGTACCTCTACATGGATAGGTTGGACATTGGTGTGGACTTCCAATTTAGTCATTACAGCCAAAGTCGCCAATGCATCCGCATATTGGTTCTTATCTCGAGTTAAGTGAGAAAATGATATATCATCAAAGTGCTCAATTAGTCGAGACAAGTGCTTTTGATAAGGTACCAATTTGGGATCCTTTGTACGCCATTGTCCATTAACTTGGTAGATTATGAGTGCCGAATCTCCAAAGACTTTTAGTTCTTTGATTCCCAAGTCAATTGCCACTTGCAAACCATTTGCACATGCTTCATACTCTGCAATGTTGTTGGTACATTCAAAATCTAATTTGATGGAGACTGGGTATTGTTTTCCAGCTGGTGAACTACGACAGCTCCTATTCCACATCCATTCATGTTGACAGCCCCATCAAAGTACATCTTCCATGTATTCTCTTCTTCTATGTCTTCTTTTTCCACCACTAATACCTCGTTCTCAGGAAACTTACCGTGGTGGGTTGTCCATCCTCCAAAGGGTTTTCAGCTAGGTGATCAGCAATTGCACCTCCCTTGACAGACTTTTGAGTCACATACTTGATATCAAATTCTACAGTATCACTTGCCACTTTGACATTCTCAATGACACATGGGGACTATCAAATATGTATCTCAATGGATCCATTCGAGAGATTAACCAAGTAGTGTAGTATAACATGTATTGCCTTAGCCTTTTAGAGGCCCATGCTAATGCACAACAGGTTTTCTCAATTGCCAAATAGCGGGATTCACGTCATTAAACTTCTTGCTCAGATAATAAATAGCTTGTTCCTTCTTTCCATACTCATCATATTGTCCCAACATTGCCCCAAGTGACGTGGGCAACACTGAGGTACAATATTAAAGGACGACCTGGTATAGGTGGGGTCAAAGCTGGAGGTTTTACTAAATAAGCCTTTATTTTGTCAAAGGCTTCTTGGCATTCTTCATTCCATTCTCCAGGTTGGTGCTTTCGTAACAGCTTGAATATCGGCTCACAAGTGCTAGTCAAATTGGCAATGAATCTAGCAATGTAGTTGAGCCTCCCAGAAAACTTCTCACTTCCTTTTCGGTTCGGGAGGGCATCTCTGTATCGCCTTTACTTTGTTGGATCTACCTTTATCCCCTCTCCTGACAATGAATCCGAGCAATTTCCCTGTAGATGCTCCAAAGACACATTTATTCGGGTTAAGCTATATTTTCTGAGCCTTTCAAACAACTTTTGTAGAACTGTTACATGACTTTCTCCCTCTTTAGACTTGGCGACCATGTCATCCACATACACTTCAATCTCTTTATGCATCATGTCATGGAATAATGCAACCATGGCACGTTGGTAGGTGGCACCAAGCATTTTTCAATCCGAATGGCATGACTGTATAGCAGAATGTTCCCCGGTGTTATGAAAGTAGTTTTTCCTTTGTCGTGAACGTCCATAGGAATCTGATTATACCCTGAGTACCCATCCATAAATGAAAAACGGTGATTTCCAGTATTATCGACTAGGACATCAATGTGAGGGAGTGGAAAATCGTCTTTTGGGCTAGCTTTGTTTAAATCCCGATAATCCACGCACATTCTAACTTTTCCATCCTTTTTAGGCACGGGCACAATGTTAGCCACCCAGTCAGTGTGTCTTGACACCTCCAAAAATCCGGCCTCTAGTTTAGTCACCTCCTCTTTTATTTTCAATGACATTTCAGGCCGCATCCTTCTCAACTTCTGCTTTTTTGTTCAGCTCCCGCATATAAAGGAATCTTATGTGAAGCTATTTCTGGATCAGCCCTGGCATATCATGGTAGGACCATGCAAAGACATCCAGGTATTCTTTAAACAATGCAATCATTTCTGAGCGTTCTGGATTTTCCACTATTTTCAACTCCTTTTCTCTTCTTCATGCCCATGTTAATCAGCTCGATCACCTCATTGTCTAAGTCAAATCCCTTTTCTGTATGTTCCAGGAGGTCTGAAAATTGCCCAACAATTTCTTGATCTTCATCAGATTCATGGCTATCACAATCAATCAGCAAGAGAACCAATTGACGAGTTTTCAAATTCCCTTTCATGAGGCAAAATTTCTATAGCATTTAGATTCCTGGAAAGCAATTGTGGTGGGTTGGAAGGCCAAAACGATAGTGGAAAAATGCAAAATAAAATAAGAAAAATAAAAATTAATGAGCTAAAAATGATGATAAAGAGAAAGCAAATAGAGGACAGAAACAAGGAGAATGAAAGACACCAAGAAATATAAAAAATACGGGGATAAGAAATAAAGATCTGAATAAACACACAAGTTTATTTATGATGTCTTCAAGTAGCATAAATAAAAGCATAAATAGTCTTTCCTGATACAACACAAATAATTACTTTGCAGCAATAACATCAATCACTGGTTCAGCTTCCAGTTCATGAGCATTTCATCATTGTTGGCAGCATAAATCTTGTTGCTCTCTTCAGTTGTCTCTATGTCCAAGGTGTTGATGGTGAGACGGAGCAAGGGAATGAACTTTTCCACCTGTAATCACTTCAGCTGGACTAGGAAATGTCTCCTTCAAGTGAGGGATCTGTTTTATTTTCTTCTCATGTTTCTCCTGTTGGAGGGCCATGTCATCCATTTCCTCTTCTAATGGTGCATTATATCCCAAACCAAATCGATTAGGTTTCTTGGAGACCGATATAGGTACTCTAATACCTTGCAACTGTGGTCCTAACCCTTTACCATGTAGGTATCCATTCTTAGCCATGATATGAGCCACTATTTGATTAACATTCTGCATTATGGACCCATTGCATTCATATCTGGGCTTCACCAACTCCAGGCTATGCCACAAGTTATTGTCTATCGACTCCACATTCTCCACATATGGTAGTGAGACTGGTTTGGATACAATGATGTCCCTTTCTCCATGGATTGTGACGACTGATCCATTCTCAATATATTTAACCTTTTGATGCAAGGTTGAAGGGACAACAGATATCATTAATCCACGGTCTTCCTAGCAACATGTTATAATCTGAGCCAATCTCCATCACCTGGAATAACACTTCTGATTTGCTTGGCCCAATCTCTAGTGGCAACACCACCTCACCTAGAATGTTTTTCGTAGCTCCATCAAAAGCTTTTACAACCATCACTTGAGGTGATATATCATCCACACTCATTGATAGTTGTTTCAAAGTGGACAGTGGTAATACATTTAACCCTGATCCTCCATCAATAAGGACTCTAGGCACTATGTGGCCTTTGCATTTGAGGGTTATATGTAGCGCTTGTGGGTTAGCCCGTGATATCACTTCTTCATCTAAGAATGTGATCATATTGACACGTTTCACTGGATCCACCATACTTATCATGTTCTCCAATGAAGTGTCGGGCTTGACATAGGCTTCCTTCAGGACCTTCAATATTGCCTTTTGATGAGATTCAGAGGACAAGATTAGTGACAGAAGATATCTCGCAGGAGTCTTCTTTAATTGTTCCAGAATATCATATTCGCTCTGTTTCATGATTTTAAGGAACTCTTCTTCCTCTCTTCTTTTTCTTTTCTTCCTGACTCTGAACCTTTTTCAATACTTCCTTCATCAACAAATTTCCCTTTTCCAACTCCTTGGGTCCATACACCCTTCCACTTCTTGTTATTCCTTTTACCTCCATGACACTGGTTACTTCCTCACCTTCTTGAGCTTTTGAGGTTTCCCCTATATCACTTTTCATTTCAACCTTGGTCTCATAATTCCAAGGTACGGCATGTGTGTCCTCATACACAAAGGGTGTTGGTTTCTTCAGTGATCACCACCTTTTTGGCTTTGGTGCCTGATTAAGCGGAGGCACTCGAAGTACAAAACGCTCGATCACATTCACCTCCTCAAAGACATTTTGCTTCTTTTTTGCTTGTATAACACCCAAGTTAAGCAATCCCTGTACATGAACCTTAAAATCCCACAGTCCTCAATATCATGCCCAACTTCCACAATGGTATGCACAACTTGATTCCTCATCATGTTTCTCATTCTCCATTGTCAGGTGCTGTTATACTGTAACCAGCCTTCAAGCGATAAAAATTTTCTGCATAGGGGTTTGAAGATTCAAAACTTTCTTGATCAGTGGTTCTTCTACCTCCAAAGCATTTACTCGACCTCCTCCTTCATGATTTGGAATTGGATTATGGACAATATTTGGTTTTGACTCCTCTTGAAAATCCGTCCCACAAGCAATTAGCTTCTTCACTGCCGTCTTGAAACCTTCACAATCCTCGATGGAATGTCCTGCTATGTCCATATGATATTTGCAAGTTAAGTTCGGGTTATACCAAGCTGGGTATGGTGGTTCTAATGGACGCACTGGATATGCTCGAGACGAGATGAGCATCAACTAGTCGTTGAAAAAGATCAGCATTTGAGATGGATAGTTTGGGAAAGGTGGTAAGTTTGGGAATCGAGAACGACTTTGGTTTTGGGTATTAGGCCGTGGTGTTGTGGTATTTGGGTGATTTGAGGATGTATGGTTGGGTTGTAAGTGTATGTTGGGCGAGCTGGTTGGTATGGGCGTATATGGATGTTATTGACTTGAGGTTGGTGGTATGGAATTGTATTTGCATTTGGAGTGACTTGGTATAGTGGGTAAGGAGAGATGGATGGTATTTGGGATCTTGGGCGTGTCGAGGTATATCTTGGAATGAAAGGTTGCTGACCTTGCACATAACTTACTTCCGCCTCTTTTTTCTTAGGGAATCCTCTTCTCGTGTCCTCATTGCTCATAGGAAGTTTCAGCTTAGCCAAACTCTCAATTCTTTCACCTGGTTACTAGCTCAGAAAAATCTTTGTATGCTGCTCCCCATTGTCCCAATATAAGGAGATCCTAAGGTCCCAAAAAGTACGAACACATTTCAGAAGGGATGAGTGGCGGTTGCACCTGAGCGGCTAAAGTTCTCCATCTTTGAGCATATTGTTTAAATGACTCCTCCTTCTTCCTTTGCATTGTGCTTAATTGCTCACGCGTGGGTGCTATTTCCATATTGAACTTGTACTGACTCATGAATTGATCAACCAATTCTCTCCAACAGGAAATTTTAGAATGGTCTAACTGAATATACCATTCTAAAGTAGGACCACTTAAGCTTTCATGGAAAAAGCTAATGAGAAACTTCTCATCTTTGGACCATATCGCCATTTTAGTACAGGTAACTCTTCAAATGGAACAAAGGATTGCCGGTCCCATCATATTTTGAGAAGTCAGGAACCTTGAAGTCTTTGGGAACTATCAGATCTAAGGAGGACATAGTTGCTCAATTTCCACATAACCATAGGTGTTAGGTCCCTGAATGGCTTTAATTTGATCCTGAATCTTCTTCATCCATTCTTCTCTAAATTTGTCTTTATTCATCTCTGGACGGCTATTTTCTAGGAAAATGGTTGTTTTTGGATGACAACATGAGGTGGCTCCCAACAGGGGTAGCATGCCCGTGCCCTCAGGATGAATGTTCTCTAATGGACGATAGCCTTCCCCAATTGGGATCACCAATGGCATTGTTGGTGGTGGCTGTCCATGAAGGTTATTCAGAATTTCATCCCCTTCGTTCACCCCTTGAGTGACATTTACAGCCACATTTGATGTTCAGGTATGGCTACCATTGCAGTGCTTGGTTGTACCCTCCTGACGCAGTCACTATGTCTCGGTTTGGATTAGCTCCTAATAAATCCAGTGACTCCTTCATGGCTCTCATCATTTCTTCCATCTTTGCTTGGTTATTTGACATTTCATTCAATTTCCCTCTCACTTCATCGAACTTCCATGCTCAAACCTTTTACTTGGTCAGAAGCACTTTCTGGTTCATGATTACCACCAGCCATCTTAGTCCGAGCTCTGGTATTGTGAATACGAGTTAGATCGGTATCTTCCTTCCTTGGGCGCCCAATTGTGACAGTTTTACCTTGTGATAAGAAGAAAAGAGAAAAAGAATTAGTGAAAAGATAAAAATATTGCAATTTGTTAGAGAGCGGCAAATATATCTGGCCTTGACGTGAGTATCTTTGATGATAACTGTTTCCAGAACGTCTCGTTCAAAGGTACTAAGTTATAGCTATTGCCATGAGACCAACACAACACAAAGAAGCAACCATTCTTTTATTTATCATTTGTCACAATCATCATTTTTCATACAACCATTCAAAACGAAATACATCACAAATGTCGACAACAATGCTACCCAACAGAAAAGCCTTTATGTGTCTTCAACGTCTTCCGCGATTATTTGCTTCATTCTCCCAATCAAGTCCTTACAATAGCCAATAAAGCCTAATTTCAGTTGGGGTTTCAAAAGGGATGATTTCTTGCTCAGCAGCTTTAAGTGTCTTGGAACGTCTTCTATTGCCGCATTAGCCAACCCTGCTAAGTTCGAAAAGCGAATCTTCAACTCATGAATGACATGATCTTGGTGTTGCACCTCAAGATCCAAATTTGCAACTTTTTCCTTTTCTTCTCCTAGGGCAGCTTGATACTTCAGGATCTCATTTTTCATGTGTTGATTTAATTCCTCGGCTTCCCTTGATATTCCTTGCTCATTTCTTCTATTTGTTGCTTCATTTGTTCTTCTGCTAGCGCTTTCTCAGCAATCTTGGCCTTTCGAAGTAGCTCCTTTAGTTGCTGATTTTCAGTTATTGCCATATCACGTTCTTGCCTTCGAAGCTTTAGTTCTTTATTGGCAGCTTCAAAACATTCTTTGGTCTTTACCATGTGTTCCTCCCCATTTTTAGCCTTTTACCTGGTCCCTTCTAGAATCTGATCTTTCAGCAATTTCTCGCTTTAAAGTTGCATAATCATGAGCGTTTTTCAACTCGAACTCCACTTGTACCTTTTCTTGTTTAGCCTTGTCCAACCTTTCTTTCATTTCTTTGATTTCTTCATTTTCATCAAAGCAAGGCCGATGTCTTGTCAGGAATAATTGTTGTCAAGATTCTGAATGGCAACTTGACCTCTTGAGCTCTACTTTTCACCCATTGGCGGTAATTTTCTTTTACCAACAGCTCCTAACTCCCAATTCTTTTCCTTTTCGGATGACGTTGTTCCAAGCAAATCGGACCTTCCGTAGTAGGCTAACGTCATGGGAATCTAGGTAATAAAGGACAAATGGAGTAATTGGCTTGGAAGGCGGTCCCATCATGGGGGGTAAAGCTGGCGCAACACCAATGCTGGATTGTAATTTATACATCCTCGAGTACCCATAAGGGGTACATTTGGAAAGTCTCCGCATGGTAAATCAAGGTTCCCATCTTCCCACCAAGGGTACCATCGAATCACCTTTTCATTCAATTTAACCAGGTCTTCAGCCCATTCTCGCCCACTTTTCTTCTTGATACGATGCATTTTTAGATCATCAAGGGGACAAGATGCCTTGTAATTTCTTTGGAAGATATGCGTGTAACCCACACATATAGTATTGGTAAACAACACAAAATTCTCTTACCATTCCTCTCATGACAAAAATCCAAGGAACGTAGACATCTCTAGGAGGCGAAAGGATTGTGACCATGAAACTTTCTAGCAAGGAACACATCAATCGCTGCAAAATCTATGAAACCGTCAATATTAGGAAACAAGACGGTGCCATAAATGGTGAGGGTCAACACATCTGAAAAAGTGTCCCAATCTTCGGCTTGAGCTCAGCTGTGCAAATGCTTCTCCAAATAATCTCTTGTGAATCCCTTTGTCCCATTTCTACATTTCTGGGCTTCATGCAAATTTCTTACATTTACCTTTAGGACATTTGCTATAGTGTGCAAAGAAGCATAATGTCCTTGGTAATTGTAAGGTTTTTCTCCTTCTAGCGGTAACCCCAGGATTCGTTCAAATTCTTCAAGGGTTGGTGCCAACTGAAAATCTTGAAAGGTGAAGCATCGGAGTGGAGGATCATAATCCTGGGCCAATGCTGTGATTGCCTCTACCTCTATTTCCACATCTAATAGGCTCAAGATTTTTCCATATTTTCTTGTGAGAGAAAGACGTTGCGGTGCTTTCAACAGCTGACTCAAGGATCTCAGGCTTTCTGTTAAGGTTTCTTGGTTTTGAGTTGCAAAGTCTTTTTCAGTTTCTCTTCATGATTGTTTGGTCTCATGTTTGCTTCCATTTTTAGATACTCACAACAAGACTTCAATATTGTTCTCTAACAAACCATGTAGCAACGAAGAAAAGTGAGTTTTTTATTATATAAAAAAAGGCAATAAACACTTGCATAAAATAAATAAATTAATTAATCATGTTAAAGAATTTATATACACAAAATAAATAGATTAATCAATTAAAGAAAAGGTATGCTCCCTTTGTGTCCTATTTGAGGTAAAAAATGGGTGTCAGAACTATGGTACTATGGTTGTTCTATTTTGTGAGCACTTTCACCAGGTAGGTCTATGATCTCAGGATTGTACAGTCTCTAGAGTTAAAGGCTCATTTGGAATGTTATCCACAACGGAGGTGAACCTAGATGTAGGACATTCACGAAGAGTCACACTCTAGACGAGATTTCGCAATAACCAACAGGATGTACATCCAAAATGGCTACCACTACACAATCTCTTACCTATCTCAAGTTGCACTTAAACAGGGTATAGGGCCCCACTCGTGTGTGATAAATGTGTGAGTGTTGTGTGTGAAGGGAGCATACAAACCTGGAATCCTATAACTACCCATGGTAAAATACCTGCAAAATAAATACAAACAACAAATATACAAAACCAACAATAGTCGCCTACCCTAAAGTTTTCACAAAAAAACAAACAAAAGTCGTCTACCTTATGGTTGTCACAAAGAAATAAAATAATGCTGACAAAATTCTAGCATAAAAAGAAAATAACAAGATAAAAATATAAAATAAATAAATATAAAAAAAATAAAATAAAATAAACTAAAAAGAAGTTATAATAATGTGCACAATCAATTATTTAGGCTTGACTCTTCAGAAGTCCAAGTGGAGTCGCCATCTGCGCAACGGATCGCGGGGGGGCGAAAAATTAAGTTTGTTAAAATTGGAGTCGCCACCAAGTTTATTTAAATTGGGAAAACATGGAAAAACCCGTTTTATTAAAAATTTGGTCTCTAAAACCAAGACTTGAGCTCGGAGTCGGTTATGCATAGGGAAGGGTAGGATTTAATCCTACGCACCCCTAGTACACCGTCCTTGAACGGTACCTTAATTGATTTGTGCAAATTATTAATAACCTTTCAAAACATTCATTTTTATATTTTTATTTACAACAAAACTTTAAAAATAAATTGAGGAACACCAAGCTGTCACAACTCAGGTGTTAAAATAGTGTTAACAAACGTTACGGTTAAATTAACATTTTTATTCAAAATACAATATTTCACAAATAAGTAACAAATTTAAACTAAATATATGAAAATGAAAATCTCTTCATGAATTATAAATATTTACAAATAAGATAAAAATTTATTTTGATATTTTTACAAAAATAAAATAAAATATAAAAGAGAACATGCTTTTAAAGAAAATTTGGAACATCAAGTCACAACTCAGATGTCCAGAATATGGAGTTAACAAGCCGTAGGCTAAATTAACCCTTTTTATTTGAAATAAAATATTTCTTAAAGAAATGATTATTTAAATTAAATAAAATATCTCATAAAAAATTTTACAAATAAGACAAAAATTACAAAAATTTAATTTTGACTTGACAGGGATTCAAACGCACCTCCTACGTATCCTCTGCAATGGGGAATTCAAAGTCACGTAGTTCTATTTAAACTATTTTGTGAGTTGATTAATTTTATTTTAAAAGGGATTTCAGAATATCAAGTTGTCACAACTAAATATTCCGAAACATAGGATTAACAAGTAACGGCTAAGTTTTCCTATTAAAATTACAATTTTACCAATTAACTTAAATACCCTTTTTAGTAAAACAAAATATCCAAGTATTTATTTTAAACCCAAGATTAATAAAACCCCCTTTTTTAAAAAACAAGATTTTAACTTTAACGAACTGATAAAGTTAATTCATAAATAAACAATTAATTTGAACAAAATACATAAGTATATAAGAGGATTAAACAAAAATAAAATAAGATAAAATAAAATTAATTCATAAACACAATTATACAATTAACTTAAGTAAAACACATAAACGTATGAAATAAATAAACTAAAAATGAAGGTCCTAATCACTATTTTCTTTTTATCATTTTTTATTTTTAAAGGCTTTTAATACAAAATTCACCACACATCAAAACAAATAGTTAGATCACTTCTTTAAACCAATTTATTTAATCCCTACTCAAATAATCCAAAGTAATTGCAAAAAAAAAAATAAGAATCTTTTTATTTTTCAATTTTTGTATTATTTTGAAAGTTATTTTTAAATATCAATCTCCAATTAAAATATTCCAAACTATAGAATTAACAAATCACTTGATTTAATTAATTCTATTTATTTATTTAGACAACTCATCGATTAATGAACAAAATAAAAACAAACACTCGATGTCTTTTCCAAAAATGAAATGAATGTTTTTATTTTAATTCAAAATAAACAAGTCTAAAAAATAAAGTAAAACAAGCAAAGAAACATTAACCAAATAAATGAACTTAGACCCAAAATCCAACCCAACAAGAATAAAGTAATTAAAATTAAACCAAAGCTCCTTATGTCCCTTATTCTAATTTTACTAAACTAATCCTATAAATTTAAATTTTTACTCTACCCTCTTCCCACTCACACACGAGACACACGCGCTCACATGTACTCTAAAAAAATCCTCTCAC